>CM055271.1:74909921-75509921 GCA_029237695.1 Conchocele bisecta | reverse complement strand
AATCAAAGTGCAGTGTAAGCGAAGACTTCGCTGATATGTAGCCAGTTAAATTATGCGTTCACCATTTTGAATTCATAAGGACAACCGACGAAACAGAGTAAAAATGTCAAAGAACGACAGTTAGGCGACAATGTACAGCGCCTGAAGCATTTCTAAGTCATTGATGCTGCGATGAACTCGTGCAAGTATCCTTGCTATAATATTTTGTCACGACACCATGGCCATAACATCAAACATGTATTCATGTTCAATGACGTCACAAGTACGTGACGTCAAGTCATAACGTCATAATATGTGTACCGAGGTACAAGGTATCGCGTCTCATATTAGTGAAAGTTTCAGTAAGTTATCATTTTCCGTTTTCTGTTCACACTTAATCTTAACTGACACCAGTAAACTGTGAACTTTTACGGCGACGCTAGACAATTTGAAACGTCGTTTTTCCGACGTCGTTTACCGCGTTTCATGATGTTGTCATTAAGCCCGGTTTTCGTATGGCGCGGCCCATATGTTTACTATGATATGTACATGAATATAGGACTTTTAAACAAATTTTGGCGGGCCCCAGGGTCTTCAGGGTCAAGGTCAAACTCTATTTGTTAATACATTCAATGTTAAGTTTTCGTGTTACGTTCATAACTTCAACACCTTGTCAGCTAGTCGTCAAACTTTATACATACCTTTACTATGATATGTACATGAATATAGGACTATTAAACAAATTTTGGCGGGCCCCAGGGTCTTCAGGGTCACGGTCAAACTCTATTTGTTAATACATTCAATGTTAAGTTTTCGTGTTACGATCATTATCCCTTTACTATGACATGTAGATGAATATTGTACTATTAATAAAAATATTCTCGGGGCCCAGGGTCATGTTCAAACTCTATTTTTTAAAATAAATACATGTACATGTACTTTCAATGTTAAGTTTTCGTGCTACGATCATTACTTGAACATCTTATCAGCTACAGTCATCAAACTTTATACATACCTTTACTATGATATGTAGATGAATATACGACTATTAAATTCTTTTTCTCGTGGCCCCAGGGTCATGGTCAAGGAGGAACAAGACGAGACATTTGATTCCGCGGAATTCTTGTTGTTTCCTTGCTTGGATCTGCTTCACATTTCACACACGCATTGTTCCAATGATCCTCTACCGCCCTGTGACAAATCCACATTCGTCCCGCCCCCGCTAAGCCCAGGGTCAAGGTCACAGAATTGGTGCGTTCGAAACCTTAACGCTCGATTAAATGGCTTATAATTTTAGTTCCTTGCTTGGATCTGCTTCACATTTCACACACACATTGCTCCAATGGTCCTCTACCGCCCTGTGACAAATCCACATTCGTCCCGCCCCGCTAAGCCCAGGGTCAAGATCACAGACTTGGTGCGTTCGAAACCTTAACGGTCGGGTAAATGGCTTATAATTTCTGTTCCCTTGTTTAAAAATGTGCCCCGTTTTCTTTGGCTGCCAGTGGGGGCATTTATGTGCCGACAAGCCACATTTCTAGTTCTGATATAAAATAACAGTAGGTAATAAACGAGCAAAAAGATTTAACAAAGTTAAAAGTTCACTTTTTTTAGTTTCCTTTCACGGATCTGCTTGATATTTCACACACGCATTGCTCTAATGGTCCTCTACTGCCCTGCGACAAATCTACCATCGTCCCGTCCATGCTAAGCCCAGGGTCAAGGTGACACACGTGGTGTATTTGAAGCCTTAACCCTCGGGTAAATGTCTAATAATTACTGTTTCCTTGTACAAATCTGGTTGACAGGTCACATTTCTAGTTTCAAATTGTTGTATTTTTTTACTCTCACTTTTGAAAATCATTGCGTAATCAGCTAAAATAAATTTACATTGATAGATGTCGCTGTTTTAGTCACTATCCACCGTCGCATGATTGTTGTTACAATAATCAACTACCGGTATTACTTGAATAATTTTTCAGGTCGTGGCTCCAAATAAGGAGCATATTTTACGCACTTACTTTAGCTGAATATGTAATGATTAATTTATCAATACTCACAGCAATGTGAAAATATGCATTGATTTTCAAATTGAGTAGTGAAAATACTGTAATAAAATTGAAAATGTACTGAACTAAGTACATTTTCAACTATTACAGTATACATAAGTGATTAAAGTAATAATACACTCAAATAAGTGAATGTTTAAATTTGTTTGGATCATTTGTTCCCTATTTAATAATGAAGAAAATCAATAATCCATTAAATGGATTATTGATTTTCTTCATTATTAAATAGGGAACAAATTATTACTTTCGCCATTTAATAACTTATTTCACTAATTTTATCTAAAAAAATAAAAACTCGCCAATTGCAATTTTTTTATCCCCAACTATTTATTTTTATTGCCAATTGCGAATGTGGCGATCGGCAGCGGAAACCCTGCATTTGTAAAAATAAAATACGCATTTAATTTGCAATCAGGGTGTACAATACTCTTTAGACACAAAGCTTATCTGGAGCCCCGATTCAGGTTGATCGTGTGGGCAGGGAGTCTGTGGACGATTTGATCCAGCATGAAGAGATAATGACACAGATCATCTCCACTGTCGCCGATGACAACCTTGACGTCGCCAACTCGGCAGGAGGTGTCCTCGCCACCCTAGGTACTGTAAAATATATATTAACCCTGCCATCCCTAAATATATAACATGGTTTATGAATAAAAAAAGTTATATTGTTTTTGTCACGGGTGTCTGTCCGTCCGTCACGTTTCTCTAGTTTTGGACTATTCCATTAGCAAATTCACCCGTAAATATCTAATGTTGGCTTTTCCATGTTAATTTTGGATGATTCCATACTTGAGAAAACACACTTTTTTTAAACATTCTGACAAATGCTGCACATTTTGATGAGACGGCTCGTTATGAGCCAGCTCATCTGGGTCTGCAGTGTTTTCAGATGTTGGAGGGATGGGTTGTGGCTCAAGGGTTTAAATTAAAGTCTTTAATACAGGACTTCAATACTGAAGGTTGTGAGTTCGAAACCTACCCTAAGCAATGAAAAATGAGACTTTAACCCTTGCTACAGCTGAATTAAATTTCGTCTGTCGTCTGCCGGAAATGTTTTATTTTCAATATTTCTTGACAAAAACTTATTTTGACAGTGCATGAGAATCGTCTCCACTAGAGACGATTCTCATGTGCTGTCAAAACAGTTGTTGTTTTTTTTAAGAATTATGGCAAAATTGAAAAACAGCAGACGGCACGTTCCGTCTCCAGCATAGTGAGGGTTAAACTGTGGTCCCATCTCTATATGACCTTGGCTGTTGCAGGGACGTTAAACCCTTTCACATGTTGGTCTCTCGGGTTGACTGTGTTATTATTGATGCTCAACTCTGTCAACCCAAAATTCTGAGAGTTTGATTGGTTGAGACGAAGCACATATTTATGTTACAATTCGAGCTTGTGTCTGACTGAGTTGGAAATAACAAAAGCAAATGGCGGTATCCAACTGTCAAGGGGAGTAATTCTTGTACTTTACACAGCAACACCAAACCGAACACTAGTTGCAACCCTCTTACTCGGCAAAAACTCAATTTGTCTGATGCAGGACACATAACTCCGCAAAAACTTGCGTATTGTCCGATACGGGAGATTTTGAACAGTTGTGTTGGTACCTAGCCGAACACTTGTGGATGGGATAAAACAAAAGCTTTCATACTCTGATGCCTTTTTGAAAACATCGTCCGATTCAGGACACATCAACTTTCCTGTGTATGGGATAAAAAAAGCTCTCATACTCCGGTGCGTTTATTGTTATACAGGAGACTGTGTGGGCGGGCTGGAGGTGATGTACCAAGGCGCCATGATGTCATCTCTACAGGCCGTCCTCGCTCGTAATGACACAGTCAGGTTCCGTATGTACGAGGTAATG
The DNA here is from genome assembly GCA_029237695.1 of Conchocele bisecta. Lineage (NCBI taxonomy): Eukaryota > Metazoa > Mollusca > Bivalvia > Lucinida > Thyasiridae > Conchocele > Conchocele bisecta. The sequence goes on along the minus strand of CM055271.1, from coordinate 75,506,006 downwards.
TAAACTTCGTGTTTGTTCGGGCTGTTGGCTGATGCAAGCATTTGATATGTGTTAAAAAAATATCCAACCAAGTCCTGTGTTAAAAAGTGGCTAAGAGGTTAATCCTTCTATCCCGGTGCTGATCAACATATGTAAGGGAGGCGTAACTGGCCTACAGAAGACAGTCGAGTCTGGCCACTGCAGCAATTCATCAATGAGCTTCACACACATATACCATTTTCTGTTTGAAAATTTAATTTTTTTTTTAATTTTCGTCAAAAGTAGATGTTTTGACCATCATTTAAACAGATGAGACGGTTTAAATGAGTGGTCACAACATATATTTCCGTTCAGTATAAGAAATATATATTTCACATAAAAGCGTGTTTCAAATGTAAATTGTTGCATTCTATCCAGGTGCTGGTCAACATATGTAAGGGAGGTGTGACTGGCCTACAGAAGACGGCCGAGTCTGGCCTACTGCAGCAATTCATCAATGAGCTCCACATACATCTACCATTTTCTGTTTGAAAATTAAAATAACGTCTAATTTTCGTCAAAAGTAGATGTTTTGACCACCATTTAAACCGTCTCGTAGAGACGGTTTAAATGAGTGGTCACAACATATACTTCCGTTCAGTAATAAGAAATATATATTTCACATAAAAGCGTGTTTCAAATATAAATTGTTGCATTCTATCCAGGTGCTGGTCAACATATGTAAGGCAGGCGTGACTGGCCTACAGAAGACAGCCGAGTCTGGCCTTCTGCAGCAATTCATCAATGAGCTTTACAGAGACGACGTGCTACTGCAGCTCAACTGCCTGGAACTGTTGTCGGAGCTGGCGATCACCGACCACGGCCTGGCCTACCTCGACCAACACGGCATTGTCGAGAACCTCGAAGTGATGCTACAACAGACAGAGTCCGACCCACTAGCCGCGTTCCTCATACCGGGTATGTTACCTGTACACCGGGGGGCTGTTTCACTAAACTTTGTTTGACTAAAATGTTCGTAGATGCATTTAGTATAGTCTTGAAATTTCAATTCATGGATTTACGTAAATCCAATAATTGTGTACAAGAAAACATTGTTAATGTGAAATTTACAATTTTGCACTTACGAACATTTTATCGTACAATGTGTAGTGAAACGGGCCCCTGGTATAGGAGGGGTGTTCAAAAATGATTTGTGTTTGAAACTAACAAACAATAGAAGTCAACCAATCAACCAATTTGGGTGATTTCTGGAGAACCGCGAGGTGATGACAACAGACGACCCACTCACTGCATTCCTCATACCAGGTATACGAGGGGTGTTCAGAAATACTCGCAAACATTATCGGGGTTATTAATTAACAAAAGTCAGCAGTCGACCAATCTACCAATTTGTGCCACTTCAGGTATTTAAAGTGACCTGGAGCATATTTCACCAACATTGCAAAGTACATGTATACTTATCTAGCAAAGTATTCTTTGAGGGAGAAATTTTCAATTTTAGTATAAATTTATTAATTTTTATTATACTGAATTTATTACATTATCACAGCCATTTTGGCTGTGATAATGTAATAAATTCAGTATAATAATTCTGCATAGTTTCAATCATCAAATATATGCAGTCGTTAAGTTCTATATGAAATAATGCATTTCAGGAAAAATAAATGATTACTCCCTCAAAGTATACTTTGCTATATAAGTATACTTTGCAATTTTGATGAAATCAGCTACTGGTGTGGTAGAGGTAGTAAGAGAATTTATCTGGGATAAAAACTTTTAAAGGTCGAACTATACTGGTTTATTATTCCCCCGGCATACAAAGTATAGTTTTCATAATTCCTTCCGTTTGTCCGTCCGATTGCGTTAAAGTTTTGCGTCTGTAAGATTTGCGTTAAAAAGGTTTTTATTTGTCGGTTCAGGCGGCGGCCGAGGGTATGCATGAGCCCCTAGTTCCTTATAATTCCAACTCTTCCGGCCTTCAATCAGTATAGTTGGTGAATTCTCCAAAAATGTCCTGTATTCCTATACTAAATCACTTGTGTTCTATGTCTGTACAGGTCTGGTGAGGTTTTTCGGCTGTGTGGCGCGGCTTCACCCGAAGGAGGTGTGCAGTAAGAGTGAGGTGTTTGTGTCGACGGTGTTCGACAGCCTGGCGACTCCCGACTCCTCCATGTGGAAGCTCGCCACCGAGACCGTCGGCCTCATTGCCAGCACCGTCGAGGGCAAACTCGCGCTCGAGAAGTTAGGTACTATGATCGCCCGGGGAATTTCTTTGTTTTCTACATACACATACTTTTATACTGAAATATGATGAAGTAATATGCAAAATAATAATATTTTATTCTCAGTAGAATTAGTTTGGCTCTCGGGTACATTTCTAGCTTTCTTGCTACTTCTGTCCATTATAAAAATAGTAAGATTAGTACTAATTGTATTACATTCAGGGAATGGGGTGAAGTGACGCTGGTGTAGTGAGGACCTGGCACCAGGTCGGGTTATATTATTGTAATTTCAGGGCTGAATATATTTTTTTTTCTCTAAATATTCAGTCCTGAATTTTGGATTTAGCCCCCATCACAACGGGTGACGCTGTTAACAAGGCAGTAAAATGACCGTAGCCATTAACAGGCTGTTAAACACCATTAAATTAATAAATAACAATTACAGTGAAGCCTCTCTAAAGCGGACACCCTGGGAGGTCCCACTGTAAACCAGGCGTATGACCATTCTGATACGTAGTTGCGTGCCTTGCAATCAGGAACATACATTAACATCTGAGATAAATGACCAAGAAACCCATCAAACATAAGATCACAGATGTTGGCTTGGTGTCTGGTTTAGAGATGTTCCACTATACAGGGCTCCAGATAAGGAATTAGTAATTGAGTATTTTCACTCCATCATATCTGAAGCAATTGGGTATTTAAATATTTTAATTGGATAAAATAAAACCACACTACTGTTTACACATTAACAGACAGCAATTATTGAATAGTTTGCTTCGAAATGAAAACATGTCTTGTTTTAATTAGAAGTGACTCCTTGGAGACAATTCTAATGAAATACCAAGATGTGTTTTCTTGGAAAAAAAAAAAATATGTCTGGTTATTGTTTTCTGTAGCATGATGAAGGTACCACAAATTTGTTATTGATTTTTGATACTCGCTACTTTTGATTTCAATTGTGTTGTTTGCAATTTTAATTGGGTATTTACGCAAATACGCAGCTTATCTGGAGCTCTGACTATAATTTTATTGTGAAATACATGATACTCACTTTTTTACCCGGCTTCCGAAGGAGGGCTTATGCTCCCCATTTGATCGCCCGTCTGGCCATCTTCAAATGTTTAGTTTTCGTCTTTTCATCCGTTTAACCCTATCTAACGCCCCTACAACCACCATAGTTCTTCCACATCATTATCAGATGATACTCGGTACAAACTACTTCATATCAGTGACCTTCGAAGGTGACATTGATCTACTTTTTTGCCGTAATTACCTAGGGCTTTTCCAGTAAAATTTCCCTGGGGGGGGGTGGGGACTGGCTTTTTTTTTAGAGGTACCACCACCGGAATTTACATAAAATTATACCCCCACCACCAGAATTTAGGAAATTGCATAAAACACCCCCACCACCAGAATTTATTTCTTGCATAACCCCCCCACCACCGGAAATTGCATAAAACACCCCGCACAAACAAACAAAATTGGAAATTGACTCCGAAACCTAGCTAGATAGCTTGGAAATGATCTAAGAAAACAAGTTAAATTTTAAAAATCGGTCCAGTATTTATGAAATTCTAAAAAATTCCCCATGTTTGGGGAAAAAACGTATCGCGATACGTATCATGATAGTCGGGACGTATCACGATACGTATCGCGATAGTATCGCGGATTAGTCTGATAACCAGTTACACTGCTTTTGTACTGTGCAGCCAAAGTTGTGTACCATACATAGTTGTTGTGTGGTGTTTAACTCTGTTTATGTATGCATGTTCTACTCGTTTTTCTTTAATACGAAATAGATCAATTAGTTATATAGCATAATTAATTGGCCTCCAGGCGGTTTTCAAATAATAAAAAAAATGCCCGTGGACAAAAAGAGATGGGGCTGTGGTGAGGGGGTGGAGGGCGCTTGGGTAGGGAGGATTGAAAGTCTACTGTCTCAAAAAAAAATCGCTAAATACACAATACTCAATAATAATGATGCAGCTCAATTTGATTGATAATAACATTGTGATTTAGAGTTGAATTTTTATTATTATTATTAGTTTTATTGAATTGTTGAACATATATTCAAAATGAATCTACAAGGACCCACAAACACACAGAGGCATCATTAAACAACAATTTGCACTTTAATTTTACACCAAAAACGGCTAGTTCTACTGTAACGCTGCCTTTTTTGATGTGGAAGTGAAAAAAAAAATGGTCGCGAAAACCCATGACACGGCTCGTGTTCCGAACTTCCGGTTTGATATGAGGTTAATAAAAAAAATGCCATCAACTGCGCACAAGCCAAACGGTTCAATAAAGTGTTTTGTACACATTAATGATTGTTAAAGAAACTGTCGATGTCCTAGAATGTCGAATCCAGAGGTTCCTGTAAAAATCACTTCAAATATTTACCTCTTTCTAGCACCAAAAACACGATCATTGAAAATGTGTTAATAATTACAATGTAGCTATCGTCAACTATCGATAGTTGGCAGTATATCGCGATACATGTATCGTGAAGATATGTACCTCGATGCATCGATACTATCGGTCCACCACTAATAATTAATCGTTCAGGATTGAATAGCGTGAAATAATACACTCATGTTCGTCGGTTCCGCGTAAACAAGCTACTCGAACTTGTTGTTTACGCGGAGACCGACGAACACTCGTGTACGAGATGTCTTGGGGTCGAGATGTCTGACAGCCAATCGAACTAGGCCGGCCGAACATTATATATACAGGGGGAGAAATGACCCGGGGCGAACGGGAATAAGGGCAAAACGACCCTGGGTGCGAACGGGATTATGGGCGAAACAACCCGGGACGAATCGAACTAGGCCGAAACGCTGGATTGCAAGAATGACAACTCTTAATAACTTCCGCTAAACGTTGACCAGTGAACATTCAATGTCGGTGTTTTTTTACGGAGACTTCTAAATTGATACACAACACTTATGGAAAATAACCACCCACCAACATCATAGAGGAACTTAACCCCCCACCACCAGAAAGGATAAAAAGAAAAAGAAAATACCCCTACCTAATTTTAAATGATGTAGACCCCACCCAGTTTTGATCCGTTTCGGCCCTACAGGCACCATGATTCTACCGCGTCATTAAAAGTTGGAAAAGTGTTTGCTTTAGGTCATAAAAAAAAGTTCTTTGGTTCTCAGATATTGCCGCATCAGAAAAATCCCTACACATCGAGTCGAGCATTTTATCATCATGGAGAAATAAAAGTGTACTGTATATGTGGCCACATGATCAATAAAAAACACTACCATGCAAACATATGTTAAACCCAATCATGTCGGACGAAAATCGTATGATTTTTCTCATCTAAAGAGGTAATAATTCCAGCACAAAAATATTTACACAATTCCTAACATTTGATTGGCCCGTAGCAAGTCTCTGTCCAAAATTTATATCCCAGTAAACTCTCACGCCGAACTACTTTCCGTAACCGTGAGGCGCAGTTAAAATAATTCTTAAGAAAACGGAAAATAAACACATTTTCTTGATGAATTTATTTCAAATGCTGGAATTAATGGCCTTTTTGTGGAATTTATCGGGGATATAAACTTGGAAAAGTCGCGGGAATACTGGACGAGGCATTAAAAAATTACAATTTTCGAGAAAAATAATAATAAAAAAAAAATCTTTTTTTGTTGTTTTTTTTCGAAAATTGTAATTTTTTATCTCTTCGTCCAGTATTCCCGCGACTTTTCCAAGTTTATACCCCGATAAATTCCACAAAAAGGCCATTCATTCCGATAATAGTAATTTTACTGAACATACATTGTATATGCGTTAGAGACGAACATCTCTAGCAAAGTATGGATTCAGACACACCCCATCTGTGTAATTTCATGAAATATGTTTACAAAATTTGCAATATTTTCCGTAAATGGCGTCAAAAGTTTGCAACAGTTTCAGAGTACATGCGGAATTATATTCTGCATTTACTCTGAAAATATTTTCAACTTTTGTCTTTATTTATGAAAAATATTGTAAATTTTATAAACTTATTTAAGGAAATTACGTAGATGTCCGAAGGTACAAAATCACATGGCGTGTCTCATATGTGACTGCGACTGGATAAATGGGGCTTTTAGGTTTTGCGACCAGTGTAGATCCAGATCAAACTGTGCATCCACAGTCTGATCAGGATCTGCACTGTTCACTGTTTCCATCAATGAAACATCCATCATGCTTCTAACTCGCAATATGGATCGTTATCAGGCTACAGGAGTGTGAAATATGATCAGAAGCTACACTGATCACAAATTGCATAAGCCCAATTTCTCCAGTCACAGCCACATGCAACCAACCAATCAATGAATGTTAACCAGGCTCGAGAATGGACCGAGGTGTCCAGTGTATCGGCCGTGGGTTACGTGAGTCGCAGTCCGACCTGAAACTGGCCGTCCTACAGACCGTAGCCAGCATGCTACAGCTAAAGGTAGGTTATCCCCCCCCCTCCCACCACCGCTCAACAGCCAAATTATTCTAACTTGTTGTGGGATGGATTGTGGCCTAGGGGTTAGAACACCAGACTTCCAACCCTTGCTGTTGGTGAGACGTTTAACCCATTCACTTTCACTTTTTAGCTCACCTGAGCGAAGCTCATGTGAGCTATTGTTACTGCAATTTGTTTGTCCATCCGTCCGTGAACATTTTAAACGTCTTCTCCTCGGTAACCATTGGGCCTATAGTCACCAAACTTCATGGTCGTGGTCCTTAGGTAGGGGGATTACAAAATTGTTAAAATGACGTCATTACGTAATCCAAGATGGCCACGGTCTAAAAATAGCACAAATTCTTCAAAAATCTTCTTCCCAAGAACCGCCAACCGGATTTCGACAAAACTTGGTAGGAATGATCGATGTACAATGCTCTTTCAAAGTTGTTAAAATGGTGACCTCGGGGTAAAAAATGGGCGTGGCCCATGGGGTCAAATTGGGGTCAACCTTTGTTTTTGACCAAATGTGGTCATGTAATATATCAAATGGAAGGTATCAACGAGGCAATCACTCTGGTGCATTTTATGTCGAAATTGGATGGTTATGTCATCCAAGATGGCCGCCAAAAGGTCAAAAGGTCGTTCTTTTATTAGAGATTTCAAAAGTATTCTTCACATGAACCGCTTGGCCCATGGCAGCCAAACATAAAAGTTATGGTCCATGGGTGAAGCCTTTTCAGATTTGTTAAAATGGAGGTTATCGCTAATCCAAGATGGCCGCCGTCTAAAAATAGCATAAAAAATTCTTAATTAGGGTCAAATTTTATTTTTTGACCGAATATGGTCATGTAATATATCAAATGGAAGGTATCAACGAGGTGATCGCTCTGGTACATTATTTGTCGAAATTGGATGGTCATGTCATCCAAGATGGCCGCCAAAAGGTCAAAAGGTCGTTCTTTTATTAGAGATTTCAAAATTCTTCTTCACATGAACCATTGGCCCATGGTGGCCAAACTTCACAGTTATCTTAATCCGGAACTATTTATCACCTTGCCAATTGGGATAGAGGGGATACTGGGAGGTCGATGGTTTGAGCCTCCGCTCGGGCTGATATGGCCGGTTGGTGGGCCGCCAGCTTGTTAAATAAATGGTACCATTGCCTACCTGCCTGGTGCCTGGTATATAGGATAGGATAGAATTGAGAAATACTGGGGGCCGTTTCACTAAACTTCGTATTACAAACATGTTCGTAAGTACAACATTATGATAGTCTGTACATTTCACATTAACAATGTTTTCCTGTAAACAATCCTTGGATTTACATTATTGAGCAATATGCAGCCTATGTTCAATGAATGTCTATCCATCAATTGTAATTTCCAGACGATCCTAAATTTGCACTTACGACCATTGTTGTTGTACAAAGGTCACTGAGGAGTTATCTTCATTTTATTATCAAATCTACCAGCTAGGGCATTATTTTCGTCATAACCATTCCCTTGTTAATCTGTAGCATACTTCACCAACATTACAAAGTATACTTGTCTTACTAAGTACACTTTGAGGGAGAAATTTTCAATTTAAGGATAAATTTATTAATTTTTATTATGCTGTGGAACCCCTCTAAACCGAACACCCTGGGGACAGACTGAAAAGTTTGTTTTATAGGGGTTTTCGGTTTAGAGGGGTTTTCTATTTCCAGTTAAGGAAATGTATGTTTTCCATCATTAACTCTTGAATTTGTATAGTATATACCATTATTACCATATTGAAAGCATATGTACACATTTTTTCAATAAATATGTCAAGTTTCTTTTTATTCTGAGAATAGTGCAGATTCGCAATGTAATCTGAGTCTACGGTCTATGGTCTACACTGGTCGCAAAGAGCATATGAGACATTTCGCGTGTGCTGTGTAGTTAACGCGAGCTGCTACAATAGCCCAGGCTAGTCACGAGTTTACAGCCTCGTTAAGTAATTATCAGATTATCTCAATTAATCGGTCGGTGGGTTCACAAATAATCTGCCGATTATTTTATTTCCGTAATTGTTACGTACGCGTATAATTAAATTGTGAACCATGCTATTGTAATGAGCTTGTGAAACAGCAAACATGTCTCATATTTAGGTCGCATGTATTGAATAGAGTCTTAACTTTGTAATGCCGCTTATGACGTTAAAAAAACACGCCGCTTAGCGCATTACACGCCGCTTAGCGCATTACACGCATGGATAGCGCTTGTACAGAGCTCAAGTTAATGTGCGTAATTTGATCAATTTTGTTATTTCTTCCACACAAATGTCAAGTTGGGAGTCCGTTAGAATCGTCTCATTCTCGTGGTGGCTCCGCAACTTTGAAATTGGGCGCGGTGTATTTCTTGGATGACATCCTGACAGGTGACCGTGTTTCCGGTTTTCCGAGGTTATTTTAACGCTGAAATATGGTTTTGGGACTTGAAATGGCGTCCGGATTACGGAGTAGAGGGGTTCCGGAATAGAGGGATAGAAACTAATGTGTTTATATAGCAGAATATTCGGGACGTGGTCGTATGTTCGGTATAGCGCGAATTCCGGTATAGAGGGGGTCCGGTTTGGAGGGGTTCCACTGTACTGAATTTAATACATCACAGTCATTTTGGCTGTGATAATGTAATAAATTCAGTATAATAATTATGCATACTTTTAATCATCAAATATATGCAGTCGTTAGTTCTATATGAAATAGGAAAAATAAATGATTACTCCCTCAAAGTATACTTTGCTAGATAGTATGCTTAGCAATTTTGGTGAATTCGGCTACTGACATATATATATAATGTCACTTGACATCATACACTGATGTTATATTAACCCTTACTACGCTGGAGACGGAAAATGTCGTCTGCTGTTTTTCATGTTCGACTTAATTCTTAACAAAAAACCTGTTTTGACAGCACATGAGAATCGTCTCCAGTGGAGACGATTCTCATGCACTGTCAAAACAGGCTTTTGTCGAGAAATATTGAAAATAAAACATTTCCGGCAGACGACAAAAAATAATTCAGCGTGATAAGGGTTAAAGAATTCTTGCAAGTTCTCCAAGTTCGTTATAAAATCCTGAAACGTGCATTACATGTTATAATCTTTTCAACACTACAGACCATACACCCAACATTTGCAAACACTGTAGATCCAGATGAGCTGGTTCGTAGCGAGCGGTCTCATCTGATGATCAGGATCTGCAGAATTTGTCAGCATTGTTCAATTCTAAAACAAAAGTATAAATATAATAATTTGCGCTATGCTGTTCTTAAACAGCTCTGATTATCATTACGCAGACAAGCGAACTGCTAGTCCATTTATGAAAAGGGGGGTTTTTGTTCTCAAAAATATGAAAATTACCAGGATCTGCACTGTTTGCATAGCGGGCTTTCGGGTTCAAAAGCTCTGATTGTCATTACGCATAGGGTATTTTTTTACTTGACAGGTAGCTGAACAGACGAGCGAACTGCTAAAGCTGACGGAATGTTGGTGTAACGAACTCGGCTCCGGTACGTTTGACTACTTCATGTCGCTCACAGAGCAACCATTCACGGAGCTGCGCTGCGGTGTGTTGGCGGTGTTACAGACAATTGCCACCCAGCCGTGGGGGCAGACAGTCATGCACAACCACCCCGGCTTCCGTGAATATCTGCTCGACCGGTCTACCGAGAAGAACAAGGAAGGAAAGGAGGGGAAATTCGCGATCGTTTTCACGTTGGCGAATTCGCCGACCGTTCGAGATATATTCGGCGACCCGTACTTTGTTCAATTGAGGGCGTACGTTGCCCAGGGACCGTTTTTTGTGCAGGTGCAGGCGGAGGTGGCGGTGGAGGGAGATTCATGAATGTTGGAGAAATTTTGGACGAAATTGGTCAATATTTCAAGAATTGTCTGTCGAAACAAGGCCGAGAAAGTTATGTGTGCAGTCGAATCACCAGCCTGATCACAATCTATGCTGGGCACCTTTCAATCACTTTCATACAGCCCCTTCCCCTAACAGTAATAGGATTAAGAATAATCGCATTACCCATACAAGGGGTATAACCGTGGATGGCAGGTGGGAGCAGGCGATGGGTAATTTAACGATCGGGGTTCATCCTTACCGGAATCCCGATTGGAGACCTGGTTTGGCCCTCACATACGTCTTTGGCATTTTGTATGTGACAGTTGAATCTGGTTATATCCCTAATGCGAGTATTACGATATTCGTAATCCTATTTTAGGGGAAGGGGCCAAATGAGGTCAGGTTATTCTAATTTCAGGGCTGAATATATTTGTTCTCGATTTAAATATTCCGTTCTGATTTTAGGATTTTCCCCCCAATGCAACAGGTTAAAATGGGATCGAACCCGTTTGCCCGGCCTTACATGACCTTAGCTGTTGATAGGCCGTTAAACACTAATAAACAAACAAACAAACAGGGGGTATAACCAGATTTAATCCTCTCATACAGGAATGCAAAAGATATACCTGAGGGCCAAACCAGGTCTCCCTCTAATTTAATCCCAATCATTAAATTACCCATCGCATGCTCCCACCCTTTTAATTAATTTAATGGTGTTTACCAGCCTGTCAACAGCTATAAAGGTAATTTTAGATTGGGTTAAATGGGTTGAATCCCATATTTCACTCCCATATTTCACCTGTTGTAATGCGGGGGTGGGGGGGGGGGGATACCAAACTCAGAACTGAATATTTACAGAAAAATGTATATTCAGCCCTGAAATTAGAATAACCTGACCTGATGCCAGGTCCGCGCAACACCAGGGTCACTTAACCCCACTCCCTAAAAGTAATATGATTAATACTAATATTACTATTATAATGGGTATAACCAGATTAAACTCTCAAGTGATAAGAAAACCAACAATAAAATGTAGCCGAGGGCCAAACCATATTGGGATTCCGGATGTTTTCATTGAGAGAATGAAAACTAGAAACTATTAACCCTTAGACCGCTACTCAAAACAATTGCCGTCTGCTGTTGCTTTTATATATTGCCTTATTTCTCAATAAAAACATGGTTTGACAGCACTGCTGTCAAAGCATGTTGTAAATTGTTCTAAAGTACTGACGAAGCATGTTTTTGATGATAAAAATGGAAAATAGAAAACAAACAGCAGACGACAAAAAAAACTTCTTAATGTGCCGGACACACGGACGGATGGACACACAGTCCAAACACTATACGTCTCCGACTCTACAGAGACCGGGGGCATAAAAATGACAGAGGGGGTGGAAAGATGTTAACATGTTTACTTTCCAAGGGCCTGTTCAGAAAAAAAGGAAAAGTGTCTGATAACAATTACTTGTCTTATCTCTTCATGAATTTTTCAGATTCAGGCTGATTTAATTGGATCTATTCTGGTTGATCAGTACATAGCAGTTACAGTGGCTGTTCATATATGACCCCTCTCTACAACAGCCAGTTTTGTTATTTTATTTATTTATTTTATTGGTGTTTAACGGCCTATCAACAGCCAAGGTCATGTAAGGCCGGGCAAACGGGTTTGATCCCGTTTTAACCTGCTGCATTGGGGGGAAAATCCCAAAATCAGAACGGAATATTTACATCAAGAAAAAATATATTCAGCCCTGAAATTTGAATAACCTGACCTGGTGCCAGGTCCATACCACACCAAGTCATTTGGCACCTTCCCCTAAAATACGATTACGAATAATCGTAGTACTCACATAAGTGGTATAACCAGATTCAACCGTCGCATACAAAATGCCAAAGCCGTATGTGAGGGCCAAACCAGGTCTTCAGTCCGAATTCGGGTATGGATGAACCCCGATCGTTAAATTACCCATCACCAGCGCTCCAGATAAGGAATTAGTAATCGAGTATTGTCACTCCCATCATTTCTGAAGCAATTGGGTATTTCAATATTGTAATTGGGTAAAATAAAATCACACAACTGTTTACACATCAACAGACAGCGATTATTTAATAGTTTCCTTTGAAATGAAAACATGTCTTGGCATTTCATTAGAATTGTCTCCTTGGAGACAATTCTAATGAAATACCAAGATGTGTTTTCATGGAAAATAATTGTTTTCTGCAGCATGATAAAGGTACCACAAAGTTTTTATTGCTTTTTGATACTGGCTACTTCTGATTTCAATTGGGTTTTTGGCAAGTTTAATTGGGTATTTAAGCAAACACACAGCTTATCTGGAGCTCTGCATCACATTCTCCCACCTGCCAACCACATCAGCCAGTTTTCCCATGGGTGTCTGTTGTAGAGGTTACACTGTACCTGTGCGGCGTATTTTACCCACAGTGGGTTCGATCTCGTATTCAACCTGCTGCATTGGGGGGAAAATCCCAAAATCAGAACGGAATATTTACATCGAAGAAAATTCAGCCCCTAAATCAGAATAAACTGACCTGTAGCCTATTTCATCAACATTGCAAAGTATACTTTACTAGCAAAGTATACTTTGAGGGAGTAATCATTTATTTTTCCTGAAATGCATTATTTCATATAGAACTAACAAATGCATATATTTCATGATTAAAAGTATGCAGAATTATTATACTGAATTTATTACATTTTCACAGCCAAATTGGCTGTGATAATGTAATAAATTCAGTATAATAAAAATTAATAAATTTATCATAAAATTGAAAATTTCTCCCTCAAAGTATACTTTGCTAGTAAAGTATACTTTGCAATGTTGATGAAATAGGCTACTGGTGTCAGGTCGTACCACACCAAAGCCACTTGGCCCCTTCCCCTAAAAGTAATAGGATTACAAATAATAATATTACCTGTATAAGGGGTATAGCCAGATTCAACTCTCACATACAAGAAAGACAGACGTCCATAAAATAGGATTACAAATAGTTGTAATACTGAAGGACGTATGTGAGGACCAAACCAGGTGACCAGTCGGGATTCCGGTAAGGATGAACACAGATTGTTAAATTGCCCATCATCACATGCTCCCACCTGCCACCCACTACCCACAGTGGTATTGCCCATCCCATCACATGAATCATCACTGCTCCCACTGCCCCACCCACTAACCCACATTGGTATTGCCCATCATCACATGCTCCCACCTGCCACCACTACCCACAGTTGGTAAATTGCCCATCATCACATGCTCCCACCTGCCACCCACTACCCACAGTGGTATTGCTCATCATCACATGCTCCCACCTGCCACCCACTACCCACAGTGGTATTGCCCATCATCACATGCTCCCACCTGCCACCCACTACCCACAGTATTGCCCATCATCACATGCTCCCACCTGCCACCCACTACCCACAGTGGTATTGCTCATCATCACATGCTCCCACCTGCCACCCACTACCCACAGTGGTATTGCCCATCATCACATGCTCCCACCTGCCACCCACTACCCACAGTGGTATTGCTCACGAAAGATATAATTTTGCAACAGGGAAATCTACACAAAATAAAGCGTTGTTACTGTAATTAAGGTTTTCTTTATTTATATTACCTTCTGTACAATAAGCAGGTGTACCGTAATAACCCTAAATATTCAGACACCATTTGTTTTGGGAAATCGCTATAAAACGCGTTTCACAAAACCAATCGTATCCAAATATTTGTTGTGGGAAACCAGATATGATGTAGGTTTCCTAGAATAAATTAGGGTTATTACATTATATACAGTGGAACCTCTCTAAACCGGACACCCTGGGAGGTCCCCAGGGTGTCCGGTTTAGAGAGGTTCCACTGTAAAACGGGCATACATCTACTTCGAGACACGTGGATGCTTCGTGATTATGAACATACATTATCATGGGAGATAATTGGCAATGAAATATCAAAATTAAGCACAACTAACTTGTCTATGTGTCCAGTTTAGCGAGGTTCTATTGTCGTGTTTGTTGGGGTTTAACGGCCTATCAACAGCTAAGGTCATTTAAGGCCAGGTCAATGGGTTTAGTACTAAATCCCATATATTACCTGTACATGTTTTGTACCTATGGGGGGGGGTGGGATCTCAAAATTAGAACTGAATGTTTACAATAAAAAAAACTTTATATTCAGCCCTGAAACCAGAATAATCCTGTTGCCAGGTCCTCGCTACACCAGAATCACTTGGCCCCCTCCCAAAAGCAGTAGGATCGGTAATAATCTTACGAATTTTATAATGGGCAATAACCCAATTCAACTCCCAGGTAACAAAAGAGCCAAAGATAAAAACGTACCCAAGGGCCAAACCAGGCAAATCGTGATTCATATAAGGAGGAACCCCTACAGTAAATTTACACTGTCGCTTTCGCCCGACCAACCACCCACTCGACTGTAGTGTATACATCACTGACAATACGGGCAGTCCTAGGCACAAATACAATACAAGGCGATCGTCTGCGAGTGTCGCACCCACGTAGGTCAGTCACATGTGAGGAAGCTATGACCAACAGAGTTATTATATACATACAGTGAAACCTCTCTAAACCGGACCCCAAGAATAGAAGTGATTTCATTTTGATGGGTTTCTTGGTAACGCATCTCGGATAATAATGCACGTTTTTTATTGTAAAAGATACAAGTATGTCCAAGAATGGTCATATGCCCGATTTACAGTGGACCTCCCAGGGTGTCCGGTTTAGAGAGGTTTCACTGTACTTTCGTTTCCCATTAAAACACAATGGAGTGGAAGCTGTCTATTTTTTTTTCATATTGGTCCGTGCCAGAACTACGTTTCACTTCGCAAAATACTAGTAGTTCCGTCTAAATCGTCACTAATTTGTTTATTTTATTTATATTTGGTATATTTTTTGAGGCACATACAAATTGTGAATAATGTACACATATGATAAAAATGTTATTTGATTTGTTGATATTGCCACTCGTTCCACTGCGCAAAGATATTGTGCTTCTAAAGTCGCGCAATATCGCATGCTGCGGAACTCGTGCATATATCCACACAAAACAAATACGTCCAAGCTTGTTGACACTTGTAACGAAGTAGCCTTCAACGTCGGCTATACTGGAATTATAGTAACAACCAGGTCTCGCTTTCCACTATGTGAGCGAGACAAAAACTGCACTGGCAATGGAAAAAAAGTAGTTTTGTCGATTATCATGGATCAGTTGACTTTGTTTTTTAACACTTCATAAAATGAAATTGAGTTTAAAATACATCAATAGGGTTATCAAAATTACAAAAATCTCCCCATTTTCTCAAAATTTCTTTTTCACATTGCAGTCACAACATAGACAAGAAATTACCAATGCCGTCAAAATGGTGTAAACCATTACAGTTAATTAGGGGAGACAATGGCTGTCTCGAGGAGTTGATTGGGGTTTTATCATATGTGGCTGTTAACCATTTCACCCCTTGCATTTTTGCAAATAACTTTAATGGATTTTGATAGGTTAATTGTACACCGAATCCAATCTTCACAAAATGATTTTCAGACTAGTCCATTAATGAAAAGGGGGTGTTTTTGTTTTCAAAAATATGAAAATGACTTGCAAAAAGTGCAGATCCAGATGAGACGGCTCGTTACGAGCCGGCTCATCTGGATCTACACTATTTGCCAATACCACTATACAGGCCTGCGGTGTTGAAAGGGTTAATGGAGAATTTGGCTTATGGGACTTTTGACCAGTGTAGCTCCTGATCAAATAGCACACTCCTGATAAGACTGCCCCATTTCTCCAGTCACAGCCACATATACAGATGTGGGAGTATCATACATGTACATTCAGCGCGGAAATTAACAAGAAATATTTCAACACATTAGCCGTAATATTGCCCTATCAGAAAATGTGTCGTTGCTAGATGTGAGACAAGCACATGTAGGGTGAGACACGAAAATCTCACGAGAGCGTGACTGGATATCCTCGTCTACGGGCACCAGGTGGGCAAGAATAGCTAGTGTTTTTTATATCAAGTTTATCACGCAAGGCACGGGCAGTGTAGCTCCTGATCAAATAGCACACTCCTGTAGCCTATTAACGATCAACTCTTATATTACTTGTTAGAAACATGATTGATGCTTCATTGATAGAACTGCGAACAGTGTAGATTGTGATCTGACTTGCGAATTCACAGACTGATCTGCATCTACACTGGTCACAAAAACCCATATTTTAAAGTCCCATATCTCCAGTCACAGTAACATATATGTTCGGTAAACCATGTTATGCATGCGACTGTTGTTTTCAATTACCAGTAGCCTATTTCACCAACATTGCAAAGTATACTTTAGTAGCAAAGTATACTTTGAGGGAAAGTATACTTTGAGGGAGTAATCATTTATTTTTCCCCGAAATGCATTATATCATATAGAACTAACCACTGCTTATATTTGATGATTAATAGTATGCAGAATCATTATATACTGAATTTATTACATTATCACAGCCATTATGTAATCAATTCAGTATAATACAAATTGATTAATATCCTAAAATTGAAAAGTTCTCCCTCAAAGTATACTTTTCTAGATATAAAGTATACTTTGCAATGTTGGTGAAATAGGCTACTGGTATTCAACAGCACTCGGTATTAGATTCAGGAGATGTTTTGGCCATTTATGACTGAAATTTACACAAAGCCTTCAAGATTTACAAAAGCAAATTTCCTTTTCCATCATAGAAAGACAACCATGTGTTCCGGTATGTTTTAATGCTCATTACATGTGGAATACACCTTTACAGGTATGAATTTTTTTAAACATTTTATTTTTGTTATTTCTTAATGAAAGTATATGTTGTCAGGCGCGGATACAGAAATAATTGCAGGGTGGGGGGGGGGTCTGTAATTACAAGTCGGCATAGCCGACCTCCACGAGCGCGAAATCGTAAAGTAGGGGGGTCTGCGGGTCCTCCCCCATGAAATTTTAGATGCCAGATCGCCACAGATGCGATTTCCTGACTGACACATAAGCCACGAAAAAAGACATCCAACTATTCGAGTATTGTAGATTTTCGGGGGGGGGGGGGGGGGTGGGGGGGGGGGAAGTGGTGTCCGGACCCCCTGGACCTGCGCCTGGTTGTGACCACTCATTTGACGGTTCAAATGGTGGTCACAACATATATTTCTGAGCTCATATAAAGAAAATATGTTGGATTTTCCACAACAAACGAAATGGCGTATCCTTAGAATGAAATGGGTTAAATAAAGCTTTTATCACAAAATTGTGACTTGCTTAAAAGCTCGAAAACTCAGTGTACCAGTATACACGTGTATATGTAAATGTTTATATTTGTAACGAACAAAAATTTTGTTAGCTACAAATATAGAAATCAATTGTTTATGAATAATACCTTATATGTTGTGTAACACTTTACATGCTAAGGATAAACAGTTTTCCTCAAAGAAATATGAAATAAAACAAGAAAATCTGGCATGTCCGCACACAAATGATTGGAGAAACTCCGACAAACTTCTTAACCGGACCCACGAACAAGCACAAGGGTGGACATAGTCCAACCACTATACATACATGGCATATATCTCAAAAATATATGCCGTGAACACCGGCAAGAATTCCGCTGGCGATCGCCACTTTCGCAATTGGCGATAAAAATAAACAATTGACGATAAAAAATTATAAGATATTTTTTTTCTCCAAAATTGTAATTTTTTATCGCCAATTGTTTTTTGTTTTTTTTGAAGTGACGATTTTTTCATTTTCCCCAGCGGAATCCCTGCACCGGACATTTGAATGGTCACAAATGAGTGGTCAAAACATATATTTTGGATGAGAAATGAAAAATATTGCGAAACCCCTACAGGGGTATTCCACATGTGCCTTTAAATACAATTTTATAATCAACAGTAAAAGCAAAGACTTCATTTCGACCAACATCATCGCAACACGAGTGACAACCACCACAAATATCGCAAGGTTCATTTTGACGTAACCAACGAAGTTGTATCTAAAATCCAGGTATTATTCGCCCTTTCTTCTTCGCTTTCTTAATCTTTCTATCAATGTTCGCCTGTTTTCTCGACTGAATGTTCTTCTGTCGTTTATCCTGCTTAGCCTCCTTCAGTTTGTCCACCGTACCCTGTCTGTCCGTCCATTTCTTCTTCTTCTTATCCCTCAATTTCTCCTTCCGTTTCATCGCCTTTTTCAGAATTTCCGGATTGTCTTTTACTTTCTCGCCCTCTGCTTTATGTAGAGCCGCCTCCCACTTGAACTTATCCTGCAACAACTTGCCTGCTTCCTCGTCCTTGTTCTTCACCTTTTGTATCTTTTCATTCCGCTTTTCTATCTTCTCCAACAACCGCTTGTAGTCCTTACCAGTCAACTTACTTTGCGATTTCTCCTTCTTACCAGAGTCTCGGAAATCAAACTTGCTATACACGACTTCACCGTCTTTATTATACACGGGTTTCTGAGGCGTGTTTGGTTTGGACGGTCCTTGTGCGTCGCCCTTCGATAGATTACCCGAGATCGGCTCTTGTTTCTGTTGGAGTTTCAGCTGTTTTCTCTTTTCCTTCAGCTTCATCTTGCTCTCGATCCGCTTCAATCGATGTTTCTCGTGCTTCTGACTGTCGTTCAACTTTCTCTTCGCTGGAGACAAAAGTGGAAGTGAAATGGGGTTTAACCCTTTCAACACTACTGTCTGTTCCACGTTTTTCTGCCAACGAACTAAACATTGATTTTATTGCGAAAAAACGATTTTCCTATGTGACTTTAACATGGGGGATAAAAATAGATTTTTTTCAAAATATTTATTTTAGCTGTGGACCGATTTTCAAAAACTAATTTTTTCTTCCTTTTTTTTTTTTTTACATCATTTCCAAGCTATCTCGCCTGGAGTCAATTACCAAAAGAAATTGTATTTCGACCCTCCTGGTCACCCTCCTCCTTTATTGACCCATGTTAAATTATCATAGGGAAAATTATAATAAAATCAATATTTTACGGAATTTCATGAAATAATTTTTTTTGTTATTGATGAAAAAGTACTTGCATTTAAATATTTTTCAGATTTAATATGTTTAATAGCCAAAAGTTCATCGGCAGCAAAATGTGGAACAGACAGTAGAGACCTCTTTCCTAATGTTTGCAAACAGTGTAGATCTTGATGAGCTGGCTTGTAACGAGCCATCTCATCAAGATCTGCACCGTTTGTGACCCTGTTCTCTGCATATTAGAAGTCTCAAAGTTAACATGAAATAGTCCATGTCAGTTACTTAGGGGTGAAAGGATTAACATTCCAGTAACAGCTAATGTTATATGTGGCTGTGACTGGAGACCAGTGCAGCTCCTGATCAGATAACGCACGCCTGCAGCCTGATAATAACCTATATTGGTAGTTAAAAGCAGAAAAGGGAATTTATTGATGGAATGGCGAACAGTGCAGATCATAATCAGACTGTGTGAATGCACAGGCTGAATGAATACACAGGCTGATCTGGATCGACACTGGTGGCAAAACCCATAAGTCCCATTGCTCCAGTATAGAGGCGGCCTCAGTTTCAAGTCTCATAAAAAAGATGGGGATTTAACAAACAACATACAACAACATGTAGCATGATCATACACACAAGATTTAAGAAATCAGGTCAGTGGGTAGAACCGCAGGTTGAAGTAACATACCAAGGCCTATAAATACATTAAATATACCTAAAAGTATCAATAAGGGAAACAAAATTCAGTTAAACGTTTTTTTTTTACTTCCTGTTATAACACATTACCAAGGTTCCTACGGTATGTTTTTTTATGGGCCGTACTCGGACGGCCTCGAGACAGCGGACGCTCACGAAACAATTAACCGATTTATATCATGTTGCCTATTGCAGAAGTTAGGCAAAAATTAGCCCTCTGCAATGATGTATTCTCCGATGTGCTATGTCAACGCGTTTTCGAGCTATGGATTATTTTGTTCCAACAAAGTTCCGCATTTGTCTCTATTAAGAAGACATGGGCACATTTATTTCTTTGACTTTCCAGGTAAACAATGTAAACAGGTGACTGGCTGGTAACCAGTCAATGTAACACGACGCTTACGCATGACACTCCACGAATCTCAACCAATCATAAGCTTAGCGACGACGTCAACAATTAGAGAATATGGCTTCCCGAGAAATGATAGAAATGTTGGTGCGATTGAATTGTATGTCGTGACACATTGGACTGGTATAAATGTAGGTTTGATCAAATGTTCGATTGGAAACAATGTTGTTTCGATGTAAACTGTTTCTTAACAGGCCCGGACGACGTAAAAGTGTAGTTTGAAGCATATGTTTGCGCTGTCATATAGTAGTATACACAGGTGGAAGACTCGGACCTATGACACCAAAAAAAAATGCCTATTAAAAAATTCCCATTACCCCACCCACATGGTCTCGTACAGTACCATCTTCTATATAGAAAGGTGATAGAGAATATGGCTATTATAGAGAGAGCCCTCTCTTTTCCGACTCGCACAAACACAATAAACATCGATTAAATGTATGATAAAGGTATAGGTGTGTGAATATATTCACTTCAAATCGCTGTTTCCAGCATTTATTATAGGAATGAATGGCCTTTTTCTGGAATTTATCGGGGTATAAACTTGGAAAAGTCGCGGGAATACTGGACGAAGGCCGGAAGGCCTCGTCCAGTATTCCCGCGACTTTTCCAAGTTTATATCCCCGATAAATTCAACAAAAAGGCCATTCATTTCTTATAATTCCAGCATTTGAAATAAATTCATCAAGAAAATGTGTTTATTTTCCGTTTTCTTAAGAATTATTTTAACTGCACCTGACGGTTACGGAAAGTAGTTCAGCATGGGAGCTTACTGGGATATAAATTTTGGACAGAGACTTGCTACGGACCAATCAAATGTTAGGGAATTGTGTAAATATTTTTGTGCTGGAATTATTCAGTTATTCACATTTTGCATACCACATCCAAACGGAAATTTGCGTGTACCAAAGAATCTCACACAGAATTGGAGGCCGTCGGCCGTGGATTATCGGTCATATTTGGCCGATAGCTGATCGCCAGCTCAAACTAATGCCGTGTACCATGACCAGATACATTAGAAACTCCAACCATACAAAGTTCGTCCAACTGTTTCGTGAGTGTCCGTTGTCACGAGGTCGTCAAAGTACGGAGCATTAAAAACATAGGCACCTTGTATTGTGTTCTAACAGGGAGTAAACTTTTTTTTTTCAACTGATTTTCCCCACACTTATTGATACTTTTAGGTATATTTAATGTATTTATAGACCTTGGACCGTTACTTCAACCTGTGGGTAGAACATTTTCTTCGCAAGCACTCCGCCCTCATGCTGAAAATCCAGAAGTTTCAAACTGCGTTGTTTTCAGGGTTTTCTGACCCTTGAAATTTGATTTAGACTCCTGGAATTTGTAGCACGGGTCAAATTTGTTTTATAAAACACACTAAATTTGTATTTTACATCCCGTTCGGCCAGTTTAACCATTGAATTGTGTAGGTTATTGAAAACCCTGACTTTCCGTGTACAAAATTTGAGAATGTGCTCGGCAAGTTTAATCACTGTACTCGACCTGCTCAACATGAGGCAGTTTCATTGGACGAGACTCACTCATCAATTATATATTCAGACATTAGAAGTAGTACTCAAAGGAGACCGTACACCCCCAGTAAACTAGAATGTAACCATTTAAGACCATATAAAACAGGCAAGCATACAGCGGCTATCAGTCTTCAACAGGCAGCGAGGCTCACTCAAAAACTGGCAATGTGCAACACTTCTATGCGGTTACTTGATTATACCAGATGGCCGCGGCCCGCATGTCGAGCCTGCTGAGGCATTTGAGGGTATTTTTAAAAACTTTAACACAGATTTCGGACGGACGGACACCCGGACGTCATTGTGATCACTATGTCTCGCTTTCCGCAAGCGGGCTCGACAAAAACCAACAGACCTGGGGGACGTTTCACTAAACTTTGTACAAGCATAGGCTATGCTCAATAAATGTAAATCCAATAATTGTTCACAAGAAAATATTGTGTTACAGACTATCGTAAGTTTGCACTTACAAACATTTTAGTTGTACAAACAGGGCTTAAAAATTCACTCGCCCCGCTCACCATGGCGAGTCAATTTTCGTGTTGGCGAGAGGATTTTCTTGTCACTGGCCCGATTTGGCGAGTGACAAATCGGGAAAGGCCATTCTGTATTTTCCGAAAATTTACGGAACTGACAAAATTCGCATCTTAAGTTCCATTATTTTATTGGTTTTCCTAACCCTTTCCGCGATCTCAAAACCGGAAATGGTTTTTAATGTTTACATTAGAAACCGGGATATTGATCAATTACAGCATCCCTGTACTAGACAATTGGACGTCCAGACAGTTGCTATGCGCTCGGCGCATAGTTTTTACTCACTCCTAAAACAGACCACCGTCTCGTTCTGCTGACAGTGTGCTTCGTGTGTGTTAGTAAGGGCATTATCACCAGATGCAATTTGTGCAGGGCGTGTCGCTGGAAGTGTACTGCGTTAACTACACACTTTTTACGATGGTCAGCGTACACTTGTGCTAATAATAATCAGCGAATATACTGAATTAAAATAGTTGCCAAGACGCTGCATACATAGCCACTGCAAAATGAATCTGTGTATTGGAAAGGCTTAATAAAGTTACAAAGCATCTGGACAATTGATGCGTAGATCGTCTTCTAAATAATGAAACACACGTGATTTAATTAAAATTGTGGTTGTGACTGGAGAAATGGGACTTATGGGATTTGTGACCAGTGTATGCAGGCGCGGATACAGGGGGGGGGGGGTTCCAGGGGATCCGGACCCCCCCCCCCACCCTTCTCCCGGCAAAAACAAACAAGAGGGCCATGATGGCCCTAATTCGCTCACCTGACTCCATGATCACCAGAGGAGAATGTGACATTCAGTTCATGTGTTTTAAAAAAATTGTGCTATTTTTAGATGGCGGTCATCTTGGATTAAGCGATGACTCTCATTTTACAAAATCTGAAAATGCTTCACGCAGCATCGGCCATGTGGTTCCTGAGAAAAAGACGTTAAAAATCTTGAATAAATGGATCTTTTGGTGGCCATCATGGATGACATAATCATCCGATTCCGACAAATATTGCACCAAAGTGATTGCCTCATTGATACCTTCAATTTGATATATGACATGACCATATTCAGTCAAAAATAAAATTTGACCCCAATTTGATCCCACGGGCCACGCCCATATTTGAACCCGGGGTCACCATTTTAACAACTTTCAAAGAGCAATGTACATCGATCATTCCTACCAAGTTTCGTCGAAATCCGGCTAGCGGTTCATGAGAAGATTTTTTAAGAATTTATGCTATTTTTAGATGGCGGCCATCTTGGATTAGCGATGACCTCCATTTTAACAAATCTGAAAAGGCTTCACCCATGGACCATAACTTTTAAGTTTGGCTACCATGGGCCAAGCGGTTCATGTGAAGAAGAATTTTGAAATCTCTAATAAAAGAACGACCTTTTGACATTTCGGCGGCCATCATGGATGACATAACAATCCGATTTGGACAAAAAATGTACCAGAGTGATCGCCTCATTGATACCTTCGATTTGATATATAACATGACCAAATTCGGTCAAAAATAAAATTTGACCCCACGGGCCACGCCCATTTTTTACCCCGGGGTCACCATTTTAACAACTTTGAAAGAGCATTGTACATCGATCATTCCTACCAAGTTTCGTCGAAATCCGGCTAGCGGTTCATGAGAAGATTTTTTAAGAATTTATGCTATTTTTAGACGGCGGCCATCTTGGATTAGCGATGACCTCCATTTTAACAAATCTGAAAAGGCTTCACACATGGACCATAACTTTTAAGTTTAGCTACCATGGGCCAAGCGGTTCATGTGAAGAAGAATTTTGAAATCTCTAATAAAAGAACGACCTTTTGACCTTTCGGCGGCCATCTTGGATGACATAACCATCCGATTTCGACAAAAAATGCACCAGAGTGATCGCCTTGTTGATACATTCGATTTGATATATGATATGACCATATTCAGTCAAAAATAAAATTTGACCCAAATTTGACCCCACGAGCCACGCCCATTTTTGACCCTGGGGTCACCATTTTAACAACTTTGAAAGAGCATTGTACATTGATCATTCCTACCAAGTTTTGTCGAAATCCGGTTGGCGGTTCTTGAGAAGAAGATTTTTGAAGAATTTGTGCTATTTTTAGACGGCGGCCATCTTGGATTACGTAATGACGTCATTTTCACAATTTTGTAATCCCCCTACCTAAGGACCATGACCATGAAGTTTGGTGACCATAGGCCCAATGGTTACCGAGGAGAAGACGTTTGAAAATGTTCACGGACGACGACGACGACGGACGACGACGGACGACGGACACATTGCGGTAACAATAGCTCACATGAGCTTTGCTCTGGTGAGCTAAAAAAGACGAAAATCTACAATACTCAAATAGTTGGATGACTTTTTTCGTGGCCTAGGTGTCAGGAAATCGCATCTGCGGCGATCTGGCATCTAAAAATTTCCTGGGGGAAGACACCCCCTACTTTACGATTTCGCGCTCGCGTAGGTCGACTATGCCGACTTATAATTACAGACCCCCCCCCCCCCACACTGCAATTATTTCTGTATCCGCGCCTTGTATGTCCTGATCAAATAGCACACCCTCCAGCTCCTGTAGTCTGATAATAATCTATAATCTATATTGCATGTTGGAAGCATGATGAGTGTTTCATTGATGGAATAGTGAACAGTGCAGATCCTGATCAAACTGTACGGATGCACAGGCTGATCTGGATCTACACTGGTCGCAGAACCCATAAGCCCCATTTCTCCAGTCACAGCCACAAATAACACTTGTTCTCATTATATTTCTTATTGCATAAAATAATTTCAGAAAGCATATAAACATGTTATGTACTATTCTATTGGATGGTTCTAAACAAGTTAATTGCCTAACCTTTTTCGAAAAGGTATTACTACTTCTTGCATTTTCCTAAAATGTTGGGCAAGTAGCTTTTTGGTCTGGGCGAGTAGATTATAATTGTAGTGAATATTTTTAAGCCCTGTACAAAGCTTAGTGAAACGGGGCCCTGATTTATATATATATACTGATCAATTGGGAGTCAGGTAACGATAAAACTTTTTGAATGTGATGCCAATACTCAATTGTGCAACAAGCTGGGCCTGGTTGTTCAAAACACCAGTTAGCTTAACGGACTGTTAAATCCTTAACGGACTGTTAAATCCTTAACTGAATGGTTAAAATCTCTGTTAAAACGTGTTAAAAACATGGTTTGACAACCCTTTAGAAACAGAGATTTTAACCATTCAGTTAAGGATTTAACAGTCCGTTAAGCTAACGGATGTTTTGAACAACCGGGCCCTGACTGGCAACAGTTGTACGCCCGAACCTATTTATTGTGATGGATTGAACGTCGTTACCTTGAAATTCCTCAATCTTGGCGCGTAGCCGCGCCCGTTTGTCGTCAATATCCCCGCTGCCAGTCGCTGCTAGTGTGGTTGTCGGTATGGGGTTGGTGAACGCTTTCTTTGCCTTTATGTCTGTGTCTGAAATATGGTACGCGTCATGCAAAAATCGGATATTAAAATGGCGATTCTGAGAATTAAGTTACAATTTCAAATTAGTTGGGTGTTGATGATTGGGATCTTTTCAGAAAACAGATACTGACTGAAAATAATGGCAATCAAATTCGAAATTTGAAAATTATGATACATGAATAGTATTCCAAGATCAAAATTGTGCATGTATGTACGTTTATAAATGTTTAACCCTTAGAATGCGGGAAACATAATTGGTTGTCTGCTGTCGATTTATGTTTTTGTCTTCTTTCTCATTAAAAACATGGTTTGACAACCCTTTAGAATCATTTCCATTGGATGGAAATGATTATAAAGTGTGTCCCTTTATAATCAGATGGAAATTATTCTAAAGTGGGGTCAAAACATGGTTTTGATGAGAAAAATAGTAAATCAAAAATAAACGGCAGACGACAAATTTTAATTCAGCATTGTAAGGGTTAATAGGTCCATATGCAGAGAATAAACATGTCGGCTTACATAATCTCCATGTTAATGATCTTTCTGTCGTTCACTCCAAGGCCTTTTCTGTCCATTTTTGGAAAAAGATCCTAGATAAATTGGGAAAATTTGCGTCGTGAAATTTGCCAAATTGGGAAAAAAATTAACGGCTTTGCGTCCAAATTTGGGACATTTCTAATTTAAATTTGATATCAATGTTTCAGTAGTCAGGAATGTGTTAACCCTTACCCTTTCAACCCTAAGGAACTGGAATGGACTGTGATATGCTAATGTTCCGACCAATCCAATGGTCGCAAAATGATTTTCAGATTCGTCCATTTATGAAAAGGGGGTGTTTTTGTTCTAAGAAATATGAAAATTACTTGCAAAAAGTGCAGATCCTGATGAGACGGCTCGTTACGAGCCGGCTCATCTGGATCTGCACTGTTTGCATAAACCGATATAGCGGCCTTTCGGGTTCAAAGGGTTGAGATCAATGTTAACGTGTTAGATTAATGATCAAATAGTAAGCTATGTGTGAGATAAAATCATCAATGTTCAAATAGTAAGGAATGAGCGAGATCTGTGTACTCAGAGCTCCAGATAAGCTGCTTATTTGCTTAAATACCCAATTAAAATTGCCAAAAACACAATTGAAATCAGACATAGCATAGCGTGTATCAAAAAGCAATACATATTTTATGGTACCTTTATCATGCAGCAGAAAACAATAAACAGACCACAAATATAGCATATTTTTCTTATTTTCCATGAAAACATATCTTGGTATTTCATTAGAATTGTCTCCAAGGAGACAATTCTAATGAAATGCCAAGACATGTTTTAATTTTGAAGCAAACTATTCAATAATTGCTGTCTGTGCGATTTTATTTTACCCAATTAAAATTTTGAAATACCCAATTGCTTCAGAAATGATGGAGTAACAATACTCAATTACCAATTCCTTATCTGGAGCTCTTGTGTACTAGTTTCTTTCTAGGAGGCGAGTTCACTGGTTTCAGGAGAGTTGGATCCCGGATTAGAGTCAGTAGCTGTTATAGTGCAGCTACTGCTGCTTGCCTCGGTCTGTTCAGTAGCCTATTTCACCAACATTGCAAAGTATACTTTTCTAGGAAAGCATACTTTAAGGGAGTAATCATTTATTTTTCCCGAAATGCATGTCATATAGAACTAACGACTGCATATATTTGATGATTAAAAATATGCAGAATTATTATACTGAATTTATTACATTATCACAGCCAAAATGGCTGTGATAATGTAATAAAGTCAGTATAATAAAAATTAATAAATTTATCCTTAAATTTAAAATTCCTCCCTCAAAGTATACTTTGCTAGATAACTATACTTTGCAATATTGGTGAAATAGGCTCCAAAACGATTGATTCGTTGTGGTCAGCTTCGTCTAGTAGTTCAAATACTAGTTATGTCCCGCGTTAGTCCGAGCCTATCTGTAATAGGCTCGGACTAACGCGGGACATAACTAGTATTTGAACTAGACGACGCTGACCACAACGAATCAATCGTTTTGGAGCCTTTTGCATCTTTCTTCATTATTTTTGAGCAGTACATGTAGTACTTGCTGCTATGCGACATTTTGTTATGGTTCCCGTTTACGATGTACATATACACTACGTAAGCATGCGGAAATCGGGAAACACATTGAAACCAACAATTAAATCAGAGTAGACCGAAATTCAGTTTTCGATCAAGTTTATTTCGCGGAACCTGCCCGGTACCAGTACCTTTTACCCAATAGACAAATTTTAGGAGGTGCTCTTGATTGGGATTTCTTTTCCAGATTGGGAAAAAAACGTATATTTGGCTTTGGGAATTGGCAGAATGTCGAAACCGTGGGAACAATATAAAAAGGCCCGACTCTTGACCATTTTTTACCACTTTTTTTTCTATGAAGGTCCAAAACCTGTTTTAGAACCTGTCGAAATCAGACACCCTAGCAGGTTCTCAGGGAAGTGACGAGGTTCAGCGTCCCAGCAACAGTTAAGGTCATGTAGAGATGGGACTTCGGTTTCAAGTCTCATCCAAAAGACCAAATTAGCAGACAAACTCATGTTTATAACCAAGTACAAGTTATGACAAGTTCTTACAATAGTGACAGTCATTGATAAATATCGGCTGTTTTACGTGAAATTCATCTTCGGAGGTACCATCAGAGACACAGTGCATTTAACGCAGGTTTCGCTCGGACAGGCAGACTAATAAAGATACAACTTACACGGCGCCTGTCCATCCCCACTGTACAGTTCGTTCTGTATCTCTGTCACTTGCTTCGTCTTCAACGAGTTATCTCTCCTGTCCTTGCCACCTTTAGACTTGTGCTTTCTCTTCTGCTCATTCTGTCGCCCTTCTGAAACAGTGCATTGATTGGTTGATTGGCTGGTTGACTGATGATTGGCTGGTTGATTGATTGCCTGATTGGCTGGCTTATTAATCGATTGGCTGGCTAATTAATTGATTGCCGTTTGGTTGGCTGGTCGATTAATTGATTGCCTGGTTGATTGAATGGCTGGCTGATTAATTGATTGATTGACTGGCTGATTAATTGATTGATTGAATGGCTGATTAATTGACTGGGTGGTTGATTGTTTGACTGGTTTATTGATTGATTGGCTGGTTGACTAATTGATCGACTGGTTGATTGTTTGGCTGATTAATTGATTGTTTGGCTGATTAATTGATTGGCTAGTTGACTGATTGACTGGTTTATTTATTGATTGCCTGGCTGATTGATTGACTGGTCGATTGGCTGACTGATTAATTGAGTGCATGGTTGATTGATTGGCTGATTAATTGAATGTCTGGTTGATTGATCGGCTGATTAATTGAATGCCTTGTTGATTGATTGGCTGATAAGTGATTGCAGATTAATTTATTGGCTGGTTGATTGATATATTGGCTGGTTGACTAATTGTTTGGCTGTTGATTGGATGACTGATTAATTGATTGTCTGGTTGATTGGCTGATTCCCTGGTTGATTGATTGGCTGGCTGATTAAGTGATTACCTGGATGATTGTTTGGCTGGCAGATTAATTCATTGGCTGGCTGATTAACTTGTTAGTTTATTGATTGATTGGCCGGTTGATTTATGGAGTGGCCAGTTGATTGGCTGACTGATTAATTGATGGCTGGTTGATTGGATGGTTTATTGATTGATTGGTCAATTGACTGGCTGATTAATTGAGTGTATGGTTGATTGATTGGCTGGCTGATTAATTGATTGGCTGGTCGATTGATTGGACGGCTTATTAATTGATTGGCTGGTTGATTAATTGATTGGCTGGTTGACTGGTTTATTGATTGATTGGCTGGTTGATTGAGTGCCTGGCTGATTTATTGGCTGGTTTATTGATGGATTGGCTGGTTGATTGATTGGCTGGTTGATTGATTGATTCATTCATTCACTGATGTTTGTTCACAAACAATGTCGTAATTGTGGCTATGACTCGGTGTTTTCATTAATATTGATTTTCATGAAAATTTCAGGAATTTTTT
Organism: Conchocele bisecta; assembly: GCA_029237695.1. Lineage (NCBI taxonomy): Eukaryota > Metazoa > Mollusca > Bivalvia > Lucinida > Thyasiridae > Conchocele > Conchocele bisecta. The sequence goes on along the minus strand of CM055271.1, from coordinate 75,475,793 downwards.
TAGACAAGCCATGTGATTTTGCACCTTTTGTCGTCATTTTTACCAACTCCATATAGAAGCTTCCAACCAACGGTTCTCGGCGTATGTATATCCATGTGTGCATAATACATGCACTTTATTTGCTATAAAAATGTTGGCAATAACATATATTACTAGTAACGGGAACCCTGGCAATCAGGAAAGATCGATTGATTGGTGTTTAATGGTCTATCTATAATTTTGAGCGTATATTCCAGAATTTTCGGTGTAAAAACATCGACGTTTTGTGAATTAAATTACGGAGTCTACTCATTTGACCGTCTCAAAAATGAAATCACGTCTATATTTACAATATTTAATGTCTTACAGTATGTTCGCGGAACGGTAAATAATAAACTTTTTGAAATTTCATTTTTTTTTTGTTGGCAACAGCTGTTAATTCGCTAATTACACTGCAGCTCAACTATAACGCGATCGCGTATAGCGCGATCTCCATTATAACGCGGGTCTCTCGTGGATCCCAAAAAAAATATTTAAAAAAAGAGAGAAGAAAAAGGAAAACAAAGAAAAAAAAATCCAAAAAAAATCGTCGGACGGCGTAGTCATCGAGTAATTAGTTGATTCGTGATTTCTGTAAGTTTATTAAAACAACGACATTCAAAGTACATGAAATAATTATTATTAGTGTGTTAGCAAATGTAATACCTTTAATCAGGTAATCATGTTAATATGCATACAGTGCGACCCCCCTATTGCACGGAAGTCCGGCGACATACGACCTTCCGTGTTGCTTATCCGAACCGTGCAATATCCGTGCCATGGGATATATGAATTCCAAATCCAGATGCGATTACACCCGACACATATTACACAGACGAGATTTGTGTGATGCTTTGTGCAAAAAACCGATACACCCAGCTGTGTGTACAGGTGTTTATTGTATGACCTCATTCAGCACGAGGCTGTAAACTGTGTGACCTTTAGGCTATGTTTTGAAATGTTACTGATTGGTCAACACGCCTTTTGATGTGCCACAGACGTCGCGAACGTGCGACTTTCATCATCGCATCACGGGGCAATCATGCAGTAACCCATTTCATGCTGAGGATACGCTTATGTTTGCGGACAAATATTTTCCTTCTATGAACTCAGAAGTATATGCCGCGACCACCATTTAATCCGTCTCGTCGAGACGGTTCAAATGAGTGGTCACATCGTATACTTTCATTGAGAAATAACAAAAATAAAAATATATATCTGTCGCCATATATCGCCGATATTGATTTCGAAAATATTTTCCGTAAATTGTGTTGAAAAGTTGACACAAAATTCAGAGTTCATGCGGAATTGTCGGTGGGATTATGCTTTCAAATTCGAATAAATTAATCTAATCAGGGTCACAGCTAGTATATCACTTTTCTTGCTATATACACAGTATAGCAGCTTCTGTGTAAGTGTGTATCGCCACAGGGAAGCCGACACACGCCCGAGGTGTTATCGATCGATGAAATGTTACAATTTAGGATTAGTCTAGTGAAGAAAACGGGCTTGTGGCGGGACGTTTCAACGGAAAATAGTGACTTGCCCGGAACTAACTTTCAGCATAGAGCCACTTGCCCGAGACCAAAACCGACTTGTCCCGGGCGTCGGGCGTGCCGATTTGTACAGCCCTGCTATGTTACACGTTTACGTACACAAAGTGGTAATAACAAAACACGGTACAACAGTTATGTAATGTTGACACTTCTACCTTTCATTTAGTCTCATTTGGCGATAACATTGCGTATAGATTAAATTGTCGCTGAAAGTGCATGCATGATGTATTTTGTATTGTATTAATTGGCTGTATTACTTAAGTTTGCATAAACTTGATATTTTTCATATGAATATTGTTCAGTTTGTTACTCAGGTAGACGTCTTTTCTGAAACAGCATACAGTGCATGGTAATGCATGAGACAAAATACAAAATGATACAATATGTTATAATCTTAAGACAGATACATTATTGCTAATGCGCGTTGGTAGAGGATATTACAAATTTAATCATCAAACAAACACATGTACAGTCCCCAAATCACATGATAAGCACAAAGTACAATGCATGTTAAATATAAAATAGGGTATGTATTACAGCTTCTAGTCATACTAAACCATATACATATACAATAAACAATTATCATTTTTATTCCGACGCTACTGATAGAATGTGTATGGTGATTTCATTGCTCCGCATATTGTACGAAATGGCTGCCATCTTGAAAGTGTGCAAATCATATTTGCCTCAAACATGTATTGAGAAACTTTTTGCTGCATGTAAATGTTAAATCGTCAAAGCTGATCGTCTGCTCTTGTCTGATACGTTGTGTGCAATACGTGAATAGCTCTGAATTCCAAGAAATGGATGTTCCAATTTCACAGTGATGGATATCTTAAATATGCAAAGTAACACAACATGTACGTTCCTTTCTATGCTTTTAGTAAACAAAATATGTATAAAATGTGTGGGACAATTGAAGTTTTGAACGGGTATGTGGTACCAACATTGCTATCAAAGTTATAAGTATAGTTTACGAAATTTGTACAAAATGGCGACCATTTTGGATTCACACACTTAAATATTTATTGTAAAATTGGTTTATAAGCATTGTATAGCATGTCAGTTATTACGTGTCAGAATTGTGTTTGCATGCGGTGACTGCTGAAACAACGACATTGCATATAAATATCCCCGAAACTGGATATACATTTCATAAGATCGGCCATATTGTATATGCAATATAACACATTTCTACCACAAATGATATGTTTTTGTTGCATATTATTATCAATACCAATATGCTAAACACCTTGGGACTAGATGTTAGTTTCATATATATGTGTGGTTTCAATACTTAATTGCTTGTACGTGCCTGGGGCCCGTTTCACTAAACTTCTTACGACTAAAATGTTCGTAAGTGCAAAATTATGATAGTCTGTAAATTTCACATTAACTATGTTTTCTTGTAAATAATTAATGGATTTACATGTATTGAGCATAGGCTCTGAAAGTGTATGGTATCATGTACAAACATAAAACACACACTTGGGACCCCCAGCACCAGGGAGGGGGGGGGGGGGGGAGGGGGGGGGGGGGGGGGGGGGGGGGGGGGGGTCAATATTCTATGGCCGTGGTAAAATGACCCACCCCATGTAAAGATTTATTTGTGTTCTTATGGGTCACACTTAATTCTAATTGATAATACAAAGTTCCGAAAGTGTATGGTATCATGTACAAACATAAGAAACACACACTTGGGAGACTCCCAGCACCAGGGAGGGGAGGGGGTCAATATTCTATGGCCGTGGTAAAATGACCCCACCCCCCATGTAAAGATTTATTTAGGTTATTATGGGTCATTATTCCGCGCGGGTCAATATTCTATCTGACACCGGTATGCCCAGGGCCTATCTTGATCACATTATGCGGATGCATAGGGTGATCTGGATCTACACTGGCCGCAAAACCCATTAGCCCCATTTCTCCATTTACCGCCACATATAAAGAATATAAGTACCGCGTTTCTCCGGCTGAAGTTGGATCTTTATCTGTTCCTTCACGTCACTGTCGAAGTAGAGACTGGCCGGGATAAGATTGATCATGCGCTTGAAGAATTCATTGTCCGCCTGTATGCTCTCTTGTTCAACCATGTTTCTACTAGCGCTGCTGTAACAGATATAGAGAATAGTAGGTTAGTGCCGTGAATGGGAAAAAATATCTGTCAAGGCTCAGGAAATGGGATGGGCGAGGCTCTGCCGAGCACATCCCATTTCTGTGCCGCGCCAGATATTTTTTCCCATTCACGGCACTAACCTACTATTCTATTTATCCCGTCAACACCTACAAATGGCTGTAAAATGCAAAAATTGTATTGACTGGATATCAAAAATGTTTCACGGCACCGTGTTTCACGGCACATACGCACTGTGTTGACGGGATAAAATAATTTAACCCTTACTACGCTGAATTAAATTTTGTCGTCTGCTGGAAATGTTTTATTTTCAATATTTCTCAACAAAAATCTGGTTTTGACAGCACATGAGACGATTCTCATGTGTTGTCAAAACCAGTTTTTTTGTGAAGAATTAAAGCAAAAATGAAAAACAGCAGACAACAGCGTAGGAAGGGTTAACGAGTCAGTGGAAGAAGGGGTCTAACTTGTTGATGAAGTTAGCCCCCTTCTCCCACCGACTCTCTCAATTATCACAGTGAGGTCCATTATCAATTGAAGAATTCATTGTCCGCCTGGATGCTCTCTTCTTCAACCATGCAGGGCGCCAGATAAGGAATTAGTAATTCAGTATTTTCTCTCCATCATTTCTGAAGCAATTGGGTATTTCAATATTTTAATTGGGTAAAATAAAATCACACTACTGTTTACACATCAACAGACAGAAATTATTGAACATGTCTTGGCAACGAGACAATTATAATGAAATACCAAGATGTGTTTTCATGGAAAATAAGAAAAATATGCTATATTTGTGGTCTGTTTATTGTTTTCTGTAGCATGATAAAGGTTTGGTTTATTAGTGTTTAACGGCCTATCAACAGCTAAGGTCATGTAAGGCCGGGCAAACGGGTTCGATCCCATTTTAACCTCTGCTGCATTGGGGGGAAAATCCCAAAATCAGAACAAAATATTTACATCGAGAACAAACATGATAAAGGTACAACAAATTTGTTATTGCTTTTTGATATTCGCTACTTCTGATTTCAATTGTTTTTTTTGGCAATTTTAATTTGGTATTTACGCAAATACGCAGCTTATTTGGAGCTCTGACCATTTATCTACTAGAACTGCTGTAACAGTAGATTATAATTAACTTTTCACCCCTAAGTAACTGGAAAGGATTTTGATATGTTAATTTTGCAACCAATCCAACCGTCACAAAATGATTTTCAGACTAGTCCATTTATGAACGGGGGTGTTTTTGTTCTCAAAAATATGAAAATTACTTGCAAAAAGTGCAGATCCTGATGAGACGGCCGGCTCATCTCGATCTACACATTTTGCCAATACCACTATACAGGCCTGTGGTGTTGAAAGGGTTAAAGCTGTCAGTGGAAAACCATATCGATGTGCAAGAAGTTAGGCGATCTTGCGGGAAAATGGCACAAAAGTGGTAAATGTGAATTCAATACATTATACATGTCTATTGTTAGCAGGTTGTACATGTGTCTTGTACTATTTCATCTGTCTTTTATATTTTCTGTTTTCTAGAAGAATACAGAAAATATCAAACAGATGATATAGTAAAAGGCATCTGTTTCGCCGAGATTATCTTGGCTAGTATCTTTTTGACTGCGTTTGCTTTTATGTTTTATTAATCCGACATTGTTCTTTTTCTGTTATCCTGCTACAGAGACTGGCTTCTACAGGATTCAAATTGTAGCTGAAACACACATCCCTATTTGAGATGCTTCTTACACCAATAGATCTACACATCGTGGGCTATAATTTTCATGAATATTACTGTAGATACTGTATAAATATGTAACTGATCAATAGCCTATTTCATCAACATTGCAAAGTATACTTTAGTAGCAAAGTATACTTTGAGGGAGCAATCATTTATTTTTCCTGAAATGCATTATTTCATATAGAACTAACAAATGCATATATTTCATGATTAAAAGTATGCAGAATTATTATACTGAATTTATTACATTATCACAGCCAATTTAATGTAATAAATTCAGTATAATAAAAATTTATAAATTTATCATAAAATTAAAAATTTCTCCCTCAAAGTATACTTTGCTACTAAAGTATACTTTGCAATGTTGATGAAATAGGCTACTGGGCTCCAGATATGCTGCGTATGTGCTTAAATACCCAATTAAAATTGCCAAAAACCCAATTGAAAGCAAAAGTAGCGAGAATCAAAACGCAATACAAATTTTATGGTACCTTTATCATGCTGCAGAAAACAATAAACAGACCACAAATATAGCATATTTTTCTTATTTTCTAAGAAAACACAAGACTTGTTTTCATTTCGAAGCAAACTATTAAATAATTGATGTCTGATAATGTGTAAACAGTAGTGTGATTTTATTTTACCCAATTAAAATTTGAAATACCCAATTACTTAAGAAATGATAGAGTAACAATACCCAATTACTAATTCCTTATCTGGAGCCCTGACCGATATATATATTAATTGACTGTTAATTCTTCAAAAACATCAGAAAATATTTACAATTGAGAACTGTCAGTTTTCCAATATGAATATTTCCGTGATTCACCGATGTAACCAACCATTCAAATTCAGTGATGCAGTGAATAATTAATAGTATCCAGGGAAGAGGCGTTACATCATATCGTTAAACATAGTAAAATACCATGAGAAGTCGTACCAGTAAGACACCTGCGAGTTTATATGGCTTTAAGGCTGAAGAACGAAGCAAGTATCTGTACACAGATTCTGTAATTTATATATAGTTTACATGTAGTTTTTAAATCTCACGAAATAGTTTATTTTATCATGTAAGTCACAAATCGTCGCTGTACTTCGAAAACCTCGTAACTCATTTTCGGCGCCAAAATTATTATACGATAACAGGGAACGAAAATTGTTAAAATTTTCACTCGTCCGTACTTAGACACAGATGGCAAAATAAGAAATTTACATTAGAAAACTCAGAATTTCTACTGGTCATGCATGCATTCTCACTCGTCAGGACGAACGGACGAGTGGAATTTTGATGCCTTGGATAAACATTTAGTCCAAATCAAAATACCGTTATCTACAGCATTATTTCTATCTCTTGTTGTGATATACAGGTATACTAATTTAGGTACAGATGAGTAAAATAGAAATTATATAGAATTGGATACAAAAGTGTAGAAAACATGGCTACATTGTAAGTTAAAAAGGTGACATTTTTGTTAAAAAATATTTTTTTTGGCATAAAAACACCAAGGTGCACATCTTCAATATGTGTAGAAGATGTGTGTATAGTTTCAGATCAATTGACTGAACGGATTCAGAAGAATTGTGCACACAAACTCTGTACCCTATATAGAATTGAAGACAAAAACGTAGAAAAATGGCTAAGTTAAAAAGGTGATATAGCAAGGTGCACATCTTCAATATGTGTAGAAGACGTGTGTATAGTTGCAGATCGATTGACAGAATGGTTTCAGAGGAGTTGTGTACAAAAACTCTGTACCATATATAGAATTGAAGACAAAAACGTAGAAAAAATTATTAGTTACATCTTCAATATGTGTAGAAAACGTGTGTATAGTTGCAGATCGATTGACAGAATGGTTTCAGAGGAGTTGTGTACAAAAACTCTGTACCATATATAGAATTGAAGACAAAAACGTAGAAAAAATTATTAGTTACATCTTCAATATTTGTAGAAAACGTGTGTATAGTTGCAGATCGATTGACAGAATGGTTTCAGAGGAGTTGTGTACACAAACTCTGTACCATATATAGAATTGAAGACAAAAATGTAGAAAAAAATTATTAGTTAAAAAATATTTTTTCGGCATAAAAACAGCAAGGTGCACATCTTCAATATGTGTAGAAAACATGTGTATAGTTTTAGATCCATTGACTGAAAGGTTTCAGAGGAGTTGTGTACACAAACTATGCAGTTTTTCTGTCCGCCGCCCGCCCCGCGTGCTGTAGCGATATAGTGCAACCTGTTGGCTATAAAGAGCGGAAAACGTGCAGGTCATGAAATGAGAATAAAATAGTGAGAAAATCCGGAATATCTCGAAGAACTGGAAAAATACTACAAAAATTATAGAAATGACAGCTTGTATAAATCTTTGTTTAGCCTTCACCTTTAACTGCAAAGCACTAACATGATTGATATGGTTAAAAACAATATATAAATGTAGTAGTTATTTCGAAATATTATGCCAACATTTTATAGTTTTATGGTTCCTGAAAAGTAGACAGATTTGACATACGAGGAGGTTTTAGAAGAAAAGCGACAATGTCTTAACATATTTATGATAATGAATCGGTGTATATTTGATTAAATGCATATTTGATTGACAATTCTTATATTGCTGGCAATGTAACCACAGGCATTCGGACAAAGCCTCGTATCATAACAAAATAACATGTTTACAATTGTAATTTCCTATGCATTCTATGTATTTCTGTAGGATAACGATAATTCTCAAATGATCATATGAACTTGCCATTAAAATATTGACGTTAGAGCTTTAAACACATTATTTCATTTGTTATGATACAAATCTGGCGTCCGACCTAGGAAAAGCAGCTGTAATTCGATATTCTTTGCATAATTATGTTCTAACTATGATATTTTAGCAAGATAACAATAATTCTCAATGAAAATGTGCACTTTCTGCCAAAATATTCACATTAACATTAATAAAATTGTGGAATTTGTTATGATACGAGGTCGTGTCCGACCAAAGTTACAGGTTTAACCACGCTAAATCATCAGATATTCATGTGCGGTGTGGTCAAAAGTAGTACAGTCGAACCTGTGCTAACGACCACCTGTGAATAGCGGCCACCTGTCCACAACGGTCAGTTAAAAATCCCCCCGTCCAGTCTAAAGTGACACGACAAACGTGTTTATGTGAATTGGGTCTCTATCTCTGACAAATCCCGGCTTATTGCATTAGCGGCCAGGCGGTAGATTCGCGTAGTCTGTCCATAGTTTACAATGTTCGCCAATCTCTAATTAAAAACATCAATAATTATGTCAACGGACAGTGAATGCAAATTTGTCATAGGCTGCTTAAATATTCGGGCTTGATCAGGATATACATTGGACATAAATCAAATAAGCCTGGTGTTCGGTTTGGACACCTATCTTGCATATCCATTATTCAACTTCACACATTGAATGAATTTCTTTTGCTACAAAAAATCGCGGTTTTCACATGCAACGTCACATAGGCTATCGTTTTAATAAAGACTATATGACCATTATTAATGATGGCGTGAACTTGAGAATAAGAAAGTAAAATACTAATGCAGTAATGGTCATGCTAATTAAACCGCTTTGGTGTAATTACAAGCTATTAAATGGTGCTCCAAAGCAAGCTGCGAGATATATTTATCATGAAGATAATTACTTCTCTTTGAATATAATTTCCAAAGCGAGGCCGGGTTAAAAAAAAATAGCGCAAAAATAAGACGACAGAACAAAATTAATTTAATCGACTAATTTGGCCATTTTTATGCAATTTTTAATTAATAAAAAACAGACCCACTCCACGATTGTGCAATAACGAATCGTCAGGTGGAAGTGTATACAGCCAAGACGTTTTATATGCGTGCATACAGTATAGATTAATACAATAGGATGCAAAATACATGGGTGACTTTGTTGTGAAACCGGGAAGATGTTTGATCCTTGGAACAACGGCCACCTGTCAACAACTTTGGCCACTTCTCTTGGACGGCCGTTGTTCACATGTTCAACTGTATGTTAAAAAAATAATCCAGACTTGTTATGCCATAGACACTCTTTGCTTGCAGAAACCAGTCAATTGATGCACTAATCTACTTCACATGTATCATTTACATCAGTTTCAAGCATATGCTTCGAGATTATTTTGTAAGTCGGAACATGTTTGTCATGTGAGGCGGTTTCAATTCCAGCCACTGAAGTTTTGCGCCACCACCAGGGTGGTCACACAAGATTGAATTTATCTTTCTTAACAATAATTAAACCTATATCTTAATTAGTGAATATCCAGAGCAGAATGGGTGCAGGTTATGGGAAAATAAGTCCCACAACATCCATACGAAAAATTAAAGTAGCAGAGAATAGCGAAAAGTGTGGTCATTGGTTAGTTTCTATAGGAAAAATAAATGGTGGTGGTGCACCTAGAAGCCTCGTTCATAAAAATATTTATACCGATGAAAGCACACACGCCAAATGCCTGTGAATGTAACTGCAACACACTGAATTGTAGTCGGCCTATGACGCTGAGTGGGAGGGTAACGGGAGAGATTGTGCCATAGTGATACGTCTACTGAGAAGACAGATGTTTATGTCGACAATTGGTAAGCGACGGAAATAGGTTATAAACGAATTTCCAGTTCGGTCAACAATAGCAGATCCTACAGTTACACCAATAATGTGAGTATGTGTACCTGATGTCTAATATATGCGGTGATATTAAATATTTAGTAGGATAAATGTTCAGTTAAAGAAAATAGGAGATAACTCGATATTTTCGTAGATTGCGACACACGTGAACTTCGAATCTGAGAACCATTTCCGGTGTAAAAGTCGAAACAGTCGCGACAAATATATCCGAGTGCGGTTTCTGGGGCCCTGCAGGTTGAAATATACTATTGACTACTTCCCATGAACTCCAGACTTATTGATTTACTGACGTCAAGCACCTCTTCATAAGCTTCTTGAAACTTCTTTGTGGACCTTGTTTGTGTTAACGTATGCAGAAAAAATACTTTGTCAAAGAAGTACCCGAGATCTGAGGACTGTCATACACTGAAAGACTTGAGAAATTAAATCTCCCATCTCTCTTCAATGTAAACCAAGCATTTTGATAAAACAAGTTTTCAATAAAGTAATTTTATTATTAGAAAAGCAACCGGAGCGGAGACAAGAAAACATCAAGGAAGGGTAGACAAGCCTTTGTGGCTTACACAACTCTGCAAGAACCTATATGAACCTGCATGAATAACATTGAAAAAGGGTTTTGGGTCTATGTCTCTGCATTGAATAACATGAATATTTTGTATTTGTTTGAAAATGTCTTTATTATCCCCGTCATAGCTATGGTGAGTCGGGACAACCCCCACAAACGGTACAAGTTTACATTGTTTATATGTACATGATGTAACATTTAATACATATATAGGCCTATATATATAAATTTGATTAAGAAACTACATGTAGAAGGCGGGTATTATACTGAGAAAATGGAAATATTCGTTTCGTAGTTAATGCAGTTCAAGGGTATGTACTGCATCCAAAGAAAATAATGGTTATAATTAGCCCATGCTAAGTCAAATATTTCTAGCATATTATTATTTTGGGAGAATATGGTATTTTAGTAATGAATTGAAAATAATAGTATTGTGGACACATGAAAAAAAGCGCCAGGAAACTTATTTCATTGTTTAAATAATACGTCATTGTATTTATTAACTTACCATCATTAGCTTTTAAGCATATTAACTACAAGTAACCATTGCCAATCAGTTCGTTTATATAACCGGGTATGGAAGGTGTTCGAGCCAATTCCCACCCTTAAATATGAGCCGAATGAATCAGTTCGTTTATGATCTTGTCAGTGTCATAAACATGTTTAGAATATTTCATAATCTTGCGCGATAGCGTTTATTTGGAGTGAATGGTCAACAAATATGCATAGAGGGCTGGAGTTAATTTTGGTATAGTATATGTTATAGAGGTAAATAGGTTAGGTGTATATTATAGTACAATATGATTTTTATTTGGTTATGTTTAGAAAGAGTCGCTGTATTAGCGAATGTAAAAGACGTGGATCAACGTTATTGGGCACTATATAATAATGATATGTTCTTCATAGTTGCTATTGTCTCTTCGATGGAAATAGTATGCAAAAATTACAAGTTGAATGTGTTTAATATAGGTATTGTTGAGGAGCATTTACATTTACAAATGAAATATTTCGCCAGAAGAATGATAAAATTCATTCTAATTGATTTTTGTTTAATATATAATACCATAATATTACAAAAAGATATGTATTCGTAGGTTAAATTTATGTTGTAGCCCAACCCTTTTGTTTTAGCAGTTGATTTATATCTGACCAAAAGCGTTATTACTCTTCATTCTCAAAATATGTGTTTGTTGGAACCTACTGCCACATGGCAATAATAACAGTATTAAAACCACCAAAAGAATATGTGTTTTAATTAAATATGTATTTTATAGTAATACAGCATATGTAAAAAGATCAGAATTTAAATCCAATATGTAAGGCTATAACTGATCATGTGGCAATAGGTTGAAACTCAAAATCGCCAAATAATCTCAGTGCAACACAGTCGTAACTCAAATTACATGTGCAACGTGTTTGTGCTGCATTTTATACAGTATTGTGGTGGATCTATAGTGCAATTATGAACTGTAAATAAGTGTGGACTTGCATTTAGTAAAAAAAAGGATATTACATTGTACATAAAAAATATTTAAACATATAAAAACAAGTACATGTTTTGGAGAAAAACAATAATCTCGGAATGCAAAAACAAATTCAGCGCAATACGGTCGTAACTCCAGTTCTTTGTACAACAGTTTTGTGCTGCATTTTATACAATATTGTTGTCGCTCCACAATGATATTTTGATATATAAATAAAGATCAAGTTTTAGTTTGTCCGAAAACAATATTACATTTAAAATTTACTTTTTTTAATAAAAAAATATGAGAGTGAACATAATGTTTAATTGACAAATAAGTTCAGCGCAATACGATCGTATATTTTTCATTGACATTTTCTTGGCATTTTCCGTTTTATTTTGCATTAATAAAGCATGACGCCATGAGTAGATGCAATGTAATTTAATTTCAATATTTAATGCTAAAAATGGTCATGCTGCATATAGCTGTAGCATTTAAAGAATACTTATGAAACATATAATTGTTTAATTTTTTAATTGTTCAATATAAATTGCAAATAAAGGGAAAAATAATTGGTTCTGTATACAGTTGAAAATGAGGTTGACCTCATGGTCAGGAAAATAGATTTAAACTTTATTTTTTATCATTTTAAATGCGATCTGAAAAGAATATGCCTAGTCCAGAAGTTGTATGTACAGTATTTATGAAAATGTGTATTACTTACATTTGTGCTCAAATAGAAATTGTCACATTCAATGTCATAACTTGTTTTTTGTCATGTTTTCTAATACATTTTTACTTTTAGAGATCTGACATTCTAGAATTATGTCACTTAAACTTGATTGAACTAGTCATCGTAGTTTGCTTCAGATGAATATGTTATGATTTCACTGCCTATTTTGCTTCTAAAGGTTCATTTTTTTGTCATATTTTTTGAATGGTAAACATAAGACAGTCATTATTATAATATCAAAAACATCTAGTATATGTCATAAATGGTGTTGTAAAAATAGGAATGCAATGTTACAGAGTACCTGAATTATGTGAGTAGTTTGGCGAAAAAGTCTAAAATTAGTAGACTAAGTATGTGCCATGATTGTGTATTACCAGATACATACTCCCGTACTTTATAACATCTATTATGTTTCATAATTAGTGTACATGTAGTTGACTATGTCTTTCTCAAACCGTGTTTTCATATAATTTACTGTTTACATTGTTTTACTAGACAATTTATACAAACTTAATAATTTTTCGTGACAGAAATCAAGGAAATATATCTTTAATATACAATAATGTAAAAATGGTGATATAATTTCATTCCAATATTCAAGGCTAAACATAGTTATGTGGAATATGCATGTATCATTTTAAATTATTATGAGTTAAAAGCGAGAAAGCCAAATAATTTCTGACCTAACTTGAGTTAAAATTGTATTTTTGCAAAACTACTCTAGCTTGGAGTAAATAACAATGCATGCATTTTTATAAATTGCTATGATTATGGTTAACGGCACCGGGTATCAGATATGCACAGAAAGTGTTGTTTGTTTGTTTATTGGTGTTTAACGGCCTATCAACAGCTAAGGTCATGTAAGGCCGGGCAAACGGGTTCGATCCCGTTTAGCCTGCTGCATAAAACAGATTCATAAAACAAAAATCAAATTATTGTGTACATGTACATTTAAACCCAAATATACATACAAGTAATCAGAAAAAAATGGAATTGGTAGTAAAATACATGTATAACTAGCATTGTGAATGCTACTTTTTCTGTAATTGATGGTTACTAGTTTAATTTTATTTAAAACATTACAGCAGTGTAAAAGTTAAATTTCTTTCAAACTATTGTATAGCATAATCATTTCTGAACAGTAAGTCATTTTATTTCAGAAATTTTCTTTACTGGTACATGTACATTGTATAGTGAAGATGCATAACCAAATAATCACAGTTTCTGAGAGCATAAACATGTACGTGCAGATAATGCAAATGTTTTGGTATTTTAGCAAATGATATGGTGCGATTGGTTGATAAACGTTATGTGCAGTACATCACACGAAAAACAACATATTGAGTATCTGAAACATCATCTGAGACACAGTACCTTTAATAAATGTACATATTATTACTGATGATGGGTGTCTGTTAACCTCCAGAATGGCTCAATATAATTAAAATAGTTTGTCAGTAGTTTCAAGTTGAACTAAAAAATACATTTGATTTCAATAAACCGTTTCAAGATAACAGAACGACCCATTATCGATTATTTTGACCATATCTTTATAACATTTAAAGATGTAAATGTAGGTCAAGGTCATGACCCTAATGATAATGTCTTGATATACAGTGCACATCTGCAGTGGATAAATAAGCAGTACTAATTGCATCTGTGTATGTGCTGATATTAATGAAAAACTTTAAATTCAGACATGTGTACAAGTAACATGCTTTAATACACTAAAAAAGCTGACCACTGAAGGTCAATGTCATGACCTTGATGATTATAACATGTTATGCTCAGAAAAGAAAATACATCAATATTTTCATTCACTGCCAGTAAATTGCGCTGAACTATTTCAGTATTTTGGCTGTTATTTTCAGCACAATACGGTCGTAACTCAAATATTTGTTAATATCGCTTTTTTATTTAATTGAAAAAAAAATTCATAGTGTTATTTATTTTTCATGTCTGTTATTATGTAATATAAGTGAAAATGGTACATAACTGAGTGTAATTGTTAATTTTATAAATATTTTTGGCTCTCCTGAACATTTTACAAAAGGTGAGTTACGACCGTATGGCGATGAACCCTCGAATTGCTCTTTATGTCGTATAGTTGATGCCGTTTTAGTCCGGCGGTAAAACGCCGGCATTGGCCACCCAGTGGCTACTCGATCACGGCTCTTTACGGACGTATGTGAAAAAGTCATGACTTGCCGGTGCGAGGTGGTTTTCCCCGGGTATTCCGGAATTACGCTAGACATTCGCAAAAAATGTTAAAACATATTCAAATGAATCTGTTTTTACGTACATGACTCAAGATCTTCACAAAATATAACTCTTAATAAAACTCGGATACTACTACTAACCAAACTAAATTATTGTTTATTTTTTGTGTATACTTCAAGTTATCAACGTCATTAGCAGATAGTTATTAACTACCCTGTTCGCCTTTATCAATGAAGCACATGACATGCTTAGCTTCTAATAAGCAATATATAGCGTTATCAGGCTACAAGAGTGTGCTATTTGATCAGGAGCAACACTGATAAAAAAAACACCTAAGCCACATTTCTCCAGTCACAGCCACATATAATTCCTGCATATATGCCATTTAAATTAATATAATTCCTACATGCATGACTCAGGATCTTACCTTAATGAAACTCATAATTAAACACAGGTTGTTAAACTGAAATAATCCTACATAAGAGAATAGAACATACTTTTATTTAAAGTCAGGTTACATGGTACCAACATGTAATATATGTAGGTGGGTAGACATGGACTGGCAATGTAACGCATTTATGTCAGATATAACTTTGATGTGGGGGAAGGTGGAGGCATGGGAACAGTAAACAAACATATACATTTATATATGTTTGGGTGTATGCTAATTTGAAAATTATAAGCGCCGTGGAAAGCGGATTCTATGAACAGTGACCGCTCTGGCCAGTCTGTACATCTGTGCTTTCGGGTCAGAGTCAACGCCGCTCTCAATTACACCCAAAGACACACTTTTGATGGTTTACTTTCGATGATGTTGTTGTTTTTGTTTGTTGTTTCCTTAAATGTATAGAAATAGCGCATATTAGCAAATAAGGAATTATCATTATCTCTAACTTTAAATAGTCGTTTTGACATTGCATGTGATACATGCACGCAAACATATTAATTTAACATAGAATGTATATACTGTTACATGTTTGCATGCTGTTCGGATTCAAAAACATAAACCAAATAGTAATTATATGCACAGTATGTCATTGTGTAGTATTGATCCATCGACATGTTCTATGTATAATCGTGTATACATACATGTAATTGAAATAGACGTCAATATCATAGAAAACCAATGGGAACACCTGTATATACAGGTGGGTAGACGGGAACCACTTTGCCATTCATACATTCGTAATACGTATACCACAATTTGTCATCGACTGGGTGAAATCGGACCTAGTTAGATTTACGGTCAGCATAGGCTTGGGCCTATTCTTAGTCCTCGTTGTCTGGTCCGAGCCTACGTCGCACAGCAGATGAACATTGAAATCACAGCATGAGTATGGTATCGTGCATATATACAAAACGTGTAGACCCTGGTCAATACATGTGTTAATACTTGTTGTAAATATTGCCAGGTGTCACTCCACCGTCGATAACACATGTCTGTATATATATATCATAGTATAGCTGTGCTACCCGTGCACGACATACTTGATCTAGACATGTTTATTATTATTATCTTATATTTAAGGGCAGGAATTGGCTCGATAACCTTCCAAACCCGGGCATTTGAGCCCAAAAATGACAGGCCAATGACGGTAGTCATTTTTTTAATCTTATATTTAAGGGTAGGAATTGGCTCGAGGACCTTCCAAACCCGAGCATTTGAGCCCAAAAATGGCAGGCCAATGACCGTTGGTCCGTTTGTTTCCGAATTTACTAATATCTGCCATACAGTAGAAATATGTGCATTAAATAAAGGAGGCAATGAGGCGGTTAATTTAACCTAGCTAGTTCATTCTCATATCGCACGAAGCCGGTATGTAAGACCGTGAAAAAGGCTGAGTGTGAGTGCATGTGATATATGGAGATTCAGCCGTAACAGTGTTATCCTATATAATGATGATATGTGACTGTTGGTCAGGGCATTACATATCAGGCAGGGATAGATCGATATTTGGTTATACAAAGTATGATGTAATATGTTTTCGGGCCCAGCTACTGGGAATATTTATATGACAAGCGACAATCGACAATGAAAAAAAATCTCCCTAATGCTGATTGGTCAATTGGTGCCACACAGCTAGTATATTGAATGTGGACATCACGTGTCAGGTGAATGTGTTAATGGATATTACATGTGTTCGTGCATAATTTCCGGATGTGTAAATTCTGGGCGTGGTAGTATTGGGTAATATATATGATTATAACCCTGTTCTGTTATGACATACTTATAACAGGTTCTGAAGTTCAGTCAGATTAGTGTCTCTTTGGCTACTATAGATGTCATCTGCGCTTGCAGCTAGTAGCACATGCTAATTCAACTGACTTATTTATGTTAATTGGAAGTTTCTTGTTTGCAGCTGCATTCTATTATCGTATATAAATTGGATATACCCCCTCTTTGTAGGACACACAGGTCGTACTAACATGCTAATTGTACATGTTCAATTACATACAAACAATACAAACAATACAAACAATACAAACAATACTAAAGGTACATGCCCACTCAGTAGGCACAAAGTGCTCTTTATAGGAATTAAATAAGTGTATAAGTGTGTCACTATTCCACCAATTCTAAAAATTACGAGTGCCCGCTATGCAGATATAATCATTTCGTAATATTTATTTTACTGTTTGTGACTCACGGTGGTATCAGGCTATTTTCATATGCAAATGAGGCATGGTATTTTTTTAAATTATTTATACTAAAAAAGGCGTCACCTAAAAAAATAATATTTTCGACAGATTATATAGTATGATCATTCAATAAATACACAAAATAAATAGTAATGGCCGTTAAAATTTTAAGGAAACACGGTTATCGCCAGTGATATTAGTGTGGAAATTTACGTCGGATATAAAATGTACAATAATGCCAATTAATATGTGGGGTAATGGTGGATGACTGTTGGTTTTGCCAGAAAATGTCTCAGGTGAGAACATGTTGTGCCTACCGAGTGGACATGCATCTTTAACATTACAAGACACAATGAGATAAACACATAACATACGTAACAATGACAAGAACACTTATTTGAGTCTGATAATCCTATTTTGAATTTGTATTTATTCAGTGAAAAGTATTCTGATCTAAGATGTACTATAGCTCTTTCTACCTTCAATTGATTCAAACACATGCTTTACCCTAAACATCTGGTCTAAATTCATATGATCTACCTCTATCAGACATCTTCCATTGCCTTTGTCCCATTACTTTGATAGACTCCTTGACAGCTGGATCTTTTGATTTCTGGTAAGGTAGTGCATGGACTGTTTTCTTCTGGGAGTGGTTGGGCTTCTTGTGCTTCTTCTTTTAGCGAAAGGTCGTCTATATCATTTCCCTGATTGCTGAATATTCTGGTGTCCAAGATATGTGTACTGATTGATCGATAACCTCTAAGTTTTTTATAGCAGCTTTTGCCCCTTGGATTGTTTCTTTACATTGGTCGGGTTCCCACCATAATGTCAAGAGACCGACTGCAGTTTGGCTGTCAGGGAAAATGTGAAGGGCTGGGGTGTTGCTTTTCCTGATTTGATGGTTTCTGCAATATTTTAAAGGCATTAAATTGCCATTAGCTCTGCCAATAGAATTGAACCAAACTTGAACACTGCTCTTTTCAGGCCGATATGTTCTGATTGACCAGAAATTAATATCCAAGCACCTGCTCCACAAGACAGCATACCTCTGCATATGTTGTGCTACTCTTTGGTTCCTGATTTGGAGACCGGTATTGAATATTGAATATTGTACCTGTAAATATGGTCCGAACAATCAACGGTCCGAATCATCATTGGTCCGAAGTGATTCGGTGTGACCGTTAAGCAATCTAATTACTTGTGCGGATAGACAGAAACAAGTTTATTATTAATTTAGTTAATTAATTATTTAACTTCACCTTGTCAATTTACAACTTGGTGGAAATATAACACTATGACATCATTAACAATAATATACAAAATTATTCAAAAGAAATGAACTCTGTTCTCACAGACACGAGACAATTTTTAACGACACTTTGACTCCATAATGGATTTGTAATCAAAGAATTTTTGAGGCTGAGCGATTATTTTGCTATATAGTATGCGTCTTTCGTGCTAGAGACGTTGGCATTAACAGAAGCAATCAGCCATGAGCTGGGGTACCGAATTGTGGGTAAGTCAATGCCATCAAATTTACATACTCCCCGTGCTAGATGTCAAATTTTGACATAATTTCTGCTTCCGGAAACAGGAAGAACTCTGTTCGACTTTGAAATGGATGACACAATACTATTCATTTCAGAATCTGTGCCATGTTTTCTGTGAGAATTATTCGATGTTGTTCGTGTAAATATATCGTTTTAAATAAAATCATAAGGCATAATCATTTGTTGATAATCGGCACCGGTTTCCTAAGGTTTCTGAAGTCGTGCCTGCGCAAATCATTCGACTTACACCACATGTCACACAGGTGATTTAAAAATCCCAGGACACTCTTTTCTAGTTTCAACAATATAGCATTTCGCTCACATGAGTTACATATCTCGTTCAATGGAAACAAGATAGCTAACTCATTTGAACAAGATGCTAGCTCGTGGGAACGAGATTCCTATCTCGTCAGAACGAGATAATAAATGCACATGTCCCTGTTTAGTTGAGTACATAACTCTTGATTACATTACACAAGCATTATGATGCAGTATAGCTGCATGTTTTCCGCTTTATAAGCAACAGGTTGCACTATATCGCTACACCACTATTACGAAATTTATATCATTGACTGTGGTGTAGTGATATAGTGCAACCTATTGCCTATTTTCACTAAGCTGTTCCGGCTAGCTCTAGCACAAGACCAGCCAAATTAACCTTATTACCAGAATGCTGAGCATAAGGTAACTGCAGAGGTTCTCGATAGAACTGGATCTTTTTTCCCCTGTAGCTCGTGTTGGAGCATATGTGCCGCCTATTGTCTAGCCACAATTTCTGCTCTCGCATCCTCTTTTTATTTCTGGGCGGCTTCCCTCTGCCAGCCCACCGCCCCTGGCCAGTTGTTCTCCCGAAGCAGAAGTTCCACACCTTTCCAGTTCCATCTCCAGCTCACGAACTCGGTAGTTGGCCAGTGGTCTGCAAATTCTGGCTCCTCTTGGGGGTGCTGTGCGAAGGGGACTTTGCTGCAAGCCAGGAGCGTCCCGCCTTCTAGTTTTAGGTATGTGCGGAGTGTGGTGTGCACCCCCTTGTCGTCTAGGTCTAGGACCACAGCGTGGATTGGCACCCCTACGAAGCCGAATGACGACACCCACAGAGGCAGATAGCTTTTCCCCAGTAGATGGCATAGAGCATCTTGGTCTGCTTCAAAAGGAGCACCAGGTTGCAGTGTATGGCCTGGCTGCCCATTGGTTTGCGAGGGGTTGCACCCAGAAGAGCGGCACAACAACGTAGGCCGACAGACTGTGCTCATAGTCTACCGCTTCGCGAGCTCGTGCCAGACCAACCTTCCACGGCCGTAGGCCATACAGAGAGACCTCGATACGGCAGATGCTGCGGGTCTGTATATCCCGGTGTCCGAAGGTCCATCCAATCCTTTTCTCGGGGCATTTGCAGTAGTTGGCTACATTGTTGCCCAGAGCCTCTTGCACTCCAGCGCACTCGAGCTGGCAGACAAATTTGTTGTACAATTTGCCTCGCTACAGGGAGCCGCAGAGGGGCTCCTCCAGGCAGAACAACAGGCAGTTTTTGCCAACACTGTCTTCGTTGTCGACAGATGCATTTCTCGTTCCCCATTGGTTAAGGTTTGTACTCCAAACTTGGTTAAGGTTTATAGTCAAGCTTGTATATGGAATACTCCTGGGCCTACAGCAACCATACTTGGACAACTTCATCTCCTAGTGATGTACATGAATAATCCCTGACCTATATTTGACCTTAACCTACTTTTACCCTTGGATTACTTAGTTATTTCCCCTTGGTTAAGGTTTTTAGTCAAGCTTGTATATGGAATACTCCTGGGCCTACAGCAACCATACTTGGAAAACTTCATCTCCTAGTGATGTACATCAATAACCCCTGACCTATATCTGACATTTACCTACATTTAACCTTGAATTACTTACTTAATTTCCCTTGGTTAAGGTTTTTAGTCAACCTTGGTTAAGGTTTTTATGCAGACCACCTTGTTTGTCAAGCTATGTGTACGTAGTCGAGCTATGCTGTTCTCCTACAGCTCTTGTTTGGGGCATTATCTGTTGCTGCGTCGTCTGTCGCCGGTGGTTCTGGACCAGATGGCACAAGAGCTCTTCACGGTCGAGGGTGCCGGAGAAGTTTTGGGTGCAGTTCAAAGCATACAGGCCAGTTCCGTCATTCCGCAGGTCCTCGAGAAACATGGGCAGACGGGCAAAGAGGTCTTCCATCCCCACATCGGCGGGGACTGGGCTATTGGGATGCTTTCGCCGGTACACCTCTAGGATGTGTCTCTCTTCCCGCAGGATCTCTTGGACGCTGGCACGGTATACGGAATGGCCTTTGCCCTCGTATGGGCACGTGGCCACAATGAGCCAGGGTTGGCAATTTCCCGAGAAATAAGAGTATTTCCCAGGACGGCGGGAAATACTGGGAAATACCGGGAAATATGAATCTTGGTGGTCTTTTTCATTCCAAAATGTCAAGATGAGTCTCTATATTCCCCTATATCTACTATGGTTTATATCTGTGTAGACTGATAAGCCTATAGGTAAAACATTCTGCAATAAAAAAAGAAATAATAAGTTTATTTAGAGAAAAAAAACATCATTATTTTCTAGACAATTTTTTTCCCTATATACAAGTCTATGTAGTATTTGCCAAATGTCTATTTTATTGTATATGAGAACACCCCTCATTACTATAGTAACCTGCCACTAATAAAAGCTGCTTTTGGAATTTTGAGAAAATCCCTGTTGATAACAGGGATAATCCATGTACAGTGTAAGTGTAATTGTTTTACAACTTGACCATATACAGACCACCTGGGTTCTTATTATACAGTACCACACAAAAGGTGTGAGAGAAGGCTGACAATTAACAGTCTGTTGTCATAGTCTGATATGGTTTATTAAAGTATATTAAAGTCTCATCAATGTACATGCAAATAAGTAGACATTAGTAGGCTTTTGGCTAATTGTAGTGATTTTAGGTACTGTATCTCATACGTACCATCGTGGCCCATAGCCTTCACGTTAAATAAATGTCATAATAATAATAATGCAAATAAGTAATACAAATGCAAAGCATAAAACAACAGTACATTGTCAGTCATATAAGACTTGTAAGAGACTATGTGTATGCACATCATGCATGCTAAGATCATTTATTCTCGTTTCTTGATACTGAATATTAGTGTGGGAGAAGGTTGACAATTAACAGCCTGTTGTCAAACATAATCCGATCATGATGACGTTATCCTTGTGAATTGTATTTAGCAGACACTCAGATGCTTCCTAAAAAAAATGAAAAAGTAATTTACAAAAAAATAATACAACCAAAATATAAATGTCATGGTTGCCAAATATTCCACCTGATGAGCCCCGTGCAGGCACCGGGGCGGGATCAACTGATCCTGAGAATAGTGCTGCAGTAGCCATTGCTTGTCGTAAAAGGCGACTAAACTGGCTTAACGATTGGGTTCATACTTTCCGGAACCCACTATACCGGATTTGGCCCTCATGTACATTTTTGGCTTTCTTGTATGTGAGAGTTGAGTCGGGCTATGCCCCATATATAAAAGTAAGATTAGCGCTAATCCTATTACTTTTAGGGGATGGGATAAATGATGCTGGTGTGGCGAGGGCCTGGCACCAGATCAGGTTGTTCTAATTTCAGGACTGAATATATATTTTGATTGTAAATATTGAGTTCTGAAGTTGGGATTTACCCCCCTTGGACAGGTGGATATGGGACTCGACCCCGTTGACCCGTCTGCGTGTAGACTCCCTGAGGCTTGTACCTCTATGTCAGAAAAGCGGACGTTAAACCCTATTCACTCACTCACTCACTCCACCTGATGAGTACCCCTAGTTGGGAATGAAACAGATCTATACATTGTAATTAACCCCTATATCTAATTATTAAGTTGTTGATTGTTTAATTAACTATTACTGAGCTTAAAACTTAATTTAAATAACTAATTATCAAATAATAACATCAACATTCATATTTCCCGGTATTTCCCGGTATTTCCCACTTTGGGGAGTATTTCCCGGGACGGGAAATACCGATATTTACCCGCCGGGAATTCCCGCCCCCCGGTATTTCCCGGCCAACCCTGCAATGAGCACATGTAGGGTGGCCAGAAGGCCCACAGAGCCTGCAGTCCCCCTGGCCTTGGTACGAGAAACCTGGGTATCGGAGAGAGCGTCCACAGGTAGATGTCGGAGTAGGGTTGGAGCTCCGTATGTAGCTTGTCTGGGCGCCCTGTCGGTAGGTCATCCACTTCTGCGATGTCCCCATGGCCTTCGCGGTTGCGTACTTTTGTGCCATACTGTGCAATTGTAGTAAAAACCTTGGTTTCCAATACTTCTGCATCGCATTTGTCTAATTGGAAATTGCTGGCTCTTCCAACTACTATGGGAGTACTCGGTAGTCGAAAAATCGTAGTTGAAACCCATACCGATCAGGGACTAATTTTACAGGGCGAAATGGCACACGGTAAGTGCACCATTATTTGTAAATCAACGATTTGCCCGCATAACCCACCAGAATTCTGTAAACCGCACCCTATGTGTATGTTGTCCATGGATGTCACGAGCCGGCTCGTGTGTATCTACGCTGTTTGCAGTGAGGTATTATCCCGTTAGTAGTCTGGCCGGCAAGGGTGGTGGGCCGTCCCTCTGGCTCTTTTTGAGGGGCGCGTCAGGGGCCCACAAAGGAAGCTCGATTGGGGTAGAACAAATATTCCGTCTGTGGCTGCTTGGGCGGGGTGGGCTCCCTATCGACAGATTTGGGGTGGGGTCCCACCTTCTGACAACTCTTGTTAATTTTCGCCTTCTATATACGTCTCCACACAATAACTCAAGTTGCATTTGTCACATCTTAACCACATTCGGTATACATGTTGATCATGGCAAGCAGTAAAATCCTATTGATTTTTAAAAAAAAATTAGTTATCTCTCCTTGGCGGCCAATTTTAATTTTTGCCTTCTGTATACTTATCACCAGTTCTACTTGATGCAAATGTGGTATTCATATTTATCATGACAAGAGGAAGAATCCTATTGATTTTATTATTTTTCCAACAAGTTATCTCCCCATGTTTGCTGTCTAAGCCTTGGCAGGCGTATATTTTGACCTTCGGCACTCTTTATACTACATTTGTATTTATGCGCAGGCTGATTTGAAGCAACACTGATCTTACATGTCATAAGGTCCATTTTCTCAGTCCAGGGCAATTTGTCTTGAGGTTTATGGTGTAGACTGTAATGTGTGTCCTTCTCACCATGTTGACATGCCGTTCTAATGTGATGTATCACTAGTACTGGACCTGATCAGGTGTGACCAGTAGTCCAGACTTGCCACCAGTCTCCCCACACGCCATGGGATTTTTTACCTTCGAACATAATTATGCGTAATTTCATTAAATACGTTTACAAAATTTACAATATTTTTAATACCAGTAAATAAAGTGAGCAGTTGACAAAATTTGTAGAGTACATGCGGAATATAATTTTTGTCATCTTTTGATGCCATTTACGGAAAATATTGTAAATGCATTTCATGAAATTACACAGATGTCCGAAATCCCATGGCGTGTCTCGTATCATATCAAGTGTTAATTGTTCGACGCCATTATTCCGCCACATTCCAAATATCAAATTTATTTCCAATCAATGGTTACTAATTTGTTGCTTTGATTGGAGAAATGGGGCTTATGGGATTTATGACCAATGTAGCTCCTGTCCTGATGAAATAGCACACTCCTGTAGCTTCTTAAAAGCATAGCGGGTGTTTCAATGATGGAGTGCAGTGCAGACCCTGATCAGATTGCGCGAATACGCAGGCTGATCTGTGGGGTCAAATTTTATTTTTGACCGAATATGGTCATGTTATATATCAAATCGAAGGTATCAACGAGGCGATAACTCTGGTGGATTTTTTGTCAAAATCGGATGGTTATGTCATCCAAGATGAACTGCTTGGCCCATGGTAGCCAAACTTAAAATTTATGATCCATGGGTGAAGCCTTTTCAGATTTGTTAAAATGGAGGTCATCGCTAATCCAAGATGTCCACCGTCTAAAAATAGCACACATTCTTAAAAAATCTTCTTCTCATGAACCGCCAGCCGGATTTCGACAAAACTTGGTAGGATCGATGTACAATGCTCTTTCAAAGTTGTTAAAATGGTGACCGCGGGGTCAAAAATGGGCGTGGCCCGTGGGGTCAAATTTTATTTTTGACAGAATATGGTCATTTTATATATCAAATCGAAGGTATCAACAATGCGATAACTCTGGTGCATTTTTTGTGGAAATCGGATGGTTATGTCATCCAAGATGGCCGCCGAAAGGTGAAAAGGTTGTTCTTTTATTAGAGATTTCAAAATTCTTCTTCACATGAACCGCTTGGCCCATGGTAGCCAAACTTAAAAGTTATGGTCCATGGGTGAAGCCTTTTCAGATTTGTTAAAATGGAGGTTCTCACTAATCCAAGATGACCGCCATCTAAAAATAGCACAAATTCTTAAAAAGTCTTCTTGTCATGAACCGCCAGCCGGATTTTGAAGAAACTTGGTAGGAATGATCGATGTAGAATGCTCTTTCAAAGGTGTTAAAATGGTGTCAAAAATGGGCGTGGCCCGTAGGGTCAAATTTTATTTTTGACCGAATATGCTCATGTCATAAATCACATGAACTCAATGTCACATTCTCCTCTCGTGTTCATGGAGTCAGGTGAGCGAATTAGGGCCATCGTGGCCCTCTTGTTTAATTATTTATACTAATTAAATGAATCACCGGAAAAAAATAATATTTTCGACAGATTAATAAGTATGATCATTGCACATCAAAAAATAATTACAGAGAAGAAATACCTAGTAATGTCAGTTAACATTTTAAGGAAACACGGTTATCACCCCTGATATCAGTGTGTAAATTCATGTTTGATAAAAATGCCAATGATATCGTCCTTAAATGGTTCATGACTGTTCATTTTGCCCGATCAATGTTATATCTAACGTATGGACGAAAAAAATATGCCTCCCTATATTATAACCTGGCACGTGGGCATGTACCTTTAATCCAAGATGACCGCCATCTAAAAATAGCACAATTTTTTTAAAACACATGAACTCAATGTCACATTCTTCTCTGGTGTTCATGGAGTCAGGTGAGCGAATTAGGGCCATCATGGCCCTCTTGTTTGTTATCAAAGCTGCCAGCGAGGGTATTAGCTTTGTTTAACAATGTGTCTAGGTGGTATCCTTCATAACTAAAAAGTGTTACATTTCACAAATTGTGTTTGCTGGTAGTAATAGTGAAATGTATCTCCATAGTTTATCACCATCTATTATAGAAGAATTAGAATAAAGCTCAAACTTCTTGGATTACCTCGATTGTATTTGAATTGTATGTACATGTATATATGAAATAAATACCTGCTCGAAATTACCCGTGAGGGTGTGCAGCAGTATAATGAGATAGAATATAAACTGTCAAAGCTATATCAATAAATTATTAATAGAACATACACATGCATAAATTGGTTATTTTACTGTGTCACAGTGTTTATCTGACATTTACATGTATATCCTGTAAATTTGAAAGCTTCATTTCGTTATGTTGAATGTTGAACGACAACAAGAGAAAAGATGGCTTACATGGGAAAATAATTTCTCTGTTCTATTATTGGTGGCAATTTACTTGTTCTACATCAAAGATTATTTGTTTAAAGGTATAAAATATACAGTTTACTAAATTTTAACCTACATGAACAGGTTTGGCTATGTACACGTACTTCTGTTGCTCACATTTTTTGAATGGGTCAAATTATAGCCGTAGATAACATATTGGAGGCGAATTATTGTAATTGTAGCTAATGAACTTAGTACAGAAATAGCGAAAATAGTGAGAGAAAAACAATTCTCCAAATTTTCATACATGTACGGCTAAAATTTTATCCGGCGTATAATGCGTTAAACTTACAGTATTTATTCTAATAAACGCCTCCGGGGCTATGCAATTTGTGTTATTTTCACATACAAAAGCCATTTAAAACAATTTGTATGTGAAAATAATAACAAATTTAGAATGCAAATATGGGAAGGAGGCTACTATTAGAGAGGATGCTACTATTAAATACGGTAATTGAAAAACACGTACATTTTACACTGCGCTTTATCTATAATCGTGACAAATTGCAAATGTATGCATGGTGTCTGGTAGGAGAAAATCTAGCATTAGCCGATTTCATGCTGAATATATAATGTTCGCCACTTTTCTTCCTTCTCAAAAATATATGTTGCGACCACTTATTTATTTTCTTTATTTCATCTTGAAAGTATATGTTGTTACCACTCATTTGAACCGTCTCCACGAGACGTTCAAATGAGTGGTAGCAACATATACTTCTCTGCATAATTATAAGAACTTTTTTTTTTTTCGTGCGCAAACTTGTTTAGCCTCAGCATTTAATGCGTTAACCCTTTCCTAATATTTGCAACCAAGATCTGCACCAAGTGTGGATATTTTTTTTTAATTTTCGCAAAATGCATATTAAATGGAACAGTCTCCAACTTACGGTCCATGTCACTCGGTCACTTACTTGGGGATGAAATGGTTAAGGACCCGTTCTATACCTGATCATCCTTTGATTCAAAGATAATTGCTTCGTAAATGTGATGGAAGAATATATGTATAACATATAATCACTATCTGTTGAAAATATTATTTTTTTCAGGTGACACATTTAATTAGTACATATATAATGATTAAAATTAAAAAATATCATGCCTCAGTTGCTTGATACCACCGCGAGTCGCCATCAGTAAAATAAATATTACTAAATGGTTATATCTGTCTCGTTACTGTATCAGTAGCAGATTTCATCAACATTGCAAAATATACTTTTCGAGCAAAGTATACTTTGAGGGAGTAATCATTTATTTTTCCCAAAATGCATTACCGTATTTCATATAGAACTAACCGTTGCATATATTTGATGATTAAAAGTATGCAGAATTATTATACTGAATTTATTACATTATCACAGCCAAATTGGCCAAATTGGCCAAATTGGCTGGCCAAATTGGCTGTGATAATGTAATAAATTCAGTATAATAAAAAATAATAAATTTATCCTAAAATTGAAAATTTCTCCCTCATGCAGTGGCCAACTCAGCCATCTTTGTGTGTTCCAGCCATCAGCCAGTTTCACCTCTTCTGGCAGAAAATGTAAAGTAGAACATAATTATGATATAATGTACATTTAGCTAATCATAATGTAGAAAAGCCAGGACAACATGTCACCCCTTTCACCCCTAATTAACTGGAATGGATGTTTATATGTTAATTTTGCAACCAATCCAATCGTCACAAAATGATTTTCAGACTAGTCAATTTATGAAAAGGTGGTGTTTTTTGTTCCCAAAAAATATGAAAATTACTTGTATAAAGTGCAGATCCTGACGTGACGGCTCGTCTGGAACTACACTGCCACATGTATAGAAGAGGACTGTAATGCTGAAAGGGTTAACCCATTCATCACCAGATGCCTGCAGAGTGGTATTGTCAAACAGTGTAGATCCATATGAGGTACAAAACTTATCTGGAGATCTGCACATGTAGCCAGTCTACAGTGATCTAACATTGGCCCTGGGGGCGCTACACTGGCCCACTTCATTTCCTGGTATGCACTTCCACGTTCATAAACCTTTCTTTGATTGTGCAAGGTGTTAATACACAACATCAATTATAACTGTATACGAGTTCATGTATACATGTGTATATTGCACAGGTTACTACCTTCTCCACTTGTACAGATTTTGGATTAAAATGTGCGAAAATTAATGGAATTTCAAGGATTTGATAAAAAAAAAAACAAGAAATATTGTTCATTGATCAATGATATCGTTTGTTTATTACATTTGAATGTTTGTGAACAAATATGAGATTCATGTAGCTGTTTAATACTTATACCCGTGTGTTGTTTACAGACGATCATCATGTGTGTTTAACTGATGCCAGTTGTTTATACGTTGCTGGACTTACGATGACCTAATCCAATCCACTAGGACACTCAGGTTTATTACAGCCAAATTGGAATTTTAGAATTGACTTTATCTGAGGTTTGATTACTTTACCTGGTAACTATGAGTAAATATAAAGTGACAGATAAATATACTGTGCTCAAACAGGACAGCTTAGGACCTAAGATCAGTAAATATAAGAAAAATCGTGGTTTACACCCGAAAAGTCGGAGTTTAAGCTTGGGGTCACTTGTGTCTCCGAGACTGACCGCTGTGGAGATTTCAACGGCCAGTTCTATGGATCTGTTAACGCTGTCGAGTGTGAATTATAAATGGAGTCCTGTGACGTATGACAATATGTATGGTTACAAGGTGGGTTGTTCTCCATGACTTATATGTGGCGGTGACTGGAGAAATGCAGCTTATGGGATTTGCTCCTGATTAATTATCACACTCCTGTAACCTGATTATTACCTATATTGCTTGTTAGAATCATGTGTTTCATTGATGACAGGTGAACAGGGCAGATCCTGATCAGACTGTGCGGATGCACAGGCTGATCTGGATCTACACTGGTCACACAACTAATAAGCCCCATTTCTCCAGTTACAGCCACATATTCGCATGTTTGTGTCTCTGGATACGCGTTCATGGCGTATGGAATTATCTAGCTACACATTTTCCACTTTATAGCAATACGTTGCACTATATCGCTACACAACAGTCAACGGTGTTAATTTGGGGAATAACATTTCCATTTTGTGCACTAAAATATAGCATTAATCTCCACATGGCATTGACGTTCATACTTCGCTATATATTGTTATTGACAGAAAATGATACAATTAGGAACAAAAATATTATCATAAACTTTTTAAATAAGCAAAATTCTTATGTCACTCTCCACATAGTAGAAAATAAACGAGGCTTATCTGGCAAGGCTAGGAAACACATAGAAATTCTGAGGCTTATTGGGGAAGAAGCCAAGCCTGATATTCTTGATATCAAAATACATTAACCTGGTATTCTATTTATCAGGTAACGTTTTATGCAAAGAAATTCACATGTACATGTACGTATTATGTTGTTTTTGTTTTAAGGAACACGGACTTGTTGGATTTTTGTCATCACATTGACATCGTGTGACATTGTTCAAACGAAAGTGCGTATCTCCTGATATGTTAGTCCGAAATTTACCAAAATCCACCAATAGTTTCATCACATTGATGGCTATCCACGCAGTGTCATTTGGGTGACCTTAACTTTGGTGACTTTGAGCTTTGTGGGTGAGACACTCGCTGGCGATCGCCTTGTTTCTAGATTTTCTGTCCTAGTTTTGGCTGTATATATGTCAAATGCTGTATGATGTGATGAATGTTTTAATATGGTATCAACGTAACTCTTTCACCCCTAAGTATCTGGAATTGATTTTGATATATTAATTTTCCGACCAATCCAATTGTCACACAATGATTTTTAGACCAGTCCATTTATAAAAAGTGTATTTTCTTCTGAAAAAAAAAAAGAAACTTACTTGAAATGAGCCGGCTCATCTGGATCTACACTGTTTGCAAACACCGCTATAGAGGGCTGTAGTGTTGAAAGGGTTAATGTAATTCTAGAGCATATACATGTATATCAAGATCATTCATTTGGCCCATCTCATTGACGGGTGGTATATGAGTGCTCACAACATATACATGTACTGCATATCTTCACAGAGAAATAAAGAAAACAAATGATTGGTTTCTGATTTTCTTGCATGAAAACAGTTCATTACCGGTACATACAATTGAATTAAATGTGTGTATACTTTGGAATATAACCCTGTGTTGAGTAGTGTTGCATACAGTAATTAAGACATTACAGCACCACAGGCCTGTATGTGGTATTGGCAAACAGTGTAGATCCAGATGAGTCCATCAAGATCTGTACTTTTTTTGCAAGTAATTTTCATATTTTTGAGAACAACAACACCGCCTTTTCATACATGTAAATGGACTAGTCTGAAAATCATTTTGTGACGATTGGATTGGTTGCAAAATTAACATACCAAAATCTATCTAGTCCAGTTACTTAGGGGTGAAAGGGTTAAGACATTACAGCATACATGTATGTATGTGCTAGATGTCTGTTTAGTTCCTCCATGTCTGCAGAAAAGATTGATTTCTGTTTCA
The DNA here is from genome assembly GCA_029237695.1 of Conchocele bisecta. Lineage (NCBI taxonomy): Eukaryota > Metazoa > Mollusca > Bivalvia > Lucinida > Thyasiridae > Conchocele > Conchocele bisecta. The sequence goes on along the minus strand of CM055271.1, from coordinate 75,444,357 downwards.
CAAAAACTATCCTCCAACATTTGTATGAAAACAAACATGTGACTACCAGTATATACAGTCACAACAGCAATAGAAACCAAAGTCAGTGGGATTTGGAATCAGCATAGCCATTAGGAAATATCTTGCTAGGGCTGTGTTACAATCTCACTTTCAAGCGATCTCGACCTATATACTAACTAGATCATGAAGACGCGAGGCGACATCTTGAGATAGTGAGGCGAGATAGTAAAAGTGCGAGATCATGGGGGGAAAATGCAACATTGTTTTATATTCAATCTCAGGTTTTCGCTTCATGGCTTCGCAATTTCGCCTTGCGATTTCGCGACTTCATCTCGCGTTTTTCGCTTTGCTTGCGATTTTGCGATCTCGCTTTCCACTTTTGGAAATACATTTTTGAGTCTGAATTTAAATGCCGTAAAACACAGGAAAGTACATTTCGAAGAGCTCGAAAATAGGACAACCCACTAGTTGCGAACGATAACTCTTGCAATTACTCCCGTACCTCCTGTAACCGCAAGAGTTACCTTCGCAACTAGACAACCCCCCCCCCCCCCCCCCCCCCCCACACCCCCCCCCCCCCCCCCCGTTCACCAAATGCTGGATCCGCCCCTGGCATGCATGTAGGAATTGCATTCTACACACACGTACACGTATGTGCAAAATGCAATTCCAACACGCGCGCTTTCTTCACATGCATGCACAAAACATATTTCTAAAAGCGGAAGGAGAGACTGTGAAAACATGACGAGAAAACTTGAGATCATGAGGCGTTGTCGCGAAAATGTGAGATTGAATAGAATCTCGCGGCGACCCGTCTCGTCAGGATCTGCACTTTTTGCAAGTAATTTTCATATTTATGTTGCGCCCGCTTGTGGACAGCGCGATATGTTCGGCACATTCGCGTACATAGGTGCGTCCGGGTTAAAGTTTTTAGCTAAAGATTTTGGTTATTAAAGTTTTTTGGTATACTATCAAAGCCTCCACGGGCTCGATATGCGGGCCGCAGCCATCTATAGTTAGATAAAAAAACCACCCCCTTTTCATAAATGGACTAGTCTGAAAATAATATTGTGATGATTGGATTGGTTGGAAAATTATGAAAATCCATTCCTGTTATTTGGGATGAAAGGGTTAAGTCAAGATGTGCTTCATGCACCAGGGTAACCCAACCAATCGCCTCGTTGATACCTTCGATTTGATATATAACATGACCATATTCGGTCAAAAATAAAATTTGACCCCACGGGCCACGCCCATTTTTGACCCCGGGTCACCATTTTAACAATTTTGAAAGAGCATTGTACATCGATCATTCCTACCAAGTTTTGTCGAAATCCGGTAGACGGTTCTTGAGAAGAAGATTTTTGAAGAATTTGTGCTATTTTTAGATGGCGGCCATCTTTGATTACGTAATGACGTCATTTTAACAATTTTGTAATCCCCCTACCTAAGGACCATGACCATGAAGTTACTATAGGCCCAATGGTTACCGAGGAGCAGACGTTTGAAAATGTTCACGGACGACGGACAGACACATTGCGGTAACAATAGCTCACATGAGCTTCGTTCAGGTGAGCTAAAAATGCGAGATTGTAACGTGTCCCCAACAGAATACATAACAATTGTCTTAGGAGACAATTCTCATATGCTGCCCAGGGATCAGTTTACAGGGTGAAGTGGGCGTAATTATCTCCCTAAATTGTCTGACTTCTCCCTATTTTGAGTTGAGGGAGAAGTTTTTCACTATATTTTGGAAAAAATAGTCTATTTTCTCAATTTTTTTAGCGAAAACTTCTCCCTATTTTGAAGGGCTAGCTTGCACCCTGGCTGCCAAAACATGTTTATTAGAAAAAAATATATTTTGAAATCGGAGTAGAGAGACCTTTAACTTGATACTTTTACCATCAACATAGGTATTATAAAATATGAATTATAACCGTTTATAAAAGTTCCGTTTTTTTACGAGTTCCGGCGAATAAACCTGTCCCATTATGTTTACACAAAATGGCTTCCCGAGAAATGATAGAAATGTCTGTGCGATTAAATTGTCTGTCGTGACGCACAGGACGGGTATAAATGTAGGTTTGATCAAATGTTCGATTGGAAACAATGTTTTCTCTATGCAAAATGTTTCTTTACGGGCCGGGACGACGTAAAAGTGTATTTTGAACCCGATGTTTACTCCTTTCTATAGCAGTATCGGCCTCAGAAATGTGTCCGTTCTTTCCCGACCTAGCAATGATGATACTTTTTTTAAAACAAAACAATCGATAGCTCGAAAACACATTGACATAGCGCATCGGGGAATATATCGTTGCGGAATACTAACATTGTCCCAATTTCTGCAATAGGCGACAATGATATAACTCGGTTGACGTTTCGTGAGAGTCCGTTATTTCGAGGCCGTCCGGGTTCAGCCTATTAAAAACTTCGTAACCTTGGTATACTGAAGTATATGGAGGGGGTAAAAATTTTTTTAGCTTTTTTTGTTTTCATTTATTGATGCTTTTAGGCATATTTAATGTATTTATAGACCTCAGTCCGTTACTTCAACCTGTGCATGAAATAGATCATCCATGCTAATTTCACTGAACATGCTGAACATGATACACTTGTATTGCTAATATTGACAATTAGTCTTAATTCTCCCATGACGCTATACATGTATTCACCCTCTGGCGCACCACTATCAAGGATTCCGCTGGGGAAAATAAAAAAATCGCCACTTCAAAAAAAAAAAAAAAAAAAAAAAAAAAGGAATAATCAAATAATGTAATTTTTTATCGCCAATTGTTTATTTTTATCGCCAATTGTATTGTTTTTTTCACATCACTTACTCTGCACTTTTAGTGGCCATGTCTGACTCGTATCTGACCAGTTCCCAGTCTGGCACTTCTCAAGTGACTGGTATAAACAATATACAACACATTAACCCTTACACTGCTGAATTCAATTTTGTCATCTGCTGTTTATTTTTCTCGTCAAAAACATGATTTGACAGCAGTTTAGAATCGTGGATGGAAATGATTCTAAAGTGCTGTTAAACCATGGTTTTATTGAGAAAGAATGCAAAATATAAAGCAACAGCAGTCTACGGGTCAACTCATTATAGACAAAATGCTTGTCTGTGTATATTCTTTTTTAGCTCATGTGAGCGATTGTTACTGCAATGTGTCCGTCTTCCGTCGTCGTCGTCCGTCGTCCATGAACATTTTCAAACGTCTTCTCCTCGGTAACCATTGGGCCTATAGTCACCAAAGTTCATGGTCATGGTCCTTAGGTAGGGGGATTACAAAATTGTTAAAATGACGTCATTACGTAATCCAAGATGGCCGCCGTCTAAAAATAGCACAAATTCTTCAAAAATCTTCTTCTCAAGAACCGCCAACCGGATTTCGACAAAACTTGGTAGGATAGGAATGATCGATGTACAATGCTCTTTCAAAGTTGTTAAAATGGTGACCCCGGGGTCAAAAATGGGCGTGGGGTCAAATTGGGGTTAAATTTTATTTTTGACCAAATATGGTCATGTCTATATCAAATTGAAGGTATCAATGAGGCGATCACTCTGGTACATTTTTTGTCGAAATCGGATGGTTATGTCATCCAAGATGGCCGCCGAAAGGTCAAAAGGTCGCTCTTTTATTAGAGATTTCAAAATTCTTCTTCACATGAACCGCTTGGCCCATGGTAGCCAAACTGAAAAATTATGGTCCATGGGTGAAGCCTTTTCAGATTTGTTAAAATGGAGGTCATCGCTAATCCAAGATGGCCGCCGTCTAAAAATAGCATAAATTCTTAAAAATCTTCTCATGAACCGCTAGCTGGATTTCGACGAAACTTCGTAGGAATGATCAATGTGCAATGCTCTTTCAAAGTTGTTAAAATGGTGACCCCGAGGTCAAAAATGGGCGTGGCCCGTGGGGTCAAATTGGGATCAAATTTTGTTTTTGACCGAATATGCTCATGTCATATATCAAATTGAAGGCCTCGATTGCTCTGGTGCAATATTTGTCGGAATCGGATGATTATGTCATCCATGATGGCCACCAAAAGGTCCATTTATTCAAGATTTTGAACGTCTTTTTCTCAGGAACCACATGGCCGATGCTGGCCAAACTTCATAGAAAGTTCAGATCCTTGGGTGAAGCATTTTCAGATTTGGTAAAATGAGTCATCGCTTAATCCAAGATGACCGCCATCTAAAAATAGCACAATTTTTTAAAAACATATGAACTCAATGACACATTCTCGTCTGGTGTTCATGGAGTCAGGTGAGCGAATTAGGGCCATCATGGCCCTCTTGTTTAAATATTTTCCACCAATTCGCTCATTTCACGTCCAACGTATATGTTGAGACGATTCAAATGGTGGTCACAACATATGCGTTTGAGAAGAAATGAGGATATCTTTCTTCACATTTTCCATATTAATGAAAATCGTGCATCCTGAAAATATAACCGGTCAAAGGGCTCATAATGGCGTTCCATTGGTAACATTGGTTCACAGTCTGGAGGTACTCAAGTGGCTGTTATAAACAATATACATCAATAGCACTAACATATACATCACAGCCCAGCCCTGTTTTACTTGAAGTACGAGCTTGTTCTGTCCATATGGCCATGGTTAATATAAAGGTTTGATACTTTATTTACTGCCAACAGACAGTCTGAGCACATTTGTTATATTTGCAATAATGTTTGTCCCCAAACCCATCTAGCATGATTCCCATGATAGTGGAAAGTCAGACATAGCGGTCACAATTCCGGCGGCGGCTTCGGTGTCGCCGTCAACAATTATGGACATTGTCCAAATTTCACATATCTCTTGATCCATTAGTTGGATCATTACCAATCTTCATCAATAGCTTCCTCATATTGATAGCTATCCATCCAGTGTCATTCGGATGACCTTCACCTTGGTGATCTTAACCTTTGTGTCAATAATTTTGAATGTACGTCCAAATGTTGAACATATCGTTGGTCGGATCCTTACCAAACTTCATCAATAGCTTCCTCACATTGATAGCTATCCATCCAGTGTCATTCGGTTGACCTTCACCTGGGTGACCTTAACCATTGTGTCAATAATTTTGGACATATGTCCAAATGTTGAATACCTCCCGATCTCTATAGTCGGATCATCACCAAACTTCATCAATAGCTTCCTCACATTCATAGCTATCTATCTAGTGTCATTTGGGTGACATTGACCTTTTAAGTTGGTGACATTAACCTTCATGTACATCGAAATGTTGAATATCTCTTGACCCGTTAGTCGGATCATCTCCAAACTTCATCAATAGTTTCTTCACATTGATTGATATCTACCAGTGTAATTCGTCTGACCTTGACCTTCACCTTGGTGACCTTCACCTTGGTGTCGACCATTGTGGACATATGTCAAGATGATAAACAACATGACTAACATGATAATTCTACAATGACCTATTATGCTATTCTAATTATAATGTTTATTTCCCATCAGACAACTATTAAATGGCTGTTGTTGTTGAATTGATAAACACCATGCAATCAATCAACCAATCAATCAATCAATCAGTCCATGAAACAATTCTACAATGATCTTGGTATTGACATTTCCTTCTAATTATATTGTTCCTTTTCCACCAGACACATCATGCTTTCTCATCTGTGCCATCCATTTATCATATCGGAGATAATAAAATTCTTCTGGTGCATTGTCTGACAAACAGCTATGCTGCTCAATAGCAGCAGCCTGAAAATTGTGGCTGTGGCAGGAGAAACGGGGCTTATGGCATTTGCGACCAGTGTAGTCCCAGATCAGCCTGCGCATCTGATCAGGGACTGCATTTGGCAATGCTATATTTATGCATTAGCTTGTATTGTGTGTACCGTCTCATGGTAAGACTTGTCATTTTTATGGTCATATAGCGAACGTAAATATGCATATTATAAGTACTCGTGTATGTATTACGTATACAAATGATTAACTTGATATACATGTAACCAGTCATTTCGCTTATGGATGGATTGGTGTGCATCCTGATAGTAGGATGGATTTTGTTTGTTTCTTAGTGTTTAACGGCACATCAAGAAATAAGGTCATTTTTTGGCGGGGTCGACAGGTTCGATTCCAGTATTTCACGTGCAAAGGTGTAGGGGGTTGGATCATAACATTAGAACTGAATGTTTTCATTAATACTATACATATTCAGTCTTGAAATTAAAATAATCTGATCTGGTACCAGGTCCTACCCACACAACAATCACTTAGCTCCATCCTCTAAAATTAATAGGTTTATTGCTATTCTTGCTACGTTTATAATAGGATATAACCGGATTCAACTCTCAAGTACAGACAGTCTTATAGCAAAGCCACGTACATGTTAACCCTGTGACACGGGCTAAAACAAGAAACATGTAATAAAATGTCCAGTCACGTATACAAATTAGGAACGCGTATGGGCAGATGTTTAATGCTAAATATAAATATGTTTCTAGCCAATAACGCGAATATTAACCCATTGTGATATTGTTAAATACCCCGGCATCAACGGTATCGATCCGTGTATTGAATACAGGTTTGCGCAGGTAGAAATTGTCGTCTGCTATTAACGGGTATAATACGGGTGAACGCCCTTATCGGTTTTTTGACTGCACCGACCGATTTACTATATACTGTCACGACCAAGGCAGGTAGCGTGGAGTGGTGGACATATTTAAATAAACAAAACCTTGTCATCAACTATAAACTTTAATTATTGTCAACTAACTTCATTTAACATTAGTTAACCGTTTCCTAGTTTCTGTGTTCAAAGTCACTTTTTCTCTGGATCAAAATCACAAAAATTCACTATAAACTCTCAATGCTGCATTAACCCTCCTAAATGTTAATTAATATGGATAATAAGGAATAATAATAGACTCAAAACCAAATTTACCTAAGACTAACAAAAACACGTCTTGTCTCTATAAATGCCAATGGCGATTTCCCCGATTTCTGCTATCCATCTCTGCAATATTCTGCCGACAGGCAAAAGAACGCTGACCGCTTGCAGAATTCTGCCAAGATGACAGAATTCTGCTATACCGTTGCAGAATATGACCCAGAAAGAAAGTGACTTATCTTCACCAATGTGAATTAAAGTATGCCAAAAATTCCTATGTACTGAAAGATTAATCTATAATTCATCATTTTCTCACATCAGTCGCAAATATCTTAGTTTGGAAATATGAGAAAAGATCGGAAGAAATAAACTCTGCGAGAAATTCTGCTTTGTTTTGCGGAATTCCGCGCAGAGGTCAGGGGTCGCAGAGATTCACGCGAGCATCTTCGGACTTCCGTTTTCAGAACGAGGCTGCACATTGAAAACAAATTTACACGCAGATTTCCGCACAATTACTTCTAAAATGCACCGAAGTGAGATAATGACAGTGAATATTAACTATGTGGATATGATTAGATATAAGTACTCTATCATGGAAATCAATTGTAATAACGGTAAGTGTAGGAATGGTCCGATTTAAGTACAAAACAGCTAGGCATGCATATACATTGTATGTGAGATACAAAGTATTACATTACCCTCTGCCTCGACGTTTGTGTCCCTACAAACATTTCATTCACAATCATCAATATAAAATTTCCCAGTTATTCGTCGTATTCAGTTATCAATATTAGTCATTACATACACAATATCCATAAGAATTCAGTCTCGTATGACGGTATTAAATTGCATCGCTCAGTATCGAAATGCAGTAAACAGTCAACCTAATCATATTGAACATGTACAGTACACACACTCGCTTACTCAAAGAACACGTGAATGAAGAAATTTACATGATAATGGACCTAAACTATGTAGTCTGAGTTAGCGAGTGTCTACTGAACAGGTTATATAATAAAATGTTTAACTATCTCCGGCAGTTTAGATTTACGCGACGGAGCGGGCTCCTAGATCGACGTCTGTTACCAGTGTTGTTTTCATCTTGACGCCCTCTATATAAATCAGTCTGTCTGCCCCTTGTGAAGTCCTCCTGCCTGCTACCAAAAATATGTCACGACCAAGGCAGGTAGCGTGGAGTGGTGGACATATTTAAATAAACAAAACCTTGTCATCAACTATAAACTTTAATTATTGTCAACTAGCTTCATTTAACATTAGTTAACCGTTTCCTAGTTTCTGTGTTCAAAGTCACTTTTTCTCTGGATCAAAATCACAAAAATTCACTATAAACTCTCAATGCTGCATTAACCCTCCTAAATGTTAATTAATATGGATAAATAGGAATAATAATAGACTCAAAACCAAATTTACCTAAGACTAACAAAAACACGTCTTGCCTCTATAAATGCCAATGGCGATCTCCCCGATTTCTGCTATCCATCTCTGCAATATTCTGCCGACAGGCAAAAGAACGCTGACCGCTTGCAGAATTCTGCCAAGATGACAGAATTCTGCTATACCGTTGCAGAATATGACCCAGAAAGAAAGTGACTTATCTTCACCAATGTGAATTAAAGTATGCTAAAAATTCCTATGTACTGAAAGATTAATCTATAATACATCATTTTCTCACATCAGTCGCAAATATCTTAGTTTGGAAATATGAGAAAAGATCGGAAGAAATAAACTCTGCGAGAAATTCTGCTTTGTTTTGCGGAATTCCGCGCAGAGGTCAGTGGTCGCGGAGATTCATGCGAGCATCTTCGGACTTCCGTTTTCAGAACGAGGCTGCACATTGAAAACAACTTTACACGCGGATTTCCACACAATTACTTCTAAAATGCACCGAAGTGAGATAATGAGTAGTATAGAGGGATTCAAAATGATACCACCTAACGGTGGTATCATTTCTCCACCCTCTATACTACTCCACCACCCCCCGAAAAATCAAAAATTGGTTAACGAGGAAATTGTCTCCCACCAACCACAAAAATCCAAAATGTGTGTCATAAATACATCATGTTGTTTTCACGTCCAATTGAACAGATAAAACAATAGTCTTAAAAAGGATTTATTTTTATCTCGTTGTCATAAATACATCATGTTGTTTTCACGTCCAATTGAACATATAATTTAATAGGTTATTAATAATATTATAACAAAATGGATAATAAAATACACAACGAATTGGACGTTTATAATGACTTGATGAAGGATTTTACGCTGTGTTTCTACAGTATTAAAACACGGTAAAATGACAATACTATGTGATATCGAATACATGAAATATCAGCGTAATTTATTACGCTGCGATAAAAAACGTTGCATTTACAATATTAAACCGGCAATTATGTCGCCGGTATAAGTATCAAATTTATGTAATGAAGCGACTAAATAGGATCGGAGAAACACTACCGAAACATTATCAAACTAATTTTATAAAACAGTTTAAAATCAAAGATTCGTTGACGGATATGCGTTTCTACGATATCACTTTTAACGAAGAAATTGGAAAATTATTAGAAGAAATTGAAAATTATTGAACAGAAAAAAAAAAACTATTAGAGAAAATGGATAATACAATACAATTGGAATTGAAATTTTTTAATAACTGTGTTGAAGAAGTTTACGAAGCTTATGGGGTTATAATCCTATATATAAATTCTATAAAATGAGAACACTAGGCGATATCGAATATATGAAATACCAGCGTAATTTATTACGCTCCGATAAAAACGTTACATTTACAATATTATACCGACAATTATGTCAACTATACAAGAGGCAAATACAAACATTAAGACGGATAACGCGTATCGGATATGAAACTAAGGTGTATTATATAAAATTGTTAAATTAAAACCCAACGATTCGTTTACGAATATACATTTCTACGACATCGCTTATAAAGATATTAATAATTTGTAAAAATTAAAAAAAATAGCAAAAGCCTCCACTCGCGCACAACACCCCAGCGACTGGCAGATTTCTAGCCGGCACCCAGCCACTGGGGTGTTGGGACCTTTTCTAAGCCCACTCATCTGTTGGCTCACAGTTTAGTATTTTACGGTCGCCTTGAACCCCATTGCCAATTCTCTAATTAAGAGAACCAGCGAAGTAAGGCGAGCCTATGTGTGAATTTGGTTTCCGAAATTGCAAAGCTCTTAGGCAGAAATCTTTTAGGCCGGCACCTTTGAGCTTTGCAATTACATCGCCAAATACACACATATTTATAAACTGCTACCATTAAACAGACGAGACGGACGTCATACCGGATCAACAACATGGCATGCACGAGATGAGACCAATTGTTGTAAGGTCAACAAACATATATATACTCATCAGTTTCCTATACAACATACAAATGGTGTGCATATTATAATTATTTATTAATACCTATTGGCGAAAGAAAACATGTGATGGTTCGTTATTTTGTTAATTTTATAATTAATTTTATATTTTTTTTTTAATAATTTAAAGCTGAACACCCCCTATTATTACATAGTAATTAATTTATGTTGTAACGACAATGTTTCAATTACACGGGTTATGGCCCATGCGTAAATTGATAGCCGAGGTAAACAGAGCCGAGTGTATCAATTAAACAGAACGGTGTGTACAGTGTAATCCTCGACTGAATTTGTAATTCTCAGTGAAAAACACATGTTGTATAGGTATGTAAATTTGTTTACTGCACCAATATAATTTTGAAAAAATTAGGAAAATTATAAAATTAAGAATTTTTTTTTTGTTTTTTTTTTTTTTTTTTTAAATTATTATTTTTATTTTATTTTTTTTTTAATTAATTATTTTTTTTTTTTTTTAATTTTTTTTTTTTTTTCTTTTTTTAATTATTTTTATAATGGTGCTGTAACATTTCCTCCGACTTTATTTCCAAGTTTTACCCTAAATTTATCCCAATCAGTACACTCAATTTTTGGCATGGTGGCGCGCGCCTTGATCCTTATATCATTTTTTATTCTTCATATCTCCCCATTTCTTCCACCACGGATTCAAACTCTAAATTTGATATTTTCTTATCGGCCAACGCTTTGGACACCATAACGTCGATGCTATTTTTCTTAGACCTAGCGAGAACGGATATTCTATCATGTTTTCTACTTTTTTTCTCGAGTTTTCCACCCGCCGCCCTAATTACCATACAAAGTGTTCCAGATAAAACGGTAATTCCACTCAAAACCCCTGCAAGTGGAATCATTACAATTGTAGATAGCGTTGCAGCAGTCCCCGCCCCACACAACACAGAAACACTTGCCAGAACCGTACTAGATGCTTCAGCTATGTTTGCCGCGCGCCTATATTTATTAGAGTGTCTTTTTCTATTTGCACATTCTCTAACTAAAATATCCTGCATAGCGACGATATTATTCAACCTAAAATCTGAACTTATTTCGTTAATTGGATACAGTGTTGGTGGAGTGGTATTGAGAGTTGAATACAGTGTTGGTGGAGTGGTATTGAGAGTTGGATATGGTGATTCGTTCATAGTTAAATTTATTTCAATATATAGTATATTTACACAATAAGTTCAATTAACAATGAGACAATAGTGGAAGAACTCTACTGAGTCACCGATTTTCGTAACAAAGTTAATAACACTACCTTGGGAAAGTCTAATTCGATCATCACCGGAGAACGAAACCACCGTCGAACTATCTCCAGAGATTTTAGTGACTCCAATCCCCCGTTCTTTCCCATCTACTACAATATTTTATCGCGACGCGCCCACAGGTTTACCATTAGCATTAACCGAGCAGACCGCCATTTGGATAACTTCACCTGCAGCTGTCATAGTGTATCCCCCATATTTATTACTCGCTTTGGCACCGAACGAATATTCATAGTGCCCCACAACCAATGGGCCCCGCTTCTCAGCCCAAACTGTTATGACACGTTTTGGTGTTTTCATTGTTTTCACTATTCCGGCAAGCGCATTGTTTGCGTTATATGCCTCAGTACGAATCTCATAAGAGGCCTCCTCAAGAGCTTGGTCGCGGATATACGATCATGTTTCATGTTTATCGGTTATTTTTTCATCTAGTTCAGTAAGTGTCGCTTCTCTGTTGATAGAGTCCTCTGAGCGCAACACCTCATAAGCCTTCGTAAGGTCCGCCTGGTGGTCTTCTAAGGCTTTATCAATACCCGACCGGGCCTCTTTTTGAAATTCGGTTATTTTTTCATCTAGTTCAGTAAGTGTCGCTTCTCTGTTGATAGAGTCCTCTAAGAGCAACACCCTATAAGCTTCCGTAATATCCGCCTGGTGGTCTTCTAGGGCTTTCTCAATACCCGTTCGGACTCCATCAAGATCAAACCGGGTCTCTTTTTTAAATTCGGTTATTTTTTCGTATATGTCAGTAATGTGCCGCTTCTCTGTTGAGAGTCCTCTGAGCGTAACGCCCCATAAGCCTCCGCAATGGCCTCTTTGTGGTCTTCTCGGACCCCCTCAACAAACCCCCGACCTGGTCTCTTTCAGAAATTCGGCTATTTTACCGTCTAGTTCGGTAAGTGTCGCTTCTTTACTATGAGAGTTCTCTAAGCGCAACGCATCATAAGCCTCCGCAATGGCCTCCTCAAGGTTCGACTGGTGGTCTTCTCGGACTTTATCAATACCCGACCGGGTCTCTTTTCGAAATTTTGTTTATTTTTTTATCTAGTTCAGTAAGTGCCCCGCTTCTCTGATGAAGAGTCCTCTGAGCGCAACACCTCATAAGCCTTCGTAAGGTCCGCCATGGTGGTCCTTCTCGTGCTTTCTCAATACCCGACGTGGCCTCATTTCGAAAATCGATTATTTTTTTTCCTTTTTTCCCGTCTAATTCAGCAAGTGTAGCTTCTTTGCTGAGAGAGTCCTTCTAAGCGCAACACCCCATAAACCTCCGTAATGTCAGCCTTACGGTCTTCTCGGGCTTTATCAATCCCCAAACCGGGCCTCTTTTCTAAATTTGTTATTTTTTTACCTAGTTCGTTTAGTTCCGTAATGCGTTTCTTCACGACTTTGTGTATTCACAGCCAGGGCATATTCTCTAAGTTGTGATAGTAGACTCTTGTGAATCTCGTCCGTGGCCCTTCGATATAGTTCTATTAATCAAGGCCTTTGTTTTTTGGGTAGTTTAAAAAGTCGCCCTCTGTCGGGATGAATCCCCCTTCTGCAGGTTCCAAATTATTTTGATTTGAATTTGTCACCCAACTCGGAAGAACTACCTGGTCCGTATACTACTATAATGTTGATAATATATATTACGAACATACGTTTAATTCTAATTTTCTTAAAATTAATTAATTTGAAATTTCTAGGACGACCGAAATCGGTAATCGTTCTACTCCAACTCTCGCCCCTTTATCATCAAGAATATAAATCTTCAAACTCGTGGATGTGTCCCGATTCCAAAACTTTTTCATCTCTGGGTGGGTGGGAAGTCTAACGTTACAGTCTCGCCATAGAAAAACAATCGCTGGCGGCACAGTTTTCAGTAATGTGCTGGGGATCCGTCTATCGTGTTGTACGATGTGTTCACACCCGATCCAGGTGCACCCTGAGAGTTTTTGTGAAGGTGAAGTCCACCGTTTATCACCGACGTACTCACCCGGGGTAAACACTCCTTTGTTTTGAGGAGTATGTCTCTCTAAAACCGAGTTGAATACCCAACCCCGGGGAGACCACTACCCTTATTATCACTGCTGATGGTCATTGTTGCGAGCCCGGTAGCATTCGATACTGTGAGGTTGATTATACCCGTCAAGCTCTGAGTTGACAAAATCTTTGAGCTGTCTTAATTCCCCACAGTCCGTGAGGCAGCTTTACTTCTAATTGTATCCATCCTTCACATAGTAAAATCCATTCGCTCTTCCCCACATTCTGCCATCCAACCGTGAAGGTGATTGATCTAAGGCCTACCCGACGTTTTCCGCAGTCAGTTGTCTATTAAATTTTTGAAGTTCACAACTCTCCCTTTTTGAACATTAGTTATAGTAGCAAACATAATAATATCTTTCAATGGATACCAAAGCATTTAGCTTAACTCTAATGTAAAGTACGGAGGTCGGAGGTAAATACACACAAAAAGACGTTGTTAACCGCCTTGTACACCCAACCGTAACGGTTAGACCGGACAGTGGCTTTGCCACCAACTTCCCTAACATCTTTGAACAACCTATAGGTTGCCCAAGATTACTACGATGGAGGTGGTAAACGGCTGGTAAAGCAACACCGATGCAGTTTTGGCAGAACCAAATAAATTAAACGCTGTATGGTGCGCAACAGCCGGGTGTGGGAGTTTCACATAAAGACCATCTGACATCCAAGAAAATGTCATGCTCCGAAGTGTCTACAAACTTTCACACGTATTATACTATTAGGAGGATTCTCAAAGAACTAGGTATTTCACTACCTCAAGACGACGCCTGGGATCCCATTTCCAACGCATACGACCGTATGGCCTTTGAAAGACTGTGTAACGAATTTAACGTTTCAAAAGACGCGGACTGGAGACAGAAAGCATTTCCTACCAGCACCGGCCTCGGGACGTTTCTCATTCACGCCAGTCCGGAATTGGACACAGACTGATTTTTAGACACGATCACTCCGGTGACCACATCGTCAGTCGGAACGCCGTTAATTTGACCCCGCGACGATGACATTTCCGGCCAGAAGTGTCTGGAGGTCGGCACTGGTGGTGTATTTTCTTGTAAAATGTTACCTCCGAAACGGGCTCACGTCGATTACACACCGCAGGCTGCTGAGGTTCAGGACGAAGTGGGGTACATTTATGTTAGATAAGGGTGGGATAGGGTTCACGCAGGCCGGGGTTACTCACGTCAACGAATCTATTCGCACGTACGTCCTTGGGCCATCCTCGGCGCACAGTAGCAAACTCGCAGTTCTATACTGGGCATGGGAACAGCGTTTGATGCACAAAAACAATTCTTGGCATTGTAGAGGACGCCATCCATTCGGCTAGGGTGGACCCCTGGAGAAGGCGATCCAGAATTATCAAGCGTTTTACAGAATGCCAGCACCCCAGTAGACATGTATTTGGAATAGGTCTTTATATGGAGGCGCCGAGCAATATGAATACTACGAGACGACCCGGTTGACGGTTACAATAATCATATCGTAAATCGCCACCAAGCCAATCAAAAAATCGGCCCACAACGGTAAACGTGAACACGGATATCATCAAGCGCACCCCCCCCCAACCAGTGGAAACCGATTTTCATAAAACACAAAATGGATACACCTCCCCCAATTCGTAAATCGAACCAAGTATTCCCCCAATTCGTAAATTGGATGAACCATCGAAATCCATCAACAGACCAATCGCGATTGGAGAAACACCAATCAATTACAAATTGGGTGAAATTGGAAGCACAACACACGAGTGAGGAGTAAAATTAGCGCTCGTCGAGCGCCTCGTGCGATCGGATTATTTACGCTTTGGTTGTAGGAACTCTCTGACAGAGAATAATAGGAGACCGGCGATTGCCACGATTAAAGCCCAAGTATTATTGGCTAGCATACCGACCGTTTTTGATAATAATAGATAGCAAGTAAGAAACGATACTTCCGATCAGTCCAGGTAGTGCGGCAGCCAACATTTCCTGCTAATTTAGCCAGGAGATTGGCGAGGGCTTTTAGTTGTTTTTTTTATCCATTCTTTTACCCCACCCCCTCCGGATGGTGCTGGTGCTGGAGCAGGAGCTGGTGCTGGAGCGGGTGATGGAGCTGGTGCTGAACCACCTGTGATAGATAGAACTAGAGACGATATAGATAGAATTAGGGTCGATATAAATCATGCTGAAAGCCGCGAATGACGGTTATTATCGTGACGTCCCCTTCTCTCTGAACAGAGTGCGAATACGCGCACCGAGTGTAGTGTCCTCGTGCAGGACCCTCGAGATTGTTTCGCGGCTACGACTTAATTGACCGGAAGCGTCTCACGGTTAGTTGAGGCAGCCTCCAATCGAGCTTCTCTTTCGTTCCCGCAACGACCGCAGGAGTTTTTTGATCCGCTCGGTAGATTCTCTATCGCCCCGTGCTTGCTTTATTATTTTTTTTTTCTTCTAGAGCGATATGTTTGTCCCAGCGCTAGAGAGTTTGGAGAGGTTATTGACTAGTTCGCCCCGAGTTGTTTGCAGAACCTTATCGAGTCCCCGGAGTTCGCGAAGAGGTAACGTGGGTCAAACTTCGTGCCGTTTATTTCGTTGACCGTGGTTTCAATCGTGTTAATAACGTCGGTGGTATACGCGAGGGATCTCGCTGAGCTCCGATCGTTTCTATAGTGGCGGCCGTCTTCTCCAGCGTTTCGTCGGTAGACTGTAGGTTTTTACCATTTTTGTAGGCAGCGGCGCCTGAATGTCGACGAGCACTCCGAGAGCTCGAGCGAGTAGTGCTCCATATCGCTTCAATGAATGAGGGTTTGAGGAACTTGTTTGGGTTGTTCTTGTACGTCAGCAACATCCAGGTATTGCCCCATTTAACCCACAGTCCTCCTCTTTTAGTGCTAGCGAAACTCCAACGTGGCGGAGATGCCCGCGTTTAGACACTATACGCTCCCACCGTTTTCAACCAGAGTTTCCGTTTCCTTGGTAGACGCCAGCTCATTCTTGGAGATCCCCTCAGGAATCTTGACACCACCCAAGCCCATGCCGGAGTTTTGGATTTGGCCTCCCACGTTCGAAATGTGTACTCGCATCGGGCGGGTACTCTATGAAGGACGTTTCGTCCTCAATTATCAGCGTCCAAGTCCTCTCCGCGGCTAAATGGATAGGTATCATCAACATCAATCATCATCATTGAGGTAGTCATCAAACGTCCACGACCTCTCTCCGCGGCTATGGATAGAGATCATCAACATAATCATCATCATCGATGTAATCGTTCTCGGTCGCCCGTAGTGCGATCGAATTCGTCCATACCCATATCGAGACCAGCCATCTTTAATAATTATTATTATATTAAAGACAAAACAATACAGGTTTAATAGTATTTCAATAAAATTAATTATGTCTCGAGTCAATACGGTCGCAAACTCAATCCATACCGCAGACTGCGTGAGCCCCACGGGGCAAAAGGCGTGAGACAGAGTGTCCCGTTATTACGCAACAACCCATCGACGATCGACCAGAAACCAGCAGCTCTTAGTCCGCTTCCCCAACCCTAACCTCGGAGCTAACGACGTCATGTTCCGGGTATTTCTGTTCGCCTCGCTTTCACTATTTTTCGCTAACGTCGACGGACGCGGACCGAACCGTCGTTCAGAACTTGGGTCGCGCCATAGTCAAGAAGACTATGATAAAGATTTCGGTAATGAGGTGATGTCGATCGATGACAGCGACGTCTACCATTGCTAATCAGGACCTGTGGAAGACGGTCACACGAGCTTGAAAACGCTGTCTATCAAGGTATTGACACCAGCAAAAATAAGAACGTAACCAAACAAATTAGAATCGGGCTGCTAACAAGGCAGATAACAACGCGAGTGACAACGCGGTCGCGGGCGCTTACGGCAAACCGCTTTCTACAATCCCGCTCGACTTTGATTTGTTCTGGAGAAGTCACATGCCCTACTATCAGAGCGCTTTGGCTGACCGCCTCGCAATACGAACTAACGTTCAACGACTACGGCCGAGTTATCATAGCCAGCGACATGTTATCGACGTAAGCGATCGATAATGTTTCGCTGGAGTACGACATGGTCACGATGCCCGAACTAGCACGATTGATCAGAACCCAGTACGCCGGGCGCGTTGCCATACTTTACGACCGAGTTCTTCGCCATCGCAAGATGACGAAAGACAAAGGCGACACATTGTGGAATATTAACGTCCAACGTAACCCACCGCCCGCCCGCTCGATGAAAGGTATACTGATGTTGTTCGAGGATGCTCGGTTCGCGTTCGGTGCTAGAAAAACCGACAGATTCTAATAAACCCCAAAATCACGAAGGTAGAGGTGACGATCGAGGGAGTCCCCAATCAACCCCTACAAGCGCGGTCTTCGCGCGCACCAGCAGTGGGACGAAGTAAGAAAGCAGTTTGCTGCCGGTCTCTAAGGCGCTCTCCGGAGGTTGCAGCAGTTGCCAAAGACCTGCATCTCTCGGACCGTCTCCCTCGCGGAGTTCCTGAATACCAAATACGCCGTTATGGCTAGAACATGCGAGCCAGCGACGATGACCAAATACACGGTAGCGGACGCCAAGTTGAGAACGCTAGTGAGGGTGTGACGATCCAGATAACCAAAGAGGCGGACGGAGCCGGGCCATTGAACGTGTACTTATATATAATTACAGACGCACAACTCAACATCGAAGATGGTCGATACGTATCAGCGATCTACTAATTTTGATAATTCTAAAGAATAAATTAAGAAAATTAACAATCAATACCAATTCACGATTGGAGATGCTCACTCTGCCATAATATGCAGGGCACAGGATGTGGAAAAACGGTTTTCATCCTCGACTTACTCGAGGATCCTACCGCGATGTCTTTCGTCACATTGTATCCTATGTCCCACTGTGCGCACAACGATAAACTTATCAGCGGTGGCCCGTGGATATGGACCGACCTGAGGTATACGTTATTGACCCTGGTGATAGGCTTCACGATTGGTTGCGGGTGTTTATACCAAAAATTGGGCCAGGGTGAGCCCACCCTATACGTGATTGATGATTGCTCAGCCCAAGGCGGCGATGACCAAAAAGGAAGGACATGCGCTCCGAGCTCGCATTTTTCTGCCGCCATGCTAGGCAAAGCGTATGGATATCCACTCAAAAGTACAACGCCGTCCTCCAAGGATCTGCCGCGAGCAAACGAAATGGGGTCGCCCTCTTTCACTGCAAGGACCGAGACTACTTATTCGATGACTGTCTTCGAGAGAATGACGTTATCCCAACGCCGCGAGGATCGCCTGGAGGTTCGACAGATGCATTTCCGAAACTAAGCACGTACACGCCAAGCTTCTGCTAAAGACTGATCAACCAACTGCTTATAAAGTTATTAATTAATAATTAATTTTAAGAAAATTAGGAAAATTGCAAAGTAATAAGCTATTACAATGCTGAACAATGCTTAGCAATTTGCTGAATAATGCTGAGCAAATGCTGAACAATGGTTAACAATGTTAACAATTTGGTGCTCCGCTGCGAGCTTTGTTGCGAGCATAATGGTGATCATAAGTATCAGGGTGTGCGCATTTATTATTTTTGTAATAAATAAATATGTTAAAGTGATGAGACTTGTTAGAATAGTTAAAATTAATTTTAAGAAAAATGAACTTCGCAACGAACTTCTCGATCAGCTAATAGAACCAAAACCTCAACTCCCCGACTGCCAACATAATGATCCGACAGAGCAATCGGAATCAACTCCAACGGCGGTTGGTATTGGTTGAGTGCAACGACTCCGAATGAAAATGAAAATGCGGCGCGACGAGAGCGTCTAGCTGCGCTGGTTGCTGGGGGGACAATCGGAGCATTATCTCGGTAGGCGTCTCAATCTTTTGTCAGGTGGATAAGATGTCAGATGCGGAGAATTGATAAAATGTATGCGCGATACGAATCCAAATTGGGAGCAGAGATGACAAAAACTCTTGGATCGCGGCTATTCATTTGTACGCTACAAGCCGTTAGTAGACTTCTCCCTATAAACAAACACCGAAGGGTTGATTCACGATCTAGAGACTGACCCTTTTATAGGACACACTCTTAGAACGGCATGCTGCTCAATTTATCACAAGTTTGGAATGTACTTAGCTCCGCTGACAACCGCGTGACCACGGGGGTAAACACTGTCAATTTGGACATATATGCCCACGAACTAATATAAGCCCTGATATTATAAATGATGACACAAGACACACCCGAGAGAGTGACGAACCACACTCAACCCAATCGAAAATTGGAGTTGAACCAGAGCACGTTGGATGAACCCTCAACAGCACGACATAAAAACCCGAAAAGACAGGCAGCTGGGCGGGCGGCGGCTGTCACCCGAAAAGTTAAACAAGATAAAATACTCGCCCGAGCTTCAAGATGTCAAACTCAAATTGAGATTGGAGTTGCAATCGGAGACGACAAAACACCCGGGCTGGCAGCTGTTTCTCCCCCAATCGCTATTTTGGATCGAAACCGATTGCTCCAACTCCCAATACTGATTGGATCCCGTGGTTGTTGTTGGTGGTCTGTCGGTTGTGGGCACCTTGTATGTGCTTTAACCGTTTGCACAACAACAGGTCATCAACGAGTTGAAATTGAAAAAAAAAAAACCAACCCCCCGACACTGTTGGATGCGCCCCATTTAAACATTGATCGCGACCCATTTTATATGCAATAATTATAACAATGGCTGAACAAGATGGTAAAAATGTTAGTGAATGCGCTTATCACGCCGTGGTGATATCGGTTTCAGTATCGGGTATGCTCGACTATCAAAGATGGCCCTAGGAGGAACCGCTCCACCCAAATTGGACTTTACTGTGAGAGACGTAGGGCTCGCGACCTTAGATGTAGCGGCCGCAGTTTGGACCCGAGATTATCTAGTAAAGCTGGAATTCTACCAGTTAATATATGGAAATAAATGGCTTCAATCGCAGTAATAGTAGGTGGTGC
Source organism: Conchocele bisecta (assembly GCA_029237695.1). Taxonomy (NCBI): domain Eukaryota; kingdom Metazoa; phylum Mollusca; class Bivalvia; order Lucinida; family Thyasiridae; genus Conchocele; species Conchocele bisecta. Next base: position 75,423,801 of record CM055271.1, on the reverse strand, counting down.
GCTTGTAAACGCATTGGGGCGTTCAGACGGTAGCAACTTTATATTCTCTAAAATGAAAAGCTCGAACGTGGATGAGGAGCGTAAGCGTCATGATTTAGCTGTAAAAAACAACTCAATAGCGCAAAGGAAGCAATGGTCGAAAAACGAACCGCCCATCTGGACTGGGTCAATGAAGAGCTTCGCCGCGAAAATCACGCCGCGCAAACCTTTTCAGACACGTTGAACGAAGCCCAACCGCGAGTTACGCGCTGGCATATCCGCCACAAAAGTCTCGATCCAATGGATCCCGAGCCCCAACTTTCAGATTTCTATGTACCCGTCAGAGCCCCAAAAGGACCGCGAGATCGCGTTCATCATCGTGGGAATGGGTGTGGTGGGTCTCGCCGGCTATTATATTCAATCGAGATTTTAAATTAATTAATTAAAACAATTTTTTTTTTATAAAAATATATATATAGAACGATGTTAGTTGACGAACTTTATGAACGCTATGAATCGATGTAGGCTACACTGCCCAAAAACATCGTTTACCTGGTGCAAAGAGTATGATTCGTCTGGCCCAGGATTGTCTCGAGACGTGGCGCGAGGACGAAAAAGCGGCCACCACCTTTTTTCGCAAAGCGGATGTTTAGATTCCTCCATCAACAATGTTGATTAGATTCCCCTCTCCTGTTCCAACCCAAACGCGATTGGGGGTCTGCAGCGAAACTTCCAACAAAGGTTTATTATTAACGACGCAGTTACCGGACGAACTGGCGAGGGCATGTTGGAGATTGTCCGATATATTAGAATACTTCGCCATATACGATGAACACAAACGCAAACTTGATACCAAACCTTAAACACGCGCAAGCTGTCGAATACATACATAGCCCCCGCGGCTACTGGAAGGGACTCGCGGCCATCAAGAAAAAAAAAAAACCCCAACCTCGCGGCGGCGACCAAGGTTTCAGAAAACGCTGTCAAGGAATGGCTCCAAGAAGCAGGCCATCTGGCAGATCTATTTACCCGCAGCCTCCCACACAATATTCCGCGCCCAAAACCAAAAATCGACGTTCCGTTGGCCGAACCAAGTTCACCAAGCGGATCTCCTGCTTTCTCACACTGATCGCGTCGGTCGCTAACGTACAAGTACGCACTGACAATCGTTGACGTAGCGAGTCGTTACAAGGGGCTGAGCCGTGGCCACTAAAGAGTCTAAGGAAGTGGCCGAGGCTCTTTCCCGAATATATAAGAGGAGTCCTCTCAAATGGCCGAATCTTCTCCCAGGTCGATCCCGGCCGCGAGTTCATGGGCGCGGTCCCTCTCATCTATTGTCTAAGCATAAAGTTTCTATCAGACGGCGGCCGCGTCAACCATCCACCGGGACCAGGGGATCGTGGAACGCTTCAATCGAACCCTGGCTGAGAGACTGTTCGGACACCAATACGCTAAAGAACTTGTAGACCCTCATTCGCGATCATACCGAGTGGGTGGCCAGACTGCCCCCGCCGGTGGCTCTCCCGCACTGAACGTAGAGGTGACCAGATTGATAGGTAAGAAGCCTGTAGATGCTATCAAGTTTAAAAGGGTGACGAGCAAGCCCTCTGCCGTCTCGCGCGGGCGACCAGTTGGTTTAGAGGAGCAGCGGCTTCCATCAGATATTGACGTCCGGTACCTCTATCAACCGGGAGAGCTCGAAGGTGGCAGCCGCCGCGCGACTGATCCCGTGTGGTCAATGAATGTATATCATCTGGATCGCTCTATTACCAAACCTGATGAGCCCGTGCTCTATTATTTGACTGATGTCCATCTCGCGGTTTTGTTCGCGAAGAACTTCTTATGGTGCCTTCTGACACCCAGCTACCCCCGGATCGTCAGATTCTTTAGAGATGTTCGGTATGTATTCCGTCTGGTAACAACACGTCTTTTATCGTAGTACGCCGAGAGTCCTAATTTTTTTTGACAGTACGTTTTCATAACACCGTCTTTCATTTTAAAATCCTCATTTTGCGCTACATCTATAATGTGTTTTTCCATCTTCTGTAGTTTCACTTAGTACTCGTTTATATCTATCCCAATTTAAATTGTTAGTTCTCTTGGACATTCCTTTCGCAGAGTTTTTATTAATTTTAATTTGTTCCAAATTATCTTTAGTGAAATTAATTTTTTCTACGAAATAACACTTACTAGATAACGCTATCGCCCTATCCCCGCTAAATTCCATTTTGAAAAGTCCGGGCTCTCTTTCGCTCCATTTATCCCAAGCCAACCATTTATTTTTTTCTTTTTCAAACTCGTCTAGTAAGTTAGGTCTAATCAATTCCTCTATCGTTTTTCCACTAACTCCTATATACATACTATCTGTATCCATCTGTATTAATTCAAAGTCTTCTCTTTTTACGTATTTATCTAGAAATTCGTAGTAAAATTCCAACATTCTCAATTTAGCTAGTTGATAAACCGCTATTCCACAGTGGAAGGGGCTCTTTACTGCACACCGGGGTTTTCGGGAAGATATTTCGTACGCATCTCCTATCTCTTCCAAATCATCAAAGAATGCAGATCTTAATCGCTTTGTCAACACAGGTTTCGTCTTGTGTATATGTCGTATTTAAATGTCTCTCTTTTGCCTCTATCATTTTTCCACAACACGAATTGCCTAATAATTTCATTATATCCGCTACTGGTTTCTTATTTGGTTCTACATCGCCTGTTCGTCTTGCGGCTGTAACTTCTTTTGCGAACCATTCGAAGGGTTTACCACTAATATAATCTATAACACGATGAACTCCCGTTATTTCTAGGCCGTGTTTTAAATACCATTTCAACAGTGGCGCGTACAGCAATACTTTAGTGGCGGTCATAGATCCCACCAATTTTCTTCCATTTCCTCTAGTTCTTCCAGTATCTTCCAAATATTTTAACATGTGTGTGGGAACTTCATCAACCTCTACTTCTCTGTTTATAAATATTGGGGACATTTCAGAAAACTTATGTTTTAAGTTGTGTGGAACTTCTATATCCACCTCCGCAAACCCAAACCAGTCTCCAGATAAAACTCTTTTACAAAACTTTTTAATAAATTTAGGGTTATGTGGGGTATCTATAGGTGTATAGTTTTCTCTCCACACGGCATCTCTTTATTTAACGTAGATAAATATAACGCGTTTGCATCGTACCCCAAAACAGCCTTGCAAGATTTGTTAATTTCATTTGAGGAATTAGATCTAATATTTGAAACACCGGCTTCTGCATAGCGTGTAAATACTATTGATGGACCACCAACTAGAGCGTCCTTCATCATTTCGTATGTTTCTTCTTTTGGTGCATATAGAGCATCCTCCGGTATAATCGTCTTTGAAGATTTTTGTTCTTTAATGGTTCCTCTCAATAAATATTGTATAGCTACTCCAGGTAGTGTTACCGCATCTTTGAAAATATCCACACCTCTGTGTTTATAAAATTCACACATTTTTTCCACCGCTTCTAGAACGGGTACATCTAAATCGTTATAATATTTCAACCAATCTCTGAAAAAAGTTTTCATATTATTTTTCTTCGAAAATTCTACGACATTTACTTAATTCTGTTTCATCTATTAACATTTTCCCAGATAGTTTGGAATACCAATTCTCTATATCGGGTAGTCCTGTATCCAGTTTGTCTGGAGAATCGAACCACTCATAAGGAAAGAAAGATTTCTGTCCTTTGCAGTCGTAGGCTTTTATCCAACTATCATAACTTACACCAGGTCCTAGATAAAGTATTACATCAAGAAATCTAAATTCTGGAGTAAATAGAAATATTGTTGCGTTTGCACGTTTTCCGACCATTACTTTCTTTGTTGTTGATGTCAGTTCGCCTACTAGGTATTTCTTTATTAAGTTTATATCGTACTTACTGCTGTTAAAACCTATAACCGGTACTTGCTCTATCCACTGTTCGATCTTGGCGATTTGGTTTTTACGTAAATAAATATTCCGTATTAAACTTATATCTTGACCACACTTCTTCTCTTATAGCTTTTCCCCTGACTTTCAAATCTTCTATGAATTTTTCTATAAGTTTTGCGGGATCTTTATCACAAATATGAGTTACTGTTCCTGAGAAATTATCTCCTATACTAACGCTTGCCGGAACGTGCTCAGCTTCGTACTCTAAACTATTACCGGTAGTTTCAACTTCTGGCTGGAGATACGCCTCAAAATCGTATACTATCTGATATGGATAAAGAGTAGTGTCACAACCGATCTTTATATCTTTACCCGTTCTTTGGAATTCGCATTCCCACATAACTACTAGGTTGAATTCTTTGCTTTTTCTAATAACTTTATCTCTTCTCATTGTGGATGCGCGTTCTTCTTTTTTATGCTTTGCATGAATCTCACACCCGTGCCAGTAACAGCCATGATATTGATATACGGTATTGGTTTCTGGACAGTATCCATCTACCGGAGCTCCTAAAATCCATCTTTCAACTCCGTGTCCGCACTGTTCGTGGTGAATGTGAATTCCCTCCCCGTTTTCCACAGAATACATCCAATCGATCGCCCCATAACTGTTAGAACCTTTTGGGTAAAACGCTTTCTCGAACGACGAACGCGGGCGCTCTAAATAATTACCATCACATACTATTTTTGTCTCACCTTTCATACATTTTGGTCCGTCTCTTCATATTACTCGCTGTCGTGAATTTCTGTTGCAATTATCGCAGGCGTAAATTTTAGATAGTTTTTAAGGTTTTTTATCAGAAATGCGTGATTATTAAACAGTCCTATTGTCATTGGTTTATTACCTATTGCCTTATAGTGTGCTGGTACCTTTTTCAACCACCATACATTACATTCGGTGGGTTGATATACTTCTATACCGATTTTAAAAAACTCTTCAACCTTTTTCAGATCTGAAAAAGGAATTGGTGAAACCACATTACTACCAAAATATTGCTTACTAAGTTCTTTCGCCTTTTCTGTACATCTGTCGGGTCTTTTATCTGTCATATGCATAGCTATACACCTGAACAGACAAAGGTCGTCATTATACTTATCTAAAGAATACATACCTTTTTTATTCTTCAGCCATTCTGGAAGTTCTCCTCCTGCCGCTTCTTTGGATTGTAGTCCAAATCTATTCCCCTACTACCCTGTTATTAGCTTTACGAAAACCTCTACCCATCTTACAAACTTCCACTTTGTATTTGGTCTGTCTATTTTATCGGACATTATTCGTGTTTGCTCCTTATCTGACAGCCATTTTTTAACGGTTTTCATTGATGATAGTGGTTCGCTACCACCGAGATTTTTGTGAAATATTATAGTTTTAGGTTTTCCATTTTTAATTTCCTCCATATGTTCTAGCTTGTAAGAATATGAATATCTCAAATAAAAATTGGTTGTTAGATACGGAGCGAGTTTATCGGACATGCGTTCAGACTCGTTAATGTTAATGTTTTTACGAAAGGATAATGTAACTACCCGTCTTCCATTTTCTACCTTTTCCAATGTTTCATCGTGAGCCCCCAATATTTCTTCACCTTTTTCCACTATCGCGCTAACGATAGATTTTTTCTTATTATTATTTTGGCGTCTAATTTGGGACAAATTATTTGTGCTTGAAGGTTTGATTACACTAGCCCTTAACCCCGCAATACTTTCTTTTTGAATTCTGTTACCTACTTCCTCCGCTTTGGATATATCTTTAAAGGCTCCTCGTTTGTGGGCGCGGGTAAACCGCTTCATAAACGCCTCATTCTTTGTGGAGTTTATAAGATTGTCAACCCCCTAACTCTCAAACCGTTACTATAAGTAATCCCTAGAGATTCGGCTTCTCTTCTCTAAACTTTCTATTTCTGCTCTAGTTTCTGACGTTATCATATTTTCTGTAATATACTTTGTATAACCTATGAAATTTATCTGTTCAATTGGTCTTGAAAACATTATGTTTTTTTTTACGACCAATTGAATATAAACATAAACATATACATATATAATGGAGTGTGAGACTTGTTGTAAAACGTTTACGCGTAAAGACTATCTACGAAGGCATCTAGCGAGACGTAGAAAGTTTCCTTGTGCCCCCCCACAATTTCAATGCCCCAGATGCCCTTGTAAATTCGTTAGTGCCCAAACTCTTTGTAGACATAAGCAACTACGCTGCCCTGTGGCTACAGGTGAACGTGGTAGACTAGAGCTGGTAGAATTAGTTGCTGATCTACGGAATCAATTAGCTATATCGGAGGAGGAAAATATGGTGTTGGAATATAGACTATTGCGCGAGGACGCATTAAATCGAAACTTATTAAGAATAAATTCATAAATTTACTGTCGTAAAAACATCATGTAGATTTATGACAACGAGATAAAAATAAATCCTTTTTAAGACTATTGTTTTATCTGTTCAATTGGACGTGAAAACAACATGATGTATTTATGACAACGAGATAAAAATATCCTAAGACTATTGTTTTATCTGTTCAATTGGACGTGAAAACAACATGATGTATTTATGACACATTTTGGATTTTTGTGGTTGGTGGGAGACAATTTCCTCGTTAACCAATTTTTGATTTTTCGGGGGGTGGTGGAGTAGTATAGAGGGTGGAGAAATGATACCACCGTTAGGTGGTATCATTTTGAATCCCTCTATACTACTTAATGACAGTGAATATTAACTATGTGGATATGATTAGATATAAGTACTCTATCATGGAAATCAATTGTAATAACGGTAAGTGTAGGAATGGTCCGATTTAAAATGACCGAAAGAGGAAATAGAAAATAACCATTCCCCACCCACCGCGTAATAAGTACAAAACAGCTAGGCATGCATATACATTGTATGTGAGATACAAAGTATTACAATACATATAGTAATTAAGTGTCCTATACAGACGTGGCTTACTACTTACATCCACAAATACAGTCTACACTGGTTTACTCAAAGTCCAGGGGACTGAGGAAAATACTTTGAGTTACAGAGCTCCAGATAAGCTGCGTATTTGCTTAAATACCGAATTAAAATTTCCAAAAACCCAATTGAAATCAGAAGTAGCGAGTATCAAAAAGCAGTAAAACATTTGTGGTACCTTTATCATGCTGCAGATAACAATAAACAGACCACAAATATAGCATATTTTTCTTATTTTCCATGAAAACACATCTTGGTATGTCATTAGAATTGTCTCCAAGGAGACAATTCTAATGAAATGCCAAGATATGTATTCATTTCGAATCAAACTATTAAATAATTGCTGTGTGTTGATTTTATCCAATTCAAATTTTGAAATACCCAATTGCTTCAGAAATGATGGAGTGACAATTACAATTCCTTATCTGGAGCCCTGGCTAAAATTTCAGTTATAACAATAGTTATTATATAGGAAAACATGTACTTGGGACCAATAATTGATAGAGTTACTAGTAGTTATACCCCCACAAACAAAGATTGAGGGGGTATATAGGAGTCAGCTTGTTTGACTTAAAGAGAGTTTGAGGTAACGAGTGTCGACTGTACTTTCAAAGTACCTGTATTTCCAACACACTTATCTTTCCGATGATACATAAAACCGAGGTGCCGTCTCTATGACCTTAGCTGTTGATGGAACCTTAAACCCATTCACTTTCATGCATTCTGCTCTCTGTAGAGCCAGGAGACATACTTGTATGTGGAATGTATGAAATATGTCGAAGTGTCTCCAATCTGATACCGCGAACGTGTGTGCAGACTGGCCACATTGTCGTGTTATTTGCTTGAAATTATTGATATAAAGATAAGACTGACTCAGATGAAATGTTCAATAGAAGGGTCTGAAACGTTCCAGCATCTCAGGAATGCTACACATGTTTGTATAGCTGGGGCATTGTGGGGTTTATCGGCCAATCGTTTTGTATGATGACACACTTTACAGATACAATACTCTGTAGTGACGGGATACAATTGTAGTAGTTGGAAAATTTGAGGAAACAAATCCTATTTTCTTTATTTCATCTTGAAAGTATATGTTGTTACCACTCATTTGAACCGTCTCGACGAGACGGTTCAAATGAGTGGTAACAACATATACCTTTATGGAGAAATAACAAAATAACAAGATTATTTTCAGCGAAAATTCTCGTATCCTTAGACGGAAATGGGTTATGCCTTGAGGAATGGTGGTTTTGGGATGTATTGACAAATGAGCTCCTGACGTCTGCTTGCACACTGCTCCAGCTTGATAAGGGCATATGTGGCTGTGACTGGAGAAATGGGGCTTAGAGATTTCTTAAACATCTTAAAGTATTAACTGTCTAGGAAGTGAAACATGCCTAATACTATCAAGAAGCTTGACCCAGCACCGCCTAGTGGCCCTTTTAATTTTAACCCTTACAATGCTGAATTTTATTTTGTCATCTGCTGTTTATTTTATATTTTTCTCATCAAAAAACATGCTTTGACAGCACTTGAGAATCATTTCCAATGGAAATGATTCTCAAGTACTGCCAAAGCATGTTTTTATTGAAAGAAAGAAGGCAAAATATAAAGCAACAGCAGACGACAATTTTCGTTTCCCGCATTCTAAGAGTTAAGGGTTAGTTAGATTCATGTACACAGCACAGGAAAATGATTACACTCGTTTCAAATACCATAAGGAGTATTTTGTCAGTCAGGAGAGACCATGTCAGAGCTTCAGATAAGGTTCGTATGGCATATTTTATGCACTTATTTTAGCAGAATATGCATTGATTATCAAATGTGGGAGTACAAAATACTCACAGCAATGTGAAAATACACATTTATTTTCAAATTGAGTAGTGAAAATACAGTATTAAAGTTGAAAATTTACTTATTTGAACTGCAAAAAGCTAACAGTTTTTGCAGCTCAAATAAGTGAATTTATAAATTTGTTTTATTTGTTATCATTTGTTCCCTATTTAATAAGGAAGGAAATCAATAACACATTTGTAAAAGTAAAATACACATTGAATTTGAAATCTGGGGGTATAATACTCTTTAGATACAAAACTTATCTGGAGCTCTGCCATGTTATTGTCATTTGACTGTTGTTGCAGGTTGGGACCACTGTCAAAGGCCAGTGTACTTGTGTGGCATTTTCCATAATTGTCCCTAATTGGTAGCACATACTATGAACATGTCGTTACCCGAGTGTATTTGCAATACACATACTAAGAATACTGGGGTGCGTTTCACTGAACTTCGTACGACTAACATGTTTGTGAGTGCCAATTTAGGATCGTCTGTAAATTTCAATTGATGGTTTTACATTTATTGAGCATAGGCTGCATATGCAGCCTATGCTCAATAAATGTAAATCCAATAATTGTTTACAAGAAAACATTTTAGTCGTAAGAAGTTTAGTGAAACGGGCCCCTGGTTCTTCTCGGAGATAGTTGAGATTTCTTCCTCTTTCAACACTACAGACCTCTATAGTGGTGTTTGCAAACAGTGTAGATCCAGATGGAAAAAACCCATCTCAGGCGCAGATACAGTAGGGGAGGGTCCAGGTCCACCAGGGGGAATTCCCACCCCCCCCCCCCCCCCCCCCCCCCCCCCCCCCCCCCCCCCCTGCTCCCGGCAAAAAAAATAAAAAAAAAAAAATCTACAATACTCGAATAGTTGGACGACTTATTTCGTGGCCTAGGTGTCAGGAAATCGCATCTGCGGCGATCTGGCATTTAAACATTTCCTGGGGGAGGACCAACCCACTTTACGATTTCGCGCTCGTTTAGGTCGGCTATGCCAAGTTGTAATTACAGACCCCCCCCCTGCAATTATTTCTGTATCCGCCCCTGCATCTTATAGAAAAGAAATGATTAGCATCAATAATATAAAGGTGTCCACCGTACATAAACAGGATATTAACTCTAAGCAGACAATGCAAACATGTACATGTATAAGACTGCGTGGACAAGATAAAATATCAAATTTATAAAACAAAACTATCTAACCAGTAGCCGATTTCATCAAACTTGCAAAGTATACTTTTCTAGCAAAGTATACATTGAGGGAGAAATTTTCAATTTTAGGATAAATTTATTATACCCCCACAAACAAAGTTTGAGGGGGTATATAGGAGTCAGCTTGTCGGTCGGTCTGTCGGTCTGTTGGAAATTCCCTTCCGCTCTATATCTTCTACACCCATGCATGGATTATCAAATGGCTTGGCACAAATGTTTCTCATGATGAGAAGGTGTGTCGCGATCAATAACCATGCACCTACGTCCAAGGTCAAGGTCACAGTTGAAGGTCAAACCTCTTGAAATTCCCTTCTGCTCTATATCTTCTACACCGATGCATGGATTATCAAATGGCTTGGCACAAATGTTTCTCATGATGAGAAGGTGTGTCGCGATCAATAACCACGCACCGACGTCCAAGGTCAAGGTCACAGTTGAAGGTCAAAGGTCAAACCTATTGAAATTCCCTTCCGCTCTATATCTTCTACACCCATGCATGGATTATCAAATGGCTTGGCACAAATGTTTCTCATGATGAGAAGGTGTGTCGCGATCAATAACCACACACCTACGTCCAATGGTCACAGTTTGAAGGACAAAGGTCAAACCTATTGAAATTCCCTTCCGCGCTATATCTTTTACACCGATGCATGGATTATCAAATGGCGTTGGCACAAATGTTCTCATGATGAGAAGGTGTGTCGCGATCAATAAACCACGCACCTACGTCCAAGATGAAGGTCACAGTTGAAGGTCAAAGGTCAAACCTATTGAAATTCCCTTCCGCTCTATATCTTCTACACCGATGCATGGATTATCAAATGCCTTGGCACAAATGTTTCTCAGGATGAGAAGGTGTGTCGCGATCAATAACCACGCACCTCCTACGTCCAAGGTCAAGGTCACAGTTGAAGGTCAAAGGTCAAACCTATTGCAGGCAGCAGACAGATGAACTGCATAGTTTGTGTACACAACTCCTCTGAAACCGTTCAGTGGATTGATCTGAAACTATACACACTTTTTATGCCGAACAAATATTTTTTTTACAAAAATATCATCCTTTTTAACTTAGCCATTTTTTCTATTATTGATTGATTCATTGCGTTCTTACGACAAACTTGGCACAGAGTTTTTAATCAAAATCATATTAATCCATTACTCGTGTAAGATCCTCTATAACTGATGAATGAATTTTCAAATGTTTTCAGATTATCTCATTTTCATTGACCACGTACGCAGGTAAAAGGTCAATGTCACACATCTCTAAGGCCAGCATTAAATAATGATCATGAAATTTTTATTCAAACCCATAAAACTCTTCTAATGTTAAGCTATTTGTAAGTCCAACTCTTTGTGGGGGTATTATGATCACTCCTGTGATAGTTCTAGTTAATTTTTATTATACTGAATTTATTACATTATCACAGCCAATTTGGCTGTGATTATGTAATAAATTCAGTATAATAATCCTGCATACTTTTAATCATCAAATATATGCAGTCGTTAGTTCTATATAAAAAAATGCATTTCGTGAAAAATAAATGATTACTCCCTCAAATTATACTTTGCAATGTTGGTGAAATAGGCTACTGGCTGCTGGAATAAAATTGCAAATTATTTTTGTTTCATCAATACCTTTCGGGTTGACTAGTTTCAGTAACAACTCAAATGCATTTTATAAAGGGACGCAACTGAAAAAAAAATCTCATTTTCCTCATTACTTCTTGAAAGTATACGGTGTCTCACTCATTTAAACTTTCTCCCAGAATGAGTGGTAACAACATATACTTTTGTCATACCGCAGATAAGTTTCTCGGTTTTTGATTGGCGAGCTTGCCTGGTCATATATATTATATGACCTGCCAAGGCCGTCGGACATAGAGAAATTGCGATTCTCCTCTGGCGCCTCGCGTCCAATGAAGACACATTTTGCAAGCGTCTAGCGATTGCGAATTGTATTCCTCACTAAACACAATAAAACCCCGAATTGATCAATGAAAGTAACAAATTGTACAATCAAAACCAGTCTTTATTGTTTATTTTTCCATAAATGTTCTTCGCTCATCAAAATATGAGCGAAAAATTAGCCAAACTGTCCCGTTTAGTGTTTTCAAATCTCAACATACTTGGCTTCGTGACACGGCTATATTTAGGTCACAAACTATGGGTTCCACGCACAAAATGCGGTGTAGCAATGACAGCGAATGTTTGGGAACCAGTCGCATTCTTGTAGAGGAGCCAAAGGGAGAGCAGATCGATAGAGCAGTGGAATATAAATTAAAGGCCCTGAACGGCTCGGTATTACAATTTTCTGATTTTTTCAAACACAAAAACATGTTTGCCAACTGATTTAGTACACAAAACTAACATATACTGCCTAATAGATACATCTGAAGTCTTGAGATTTACATCTTAATCGCAATGTGAAGACAACAAAAATTTGTTTTCTGTACCACTCGGTGCAAAATGTCAATATTGACAATTTCATTTCCGTAACCCAACGGCTTCGGCTCAGAAGTGAGTCGATAAACTCCGGCTATCAGAATTCATCGGCCGCGAATCGGGGGAGTTGAGGAGTTGACCCGAGCGTCTATTGGAAAATCGATCGGGCTTTGAAACACCCACCTGCTGTTTGTTTATCAACAAATATTGATATTTTCATCGACTACAAACTCATTTTTGTACCAAAATGATTGCAAACAGTTTCAAAGTGTGTGTAAATAGAAACCTGTGTGGGTAAACCTAATAGGAGGCCAAATTCGGCAACTTGAGCCGTATAGGGGCTTTTAATTACACGATATAAAAAAACTGTCATAAAGTCGTTTTCGATGGATTTCTTACTCCATATTTAGTTTGTTTTCGTTTAATAAAAAAACAAAATGTTCATTTATGCCTTTATATTAAGACTGACGGTAGAAAATCGAATCTCGGATTAGTTTTCCTCCTGAAAAAACGCAAAGATCAAAAGAAGAGATATGTTTATACGGCCAAATAAAGGATCTGCGGTATGACAAATACGTTATTGTGATTATACACAAGCTATATGGTGTAATATTGCCCGTTCTGAAGGTATGTTCACCCTCGGCTATCGCCTCGGGTGAACATACCTCCAGACGGGCAATATTACACCATATAGCCTGTGTTACACCATATTATAGCCTGTGTAGAATCACAATGACAATAGACTAGAAAATCAGATTTTTTCTCAACAAAAGTTTTGTATGCTTAGACTTCAATGGGTTAACCCTTTATGCGAGTAAATTGTCTTCTGCTGCTTTTCATTTTTGTCTCGTCCGCGAAGCGGAAAGCGAGACAGGTTTTGCTTTTCTGGAGTCTGCGGCGTCGGCGTCATCATTCAATGTTAAGTTTTTGTGTTACGGTCATTACTTCAACACCTTATCAGCTACAGTTATCAAACTTTATACATACCTTTACTATGATATGTACATGAATATAGGACTACTAAAAAAAATTCCGGGCTCCAGGGTCAAGGTCAAACTCTATTTCTTTATATGCTACAAACTGAACATTAATGCATGAAGACCCGTTTTCTCGTGTGCTCTGTACACCTTACCTGTAGAGAGAACAATAGCCTTCTCCTGTTGTACAATAGTGACTGGGAGAACCATTCACCTGTGCATGTGCTAGCATGCGCAAATGTCCAGACTAACCACGAACTGACCACTAACTTATTACAGGTAATTTATACAGGTAAATTACATTTCTGTAAACTGTGTTGACTATTAATATTGTGGCAATATGTGGACCTGTGCAGATATGATATGTAGATAAATATAGGACTATTAAACAAAATTCTGGGCTCCAGTAGCGAGCATTATTTTTGTTAATTTTTAAACTTTTTTTCTTCAATTTTTAGCCCGTTTTTTTGAAAAAAAATCCAGGCTATTGGATTGGCGAAAGCCGGGCGGCCCCCCGGGGCGGGCGGCGGGCGGGCGGCGGACGGGCGGGCGGGCGGGCGGGGGGCGGCGTCCACAATCAATGTTAAGTTTTTGTGTTGGAGTCCATTTCTTTGTTACTGTACCACCTAGGACCACCAAACTTTCACAGCTTCATAATCAAGGGGTGCCCACCACATATCACTATCCAACATGTTACTTTTTTTTTAACTTGACCCATTTTTTCCGCGTAGTCGACTTAGCCATTTTCAATGTTAAGTTTTCGCGTTTACAATGTTAAGTTTTCGTGTTTAAGTCCATTTCTTTGGTACTGTACCACCTAGGACCACCAAACTTTCACAGCTTCATAACCAAGGGGTGCCTACCACATACAACTATCCATTTTTACCTTCACCTATTATTTCTACGTAATTGACTAAGCCATTTTCAACGTTAACTTTTTAACGTACGTCTAGTTTTTTGGTTAAAACTTTTTCGTTATACTATATCTCTGCAACTGCTTCGCCCATTACCTTGAAACTTCAAATGGGTGTTTATGATCATCCATATTTTCATTCTAACCCCCAACCGTGCGGCCCCTGTGCCCAATGTCAAGGTCAAATTACTTTTATTTTTTTTGTTAAAGTTTTTTAGTGTACTATATCTCTGCAACTGCTTCACCCATTACCTTGTTACTTCACATGGGTGTTTATCATCATTGTCGCACCTGCTTGCGGAAAGCGAGACATCGTCGGCATTTTGTCATACGTCCGTCCTTCCGTCCGTACGTCCGTGTCCGGTTAAAGTTTTTTCGTTAAAGTTTTTCCATCTACTATATCTATTTTTTTAGTGTCCATGCCTCGCCCCAAGGCGCGACATGCAGGCCACGGCCATTTCTATTTTTTTAGTGTCCATGCCTCGCCCTAAGGCGCGCAACATGCAGGCCACGGCCATCTAGTCTACAAAAAGTGGGTATAATTATGTTATCCAAGTGTCTATGCTTGGAAAAAACCTGGCCTTCGTGGCTTTGCCTCGTTTCTTGTTTTTTTTCTCAAATTCTTTTTCAATTTTTGTCCAGTAGCATAAGGTCGTAAGTGCTATATACGGACTATTATCATATAATAAAACAATTATTGACTAGTGAGCCATAGCATTTAATCTGATATTCTATGGCTCACTAGCCAATAATTATATAATATGTTCGGGTCAGTGAAAATTGCTTTCTGGCCCACTCTGGCTCGAGGTCAAGGCGGCGGGACAAGGCGAGACATTTGATTCCGCAGAAATCTTGTTGCCTTACTTTTTAACAAACAGCCGGTTTTGACAGCACGATAGTGGAGACGATTCTCATGTCAAAACAGGTTTTTGTCGAGAAATATTGAATTTTTTTTCCAGCAGACAACACAATTTAATTCAGCACAGTAATGGCCATTACGGTCTAATGATTGTAGTAAATACATTGACTGTAACTAGTTCATGTCTGCAGTGTTGGCTGGAGCACTTGAAGTTGACAAGTGATGTAATTCAGAAAATGTCACTACAGTTGCATGTACATTGGTATGTTTTGAGGAAGTAAACTTTACTTGACGAAGTTTAGGTTTCAAACTATTTTGTTGTGATAAACGAATTGTCGTACACGTTTTTCCAATACATGATTATATGTTATCTACATTTTCATATACTTTTCTTCAGAATTTGATTTGATAGATAGCTGTTGCAAGTTAGTGGTCACAAAATGATAGATACTAAATAAATTGAGAACTAAATAGTATTAACCCTCGCTACGCGGGAAACGAAAATTGTCGTCTGCTGTTTTTCATGTTTGCCTTAATTCTTAACAAAAAACCTTTTTTGACAGCACATGAGAATCGTCTCCAGTGTAGATGATTCTCATGCGCTGCCATAACAGGTTTTTATCGAGAAATATTGAAAACATTTCCAGCAGACGACAAAATTTAATTCAGCATAGTAAGGGTTAAATGTTAACCCTTAGAATGTGGGAATCGTAAATTGTTGTCTGCTGTTGTTTCATATTTTGTCTTCTTTCTCAATAAAATGTGGTTTCACATCACTTTAGAAATGATTCTGAAGTGCTGTCAAACCATGTGTTTATATCACGAAAAAATGAGAAATAAGCAAAACAACAGCAGATGACAAAATAAATTCAGCATTAAGGGTTAATACACCAAATATGTTTTCCGAATATACTAAAATGGTCCATTTAGCTCTTAGAATTAAAAAAATCCAAGGAAACGATTCTCAAGCACTGGCAAAGCATGTTTTTGAAGAAAAAAAAGGAAATTGGGAATAAACAGCAGACAACCAAATTTAATTCAGCATTGCAAGGGTTACACATTACAGGGACTAATTTTCAGGGCGATTTGTGCGAAATTCTCTCCCAAAATTTCTCTTCTTATTTTGAACTGAGGGCGAAGTATTTTACTATATCCATGTAAAACAAAAAATTCTGAACAAAAAATTACTAATTGTCTAGAATTTTTTATTCTCCTTACCATATTTCCTAAGGCTACATGTACATGTAGATTGAACCCTGAGCAATGAATGATGAGTTCAACACTGGTCTTACATGTGAGTGAAAGTCTAAACGCAGCTATCTCTCTGCCTGTCTATCAAGTTGCCCGACTGACTGACTGACTCATTCAGTTAAATTGGCCCAATAGACAATACTGCCGCTGGCTGTGGTTCTCTACTCTAGTGCCCTAATTTCTCTCCCTGCTCAGACAAATTACCCACGTCGTCGTGGAATAAATGAATGGGCAAGATGCTTTCTACCAAGCCGGCAAGTGTATTCTGTTTCAATGGTGACTTGGTGATCATCCGATCTACACCATAGGAGACACGCCATGTGATTTTGTACCTAAGAACAACTGCGATATTTCATGAAGTAATTGCAATGGTTTTCGTAAATGACGTCGAAAGTTGACAAAAATGAAAGTTTCGTCATCTTTCGACATGATTTACAGAAAATATCACATGTTCTGTAATTATATTTCATGAAAAATCGCACATGTTCTTAGGTACAAATCAGCTGGCGTGTCTCGCATTCAACGTGCTACTGGTGGGTGGCAGGTGGGAGAACGCGATGGGTAATTTAACGATCGGAGTTCATCCTTACCGGAATTCCGACTGGAGACCAGGTTTGGCCCTCACATATATCTTTGGTATTTTGTATGTGACAGTTGAATCTGGTAAATATACCCCTTCTATGAGTATTACGATTATTCGTGATCCTATTTTAGGGGAAGGGGCCAAGTGACTTTGGTGTGGTATGGACCTGGCACCAGGTCAGGTTATTCTAATTTCAGGGCTGAATATGTTGTATCTCGATGTAAATATTCCGTTCTGATTTTGGGATTTTCCCCCAATACAGCAGGTTAAAACGGGATCGAACCTGTTTGCCCGACCTTACATGACCTTAGCTGTTGATAGGCCGTTAAACACCAATAAACAAACAAATGAAAAGTCATGCAGAGCATGATGTTATTAGCCGATCAAATCAGGGTTCAATATATGTCCGCATTTTAGTAGTTAGCAAAGGGATATCCCATTCACCAGTCCAGTCGAATACAAATCTTACTTAACAAAGTACTAATTAAAGTACTCAACAAAATGTACCAGTCGAATTGACGTCATACGTATTCAGGCACATGCCCAGATTGGCCTTGATAACGTTGTCACTTGTTTATCCCTTGTTTATCGATTTAAATAGTTTAAATCGACTCGAAGCTTACGTTCAACGGCCGCACAAACTCGATTGAACTGCACACGCCTTCCAATGATTTAAATACGCAGCGCGTTTAAATAGTCAATTACGTTTTTTTAATGTGCGCACTGGTCATCTAAAAAGGGGCCCATCCGTGAGTTTTTGCGCGATGTCGGGTGCAAGACAATCAATAATTTGCGGCATTGACAATAATTAAGGGGGATTGCCGCAATCGCGCGTGCTGGATGCATCCCTGCCATCCCTGCATGATACGTAAACAAATCAAAGTTCGCTATGAAGGGCAATTCTTCGTTTTGATTGGTGGAAAATTTTGTGAATATTAACTAGCGTCGCATACACGATCCAATGGGATAAACCCGAGATGCTGGGGTTGCTAGTCGGAGGAGATTTTGAGCAGAGGTCGATTATAAATTAGCCGAATAAACACATTTTACGCGATTATACGTGGCTGAAACTTGTTCTGTTTAATAAATAAAAGCTTTAAATTAGCCCAATAATCAGCGTATGTTGGCGTATATGGCCATTAGAGCCAACTATGGACTTCAACAACAACAACTTCCGGGTTCAATCTCTTCCGGCGTTCAGCTCATTACGTATTCAAAATTGTGTTATTTGGCTATATTTAAAGTTTTAAACGGAGATAATTGCCAAAAATGCAAACTTTATCGGTTGATGCAATTTGGAAGTGATACAGCAAAATTCGCGTTCGTAGATTACCGAATAGCGGAGAAAAGGGTTGCTACAAACTTTTTCAGAATTCGATGGATGACCAATATATTAGCCAATCTATAAATAGATCGGCTAATAACAAACACCAATAAACAAACAAAGAAACAACGTGCTACTAGAAACACAACTTCACCTATTTATTACAGATACATTTACAACAGCCAGCAACAATAGTATGAACAATGGCAATCACTATCCTAGTTTGTCCTATATAACCTGATACTGACTACACAAATATGTGGCTGTGACTGGAGAAATGGGGCTTATAGGATTTGTGATCAGTGTAGTTCCTGATCAAATAACTCGCTCGTATAATCCTGTTTTTGTCACTCATATAGCCTGATAACAATGTATATTGCATGTTAGTGTCTCATTGATTGAAAGGCAAGCAGTGCAGATCCTGATGCACAGGCTGGTCTGGATCTACACTGGTCACAAAACCCATAAGCCCCATTTCTCCAGTCACAGCCACATATATGTGGTGACAGATATTTGTGTTTCCGGTATTGCGTTGCAAAGGGCGCAAAGCCACATAAATTACCAATCCAGTAAATGCGTCTGGGAGCCGTTTCACTAAACTTCGTAAGACTAAAATGTTCGTAAGCGCAAAATTATGATAGTCTGTAAATATCAAATTAACACGATTTTCTTGTAAACAATTATTGGATTTACATTTATTGAGCATAGGCTGCATATGCAGCCTATGCTCAATAAATGTAAATCCATCAATTGAAATTTACAGACGATCCTAAATTTGCGCTTAAGAACATTTTAGTCGTACGAAGTTTAGTGAAACGGGCCTCAGTCGGATGTTTGAAGATAATCAAGTTGCACAATTCTACAAGTTCTGTGAAATATCAGCGACGTGGGCGATGATTTCTCTGATCATTCAGAGCTCCAATTAAGGTGCGTAATTTGATCACCTTTGGGGGGAATTTTGTTATTTCTTCAACAAAAATGGCAAGTTAGGAGTGGTTTAGAATCGTCTCATTGAGACGACTCTAAAGAGAACTCCCAACATACCATTTTTGGTGAAGAACTAAGAAAAATACCTCAATATTTGGTGAAATTACGCATCTTATCTGGAGCTCTGTAGCCAATTTCATCAAAATTGCAAAGTATACTTTGAGGGAATAATCATTTATTTTTCCAGAAATGTATTATTTCATATAGAACTAACCACTGCATATATTTGATGATTGAAAGTATGCAGAATTATTATACTGAATTGATTACATTATCACAGCCAAAATGGCTGTGATAATGTAATAAATTCAGTATAATAAAAAATAATTAATTACATTAAGTATACTTTGCAATGTTGGTGAAATAGGCTACTGATCATTTCACATTCATGTATGGCTTTGCTGTTGATAGGACCCAAAACCACATTCATTCAGCCAGTCCAGTGTCTTGAGTTAGAGTGTCTGCCTATGGCCTTGCTGTTGATAGGACATAAAACCACATTCAATCAACTAATCAGTGTGTTTTGGCTTATTACAGTGTCTGCTGTTTGTAAATAACCAATCTGCTCAATTCCGCAAGTTCTCGGAAATATCAGCATCTTGATCGATGATTTCCCTCATCATTCCAGTGCGTTTTGTCTAGACATATTCTCCCAGGGCACGTGTTTTTGTTCGGTGTTTTTGTTCCGGGTGTTTTTGTTCCGGCCGACGGATGTTAAAACGGACACGATAGCAAACCAGCCTAGATCACTTGTGCTGTCACACTGTGTCGCCCTTTATCAGATATACCATATAGTTTAACCCATGCTGAGGACACTCAATTTTTTGTCGCGCCCGTTTGCAGACAACGCCATATACATGTAGTCGGCACATTGGCGTTAAAGCTGTTGGTTAAAAGTTTTTCGGTATACTATCAGAGCCTCGGCGGGCGTGACATGCGGGCTGTAGCCATTTAGCTAGTTAGACGATACTTCTGAATACTTTTCTTATTTCTACACTGGCCGAGACGGTTCAAATGAGTAGTCACAATGATTACTTTTATAAAGAAAACATGAACAAAATAATTGTGTAGACTGGTTCTCCTTAGTTCTCCCTGGTGTCTTTGTTCGGGCCGCCAGATGATAAAACAGACATGATAGGAAACTAGCCTAGATCACTTGTGACCTTTAATAAATGTCTTCATTTTAACCAACTTCGTGCTAAGAAAACACAATTTTTGTCGTGCCTGCTTTAGCAGAAGGAGTGACTTTAGTCACCGCTTTTTCCATCGTTGTACGCGTAGTCAAAAAGTTTGTACAAGTTTCTTCATCAAGACATGACTTTGATAATTCTTTACGGATTGCTTCAATATTTTGACACTTGATACATGTGAACATATGGAACACACTCATACCGCCATTTACATGACCTTAACCTTTTTACATTTTGTGGAAACACTTAGCCATTTATTTTGCGTCAAAAAGTTTGTACATGCTTCTTCATCAGCATATAACTTTAATATTACGTGATGGATTGCTTCTACATTTGGACACTTGATACATGTAAAAGCGGTTAGAACATGCTCATACTGCTATTAGCATGATCTTGATCTTTTTGACCATCACATTGTTGCAAAAACACTTAGCCATTTTTACGTCAACAAGTTTGTACCAGTTTCTTCATCATCATATACAATGTACCTTAAAGCCCCTATACGGCTCAAGTTGCCGAATTTGGCCTCCTATTGTGTTTTCCCACACATAAATCCAACAGGTTTCTATTTACACACACTTTGAAACTGTTTGCATTCATTTTGGTACAAAAATGAGTTTGTAGTCGATGAAAATATCAATATTTGTTGATAAACAAACAGCAGGTGCGTGTTTCAAAGCCCGATCAATTTTCCGATAGACACTCGGGTCAACTCCTCAACTCCCCGATTCGCGGCCGATGAATTCCGATAGCCGGAGTTTATCGACTCGCTTCCGAGCTGAAGCCGTTGGGCTACGGAAATGAAATTGTCAATATTGACTTTTTGCACTGAGAGGTACACAAAACAAGTTTGTGTTGTGTTCACATTGCGATTAAGATGTAAATCTCAAGAAGCAGTATATGTTAGTTTTGTGTACTAAATCAGTTGGCAAACATGTTTTTGTGTTTGAAAAAATCGGAAAATTGTAATACTGAGCCGTTCAGGGCCTTTAAATATTACTGGATACATGTGATTATTTGGAACACACTTATGTCGCCCCCATTACAGGCCCGTAGCCAGACCTGTTTGAAGTGGGGGTCGTTTCGAAGGCCCAAGGGCCCGAGGTATCTAGGGGGTCTAAAAAAGTGGACCTCGAGGCTAAACAAGTGGACCTCGAGGCTGGGCGGTGGGGTCGTCCGACCACTCCGACCCCCCCTGGCTACGGGCCTGCATTAACATGACGTTGACCTTTTTGACCTTCACATGGTTGTGTAAACACATGTAATCATTTGAAACACACTCTTGCTGCGATTAATATGAACTTGACTATCATGTTACGGTCCAATGCCTCGGCAGGTGTGACACTGCTTCAGTGACGGAATTCTTGTGTTCACTGATAATTCTCAATATTTTTCTTATTTCTCCATCTCTCCGAGACGGTTCAAATGAGTGGTCACAATGTTTACTTTCATGAAGAAATAAAGAACATAGCAAAAATCAGTGAATCTGTATCTCGCCTGAATTGGTTACATTGTTAAATAGTTATAGTTCACATATTATAGTACACTGCTGAATTAAATTTTGTCGTCTGCTGTTTGTGTTCTATCTTCCATATTTCTTATCAAAAACATGGTTTGACAGCACTTTAGAATCATTTCCAGCGGAAATGATTCTAATGTGCTGCCAACCGATGTATTTGTTGAGAATAAAGACAAAATAAGAAACAACAGCAGACGACAATGTTTGTTTCCCGCATTCTAAGGGTTACCTAGTTATAGTTCAGATTTTGAATTTTTAATAAACTAATTTCTTAAAAATTCAATATTTTAACTATAACGATTACTTATTGACTGATTGAATCGCGAACACCATAGCACTAGATCAAGATCACCCGAGACGGTTCAAATGAGGAGCACAATGTTTACTTTCATGAACAAATAAATAAAACATAAAAATAATCAGTTAATCCTGCATGAAAGTGATTAAATTGTAATGAGGAGTTTTTGACTGATGGCAAACCACGTAGCCAAATAGATCCGAGATTGATCTGTGGCTACAATGGTCATAAACACCGTTACGTCTCTATTATTGACAGATGTTTATACATTTAGTGCATATAATATGCATTATCAATGGTGTGTGTAATCAAAAATTGAAATCTAGCTGCAGGCTGGGAATGTTTCGAATTCCGTACCTAAATGTTTCAGGAACAGACTGCTGCCAATTGTGCACTGTACAATTTGCACCCAGTATCGGTGATTCTCATGTGATGCCAGATGATGCTCTTGTTGAGAAATATTTTTTTTAATTAAAAATCGACAGACAGTATTTGTTACATCATTCTAAGAGTGTATGCTTCACAGCTTCGGTTATGTACATGTAAATCAAGACCAGTAGCCAATTTCACCAAAATTGCTGAGCATACTTATCTAGCTACCGGTAAGTATACTTTGAGGGAGTAATCATTTACTTTCCCAAAATTCATTACATGTACATGTATATCATTTAGAACAAACAACTGCATATATTTGATGATTGAAAGTATGCATAATTATTATACTGAATTTATTACATTATCACAGCCAAAATGGCTGTGATAATGTAATAAAGTCAGTATAATAAAAACTTAATAAACTATGCGGCTCAAGTTGCCGAATTTGGCCTCCTATTGGGTTTTCCCACACATAAATCCAACAGGTTTCTATTTACACACACTTTGAAACTGTTTGCATTCATTTTGGTACAAAAATGAGTTTGTAGTCGATGAAAATATCAATATTTGTTGATAAACAAACAGCAGGTGCGTGTTTCAAAGCCCGATCGATTTTCCGATAGACACTCGGGTCAACAACTCAACTCCCCGATTCGCTGCCGATGAATTCCGATAGCCGGAGTTTATCGACTCGCTTCTGAGCCGAAGCCGTTGGGTTATGGAAATGAAATTGTCAATATTGACATTTTGCACTGAGTGGTACACAAAACAAGTTTTTGTTGTGTTCACATTGCGATTAAGATGTAAATCTCAAGACTTGAGATGTATCTATTAGGCAGTATATGTTAGTTTTGTGCACTAAATCAGTTGGCAAACATGTTTTTGTGTTTGAAAAAATCGGAAAATTGTAATACTGAGCCGTTCAGGGCCTTTAAATTGAAAATTTCTCCCTCAAAGTGTACTTAGCAATTTTGGTGAAATCGGCTACAGATCCACATGACCATAGTCTAACCTTTAAAACGTGGCTGTTGTTTCATATTTTGTCTTTTCTGTCAATATTTGACAGCACTAAACTGCTGGCAAACCACAAAACATGGTAGCGTAGTGCTGTCAAAGCATGTTTTTGATGAAGAAAATGGAAAATAAAAAATAATCAGATGACAAAATTTAGTCCAGCATTGTAAGGGTTAACCCTTACAACACCACATGCCTTGAAAGTGGTTGGTAAACAGTGTAGATCCAGATGAGCCGGCTAGTGACGAGACGCGTTTCGATATAATTTGTTTTGGAAAACACAAATGGTGTGTGAATATTTATGGATATTACGGTATACTTATTATGAAGATCATTGGTCCATTTTTCTCATGACAAATCACACGTACAACACAAAAGACAAACAAATCCAGTGTTCCTTTTCCTTATATTGGGCCTGTGGTTTAGAAACTGGGGAAAGTTTATTGTAACTACAGGAATTTGAAGAAAAAAATTGTTTAACCCTTTCAACACTACAGGCCTGTACAGTGGTATTGGCAAAAAGTATAGATTAGGATGAGCCGGCTCGTGACGAGCCGTCTCATCAGGATCTGCACATTTTGCAAGTAATTTTTGAGAGCAAAAACATCCTCTTTTCATAAATGGACTAGTCTGAAAACCATTTTGTGATGATTGGATTGGATGCAAAATTAACACATTAAAATCCATTGCAGTTACTTAGGGGTGAAAGGTCTAAAGTGGTGGTCGCATTTGCTCAACCCAAGGATGGGTTGAATGTCTAGAGAGAGAGAGAGATTGAGAGAGAGCTCTGGGATTCAATACTGAAGTTGTGGGTTCAATACCCACACTAAGCATGAAACAGTGGTATAGTGCAATCTCTCTACAACAGCCACCAATGGGAAAACACTAGCTGCACGCTTTCCACTTTATAGGCAACAGGTTGCACTATACCGCTACACCACGATCAACGGTAACAATTTGTGTAATAGCATTTACATTTTGCGCATTAAAATATAGCAAAAAACCTGCAGGGTGTTGACATTCATACTTCACTACAATGTATATGGTTATAGAGAGACAATTCTACAATACGACACAAAAATATTATCATAAACGTACCTAATAAATTGTATATTAGCAAATTTCTTAGATCACTCTCCACGAAGTAGAAAGTAAAAACAAAGAACTCTTCAAACGCACATTTGGAAAGACTACTCCGTTGTAACGCTTATGTATTAATGCAGTGTAATGAAATGTACTCGGAACTAGGAAACCACAAACATGGCTGTTGTAGAGAGGTCGCTGTCTGAGAATTTTATATGTACATGACATAGAAATATAGTTGACACTACTTTCAGAATAAATGATTTCTATATCGCAGCGAAAGTAAAATGAAGTTTTGAACTATCATCAACATAAAGCGATCTTGGAAGTTGTACTTGCATTAACCCTTTCAACACCACAGGCCTGTATAGTGGTATTGGCAAAAATTGTAGATCCAGATGAGCCGGCTCGTGACGATCCGTCTCATCAGGATCTGCATTTTTGCAATGATTTTCATATTTTTTTAGAAGGAAAAAAACCCATTTTTAGCTCGCCTGCACGAAGTGTATAAGAGCTTATGGCATACCACCGGCGTTGTCGGCGTCGGCGTCCACAAACTTAACGTTGGGTAAATGTCTTATAACTTCTGTTTCCTTTCATGGAACATCTTGTTATTATTTCATACATGCATTCCTCAGATGACCCTCTATCATGCTGTAGCAAATCCATGACCCACCACCCAACCCTTACACCAAGGTCAAGGTCACAAACGTAGCACATTCATAAACTTAACGTTGGGGTAAATTTCTTATAACATCTGTTTCCTTTCATGGAACACCTTGATATTTCATACATGCATTCCTCAGATGACCCTCTATCATGCTGTAGCACATCCACCACCCAACCCATACCCCAAGGTCACAAACTTAGCATGTTCATAAACTTAACGTTGGGGTAAATGTTGTGTAACTTCTGTTTATTTACAGGGAATGCCTTCATATTTCATACATGCATTCATCTGCTGACCCTCTATCATGCTGTAGCAAATCCACGATCCACGATCCACGATCCACGATTCACCACCCAACCCTTACCCCAAGGTCAAGGTCACAAACTTAGCATGTTCATAAACTTAACGTTGGGGTAAAATACGTTAAAATTGAGGTTCTGTCTCGATATGAACTGTTGCTGTGATGTTAAAACAGTTCACTTTCACTTTTGTTTTGCCCACAGGTTGAAGTCTATATGGAGGGAGTAAACAAAATTTGTTCAGCTAATTATTTCATTTATTGATGCTTTTAGTCATATTTAATGTATTTATTGACCTCGGTCCATTACTTCAGCCTGTGGTTTTGCCCAGTGTAGCTCCTGTGTTACTCCCACTTTTGATACATTGGTTGCAAATGCCATTAGCCCAAATTCTCTAGTCACAGCCACATATGTGCAGAGCTCCAGATAAGTTTTGTATCTAAAGAGTATTATACCCCCATATTTCAAATTCAATGCGTATTTACTTTCACAAATGTATTATTGATTTTACTGCTTATTAAATAGTAAACAAATTATAAAAAATATCACATTTAAAAATTCATTTATTTGAGCTGCAAAAAGCAAACACAACTCAATTTGAAAATCAATATTTATCCCGTCAACACAGTGCGTATGTGCCGTGAAACACGGTGCCGTGAAACATTTTTGATATCCAGTCAATACCATTTTTGCATTTTACAGCAATTTTTAGGTGTTGACGGGATAAATGGAATAGTAGGTTAGTGCCGTGAATGGGAAAAAATATCTGGCGCGGCACGGAAACGGGATGTGCTCGGCAGAGCCTCGCCCATCCCGTTTCCTGAGCCTTGCCAGATATTTTTTTCCATTCACGGCACTAACCTACTATTCTCTATCTATTTTCCTTATTTCTGAACCAAAATACATGTTGTGACCACTCATTTGAACCATCTCGGCGAGACGGTTCAAATGAGTGTCACAACATATACTTCTGATGAGAAATAAAGAAATTCTTGAGCCTTGCCGGATATTTTTTCCCATTCACGGCAGTAACCTACTATTCTCTATTTGTACTCCCACTTTTGATAATACATATTCTGCTAAAATAAGTGTGTAAAATACGCCAATCTGGAGCTCTGAATTATGTGGAGGCTGGGAAAGTAGACAAGATCCATGGCTTATGAAACACACTTGTTAGTTACAATGTAAGTAATATCTTGTTCTTGTATACTGTTTCCATTAGATATATAGTGTTTGTGAATGAGTCATGAGTCATCGAATAGACGAATACTGACCGGAAATTTATACAATTTTACGAAACTCAGCCCGAATCATTTGTGTGTTAGGTCATGCAGAATTTGTGTTTTGATTCTCATGATATCACTGTGTCGAAAATAAACCTGCACATCAGTGGCCCGCTGGCGGATGGATATGCAAAGCGACAGGTCACATTTTCTTGTTTTTACCTGTCAGTTGAATAAAAAAACACATGACTCGCCATGACAAAAATTGGCTTATTGAGACTGTCTGTCTCTCTGTCTTCTGTCTGAGCTAACATCTGGGACTTATGGGCTTAGGTTAAGAATGCAATCGACTTATTTTGTAAGCTCTTTAAAATTATATTATGAGCATTTTCTTCGATCTGAAATAATGGAAATAGCTCATCATACTCCCAAATGTTGGTACATGCTGTGTGTATCAGTGGGTTAAAAAATTTGCCAGGGGCATTTGTGTGGTGACGGTCCAATCGTATCTGTCTATTGTACCCACAGAACATAAACCAATTGTATCTGTCTATTGTACCCACAGAACATAAACCAATCGTAACTGTATATTGTACCCACAGAACATAAACCAAGGGTATCTGTCTATTGTACCCACAGAACATAAACCAATCGTAACTGTATATTGTACCCACAGAACATAAACCAATCGTATCTGTATATTGTACCCACAGAACATAAACCAATCGTATCTGTATATTGTACCCACAGAACATAAACCAAGGGTATCTGTCTATTTTACCCACAGAACATAAACCAAGGGTATCTGTATATTGTACCCACAGAACATAAACCAAGGGTATCTGTCTATTGTACCCACAGAACATAAACCAATCGTAACTGTATATTGTACCCACAGAACATAAACCAATCGTATCTGTATATTGTACCCACAGAACATAAACCAATCGTATCTGTATATTGTAACACCAAGGGATCATACCCACAAACAAACCAAGGGTATCTTGTCTAATACGCCCACAGAACATAAACCAAGGGTATCTGTATATTGTACCCACAGAACTAACCAAGGGTATCGTCTATACCCACAGACATAAACCAAGGGTAACTGTATATTGTACCCACAGATATACCAAGGGTATCTGTCTATACCCACAGAACAAACCAAGGGTAATCTGTATTGTACCCACAGAACATAAACCAAGGGTATCTGTCTATATACCCACAGAACATAAACCAAGGGACTGTTATGTAAACCACAGAACATAAACAAGGGTATGTCTATTGTACCCACCAGAACATAAACCAGGGTATCTCGTATATTGTACCCACAGAACATAAACCATCGTCTATTGTACCCACACGATAAACCAAGTATCTGTATATTGTACCCACAGAACATAACATATCTATGAATACCCACAGAAACCATCGTATCTGATCGTAAACCTGTAGTACAGAAACAATACAAACCAAGTCGTAAACAATACTGTATATTGAACCCACAGAACATAAAAACCAACCGGGTAATCTGTATATTGTAACCCCACAGAACATAAACCAATCGGGTATCTGTTATATTGGCTACCCACAGAACATAAACCAACGGGTATCTGTATATTATACCCACCAGAACATAAACCAATAAACCAAGGTATCTGTCTTTATTGTTAACCCACAGAACCCATAAAACCAATCGTATCTTGTATAATTGCCCAACCCCCAGAACATAAAACCAATCGGGTATCTTGTAAAATACTATAACCCACCAGAACATAAACCAATTCGTAATAATGTATATTGTACCCACATAACATAAACCAATCGTAAATATTATTACCCCACAGAACATAAACCAAGTAACTGTATATTATACCCCACAGAACATAAACCAATTCGTATCTGAATTTATTGTAACCCACAGAAACATAAACCAATTGGGTATCAGTAATATTATACCCACAGAAAACACAAACCAAGGGTAAAATCTTATATTGTAACCCACAAGAAAAATAAACCAAGGGTAAATAGATAATTGGTTACCCACAGAAACATAAAAACCAATCGTATCTGTTTAATTATACCCACAGAAACATAAACCAAATCCGTATCTGCATTTATTGTACCCACAGAAAACATAAACCAATCGGTAATCAGTTATATTGTACCCACAGAACATAAACCAAATCGGTAATCTGTACATTTGTACCCACAGAACAATAAACCAATCGTTTATCTGGTATTATTGTACCCACCCAAGAACATAAACCAAGGGTATCTGTATATTGTAACCCACAGAACATAAACCAATCGTAATCTGTATATTGTACATCACCCACAGAAACATAAACTCAAACCAAACCGGGTATCTGTATATTGTACCCACAGAATCATAAAACCAATCCAAGGGTATCTGTATATTGGTACCCCAACAGAAGCCAGAACATAACCAAGTGCATCTGTATATTAATACCCACAGAACATAAACCAATCGGGTATCTGTTTTATTGTACCCACATCTATTGTACCCACCCAGATAACAGAAACATAAACCAATGGGTATCTGTTATATTATACCCACAGAACATAAAACCAATTAATCCTAATCCTAATTGTACCCACATAAACAAAAACAATTGAATTCTGAATATTTGTACCCACAGAACATTAAACCCAATCGTATCTGTTATATTGTTTAAACCCACAGAAACATAAACCAATTGGTATCATGGATATTAATGAACCCACAGAACATCAAACCAATCGTATCGTATATTGTACCCACAAGAACATAAACCAAGTATCTGTATTATACCCACAGAACATAAACCAATCGTATCTGTATTATACCCACAGAACATAAACCAAAGGGTATCTGTATATTATACCCACAGAACATAAACCAATCGTATCTGTATATTGTACCCACAGAACATACCAAGTCTGTATGTACAAACACCCATAAACCAAGAACTGTATATACCCACAAGAACATAAACCTAAGTCTGTATTGTACCCCACAGAACATAAACCAAGGGTATCTGTATATTGTACCCACAGAACATAAAACCAGGGTATCTGTCTATTGTACCCACAAGTAACATATAAACAACCCGTATCTGTCTATTGGTACCCACAGAACATAAACCAACTATCTGTCTATTGTACCCACAGAACATAAACCAAGGGTATCTGTCTATTGTACCCACAGAACTAAACCAAGTATCTTCTATTGTACCCACAGAACATATACCAAGGGTATCTGTCCTATTGTACCCACAGAACAAAAACCAAGGGTACTGACTATTGTACCCACAAACAGAAACCCAATCGTATCTGTCTATTGTAACCCACAGAACATAAACCAATCGTATCTGTATATTGTACCCACAGAACATAAACCAAGGGTATCTGTATATTGTACCCACAGAACATAAACCAATCGTATCTGTATATTGTACCCACAGAACATAAACCAAGGGTATCTGTATATTATACCCACAGAACATAAACCAATCGTATCTGTATATTGTACCCACAGAACATAAACCAAGGGTATCTGTATATTATACCCACAGAACATAAACCAATCGTATCTGTTTATTGTACCCACGTCTATTGTACCCACAGAACATAAACCAAGGGTATCTGTATATTATACCCACAGAACATAAACCAAGGTATCTGAACTATATAGTACCCACAGAACATAAACCAAGGTATCTGGGTATAATTGTTAACCAAAACAATTATAAACCAAGCGTATCTGTATATTGTAACCCACAGAACATACAAGGGTATCAAGGTATATTATACCCACGAAACCATAAAACCAATCGTATCCTGTATATTGTAAACCCAAAAACCAAGGGAACATTTATACTCAAAGGTATCTGTAAAAAAAAAAAAAAATATTAATACCCACAATAACATAAACCAATCGTATCTGTTTATTGTACCCACGTCTATTGTACCCACAGAACATAAACCAAGGGTATCTGTATATTATACCCACAGAACATAAACCAAGGGTATCTGTCTATTGTACCCACAGAACATAAACCAACCGTATCTGTATATTGTACCCACAGAACATAAACCAAGGGTATCTGTCTATTGTACCCACAGAACATAAACCAAGGGTATCTGTATATTATACCCACAGAACATAAACCAATCGTATCTGTCTATTATACCCACAGAACATAAACCAACCGTATCTGTATATTGTACCCACAGAACATAAACCAAGGGTATCTGTATATTATACCCACAGAACATAAACCAATCGTATCTGTCTATTATACCCACAGAACATAAACCAATTGTATCTGTCTATTGTACCCACAGAACATAAACCAATCGTATCTGTATATTGTACCCACAGAACATAAACCAAGGGTATCTGTATATTATACCCACAGAACATAAACCAATCGTAACTGTCTATTGTACCCACAGTGGGTGGAAGGTGGGTGCAAGCGATGGGTAATTTAACGATCGGGGTTCATCTTTACCGGAATTCCGACTGTAGACCTGGTTTGGCCCTCACATACGTCTTTGGCATTTTGTATGTGACAGTTGAAACTGGTTATACCCCTCATGTGAGTATTACGATTGTTCATAATCCTATTTTAGGGGAAGGGGCCAAGTGACTTTGGTGTGGTATGGACCTGCCACCAGGTCATGTTATTCTAATTTCAGGGCTGAATATATTGTTTCTTGATGTAAATATTCAGTTCTGATTTTGGAATTTTCCCCCCAATGCAGCAGGTTAAAACGGGATCGAACCCGTTTGCCCGGCCTTACATGACCGTAGCTGTTGATAGGCCGTTAAACACCAATAAACAAACAAACTATTGTACCCACGGAACATAAACCAATCGTAACTGTCTATTGTACCCACAGAACATAAACCAATCGTATCTGTCTATTGTACCCACAGAACATAAACCAATCGTAACTGTCTATTGTACCCACGAAACATAAACCAATCGTAACTGTCTATTGTACCCACAGAACATAAACCACTCGTATCTGTCTATTGTACCCACTGAACATAAACCAATGGTAACTGTCTATCGTACCCACGGACCATAAACCAATTGTAACTGTCTATTGTACCCACAGAACATAAACCAAGGGTATCTGTCTATTGTACCCACAGAACATAAACCAAGGGTATCTGTCTATTGTACCCACAGAACATAAATCAATCGTAACTGTCTATTGTACCCACAGAACATAAACCAAGGGTATCTGTATATTGTACCCACAGAACATAAACGAAGGGTATCTGTCTATTGTACCCACAGAACATGAACAAAGGGTATCTGTCTATTGTACCCACAGAACATAAACCAAGGGTATCTGTCTATTGTACCCACAGAACATAAATCAATCGTAACTGTCTATTGTAGCCACTGAACATAACCCAATCATATGTGTCTATTTGCAGGACCAATATGACACCGTATCGGCCCTCACAAGTAAAGGTATTGACTTCCTCGACAGATATGCACACTTCCTCCGAGACAGATGCAGCATCGAGACAAAGTATGCCAGTGAATTAAAGTAAGTGTTCAGTAGCCGATTTCACCAAAATTGCTAAGTATACTTATCTAGCTACATGTAAGTATACTTTGAGGTAGTATTCATTTATTTTTCCCGAAATGCATTATTTCATGTAGAACTAACAAATGCATATATTTAATGATTAAAAGTATGCAGAATTATTATTCTGAATTTATTACAGTATCACAGCCAAAATGGCTGTGACAATGTGATAAATTCAGTACAATAATTTGGTCCGAAAGTATTTTATTTTATTAAATAAAAATTGATTAATTTATCCTTAAATTGAAAATTTCTCCCTCAAAATGTACTTAGCAAGATAAGTATACTTTGCAATTTTGGTGAAATCGGCTCCAGTACTATTGACATCCAGTGTCTGACCGGATCTTCAGATATATGGCATGGATTGGAGAAATGGGTTTTATGGGATTTGTGGTCGGTCTAGATCAAGTAGCACACTTGTGTAGCCTGATAACTATCTATATTGCTTGTTAGAAACATGATGGCAGTTAATGGAATAGGGATGGACTTAGGGGTCTGGCATTGGACTTAAATACCGGAGGTTGTGAGTTCAATCCTCACCCTAGGCATGAAAAATACCTACATAGTGTTTCCATCCCACTGGTCTGTCGGATGACACTTTAAACTGTGGTCCTGTTCCTATATGACCATAGCTGTTGCTGGGACATTAAACCCATTCACTTTCGCTGTCACTTTCATTGATGGAATGGAGAAGGGTGCGATCCTGACCAGACTGTGCGAATGTACAGGCTGATCTGGATCTACACTGGCCGCAAAACCTATAAGCCCCATTTCTCCAGTCACAGCCACATTTTATCATTCTTGTACAGTTTGTATTACTGTTGCGCATAGACATGTGCACAGCAAACATTGCTTGTCATAAATGTGAGTAAAAAACAAAGTGATTTTAAAAACACAGCACACCCGCTTGACAATTATGGCACACCTTTTTAGCCAACCAAAAAGGCGTATGTCCGATTGGGATATTTTTCATATCATGCTGATTTACATTTCCCCAAAGTACATATTCTATCTTGTAAAATATCTTTATCAGCAGCCGATTTCATCAAATTTGCAAAGCATACTTATCTAGCAAAGTATACTTTGAGGGAGTAATGCATTATTGTATCCCCCGGACTCCGTCGGGGGATACTATGGATTTGACAGCGCGCCGCGTCCGCCGCAGACACTTCTTGTCCGGAGCATAACTCCACCACCCTTTGGAATATTTTCATGAAACTTCACACATGCATAGACCACGACCCAAAGGTGTGTCGCGCACAAGAATGACAACTCTTGCATAGCTAATTTTTTTGTTATCTCCCTTTTTTGTTTCGCGCACTGATTGACCGTAACTCGACCACCCTTTGGAATATTTTTATGAAACTTCACACATTCAATTAGACCACGAACCGAAGGTGTGTCGTGCACAAGAATGACAACTCTTGCATAGCTAATTTTTTAAGTTATCTCCCTTTTTTGTTTTCGTGCACTGATTTCCTGTCCGGAGCATAACTCTACCACCCTTTGGAATATTTTCATGAAACTTCACACATGCATAGACCACGACCCGGAGGTGTGTCGCGCACAAGAATGACAACTCTTGCATAGCTAATTGTTGAGTTATCTCCCTTTATTGTTTTGCACACTCTACAAACTGGACAATAATGCATGAAGACCCGTTTTCTCGTCTGCTCTGTACACCTTTTCTCGTGTGCTCTGTACACCTTACCTGAAGAGAGAACAATAGACACTGGGAGAACCATTCACCTGTCCATGTGCAAGCATGTGCTAGCATGTGCAAATATCCAGTCTTGACCACTCTTGACCACAGGTAATTTATACAGGTAAATTACTACATTGGATATTACATTTCCGTAAACTGTGTTGAAAATATCGTGGCATGTGGACCTGTGCAGATTGATGTAGATAAATATAGGACTATTAAAAAAAAATTCTGGGCTCCAGTAGCAAGCATTATTATTTTTAAACTTTTCTTTTCCATTTTTTTTTCATTTTTTTTTCAAATTATTTTTCAATTTTTGTCTAGTAGCATAAGGTCGTAAGTGCTATATACAGACTATTCACCTGTGCATGTGCTAGCATGTGCAACTGACCACTGACCACTTAGAGGTAATTTATACAGGTAAATGATTATATTACATTTCCGTAAACTGTGTTGACAATATTGTGGCAATATGTGGACCTGTGTATATATGATATGTAGATAAATATAGGACTATATAAAAACATTCTGGGCTCCAGTAGGGAGCATTATTCTTTTATTTTTTTTAAATTTAATTTTTTTTTTTCCATTTTTTTTTTTACATTCTTTTTCAATTTTTTAACTGACCACTAACTTATTACAGGTAATTTATACAGGTACATTATTACATTTCCGTAAACTGTGTTGACAATATTGTGGCAGTATGTGGACCTGTGTAGATATATGTAGATACATATAGGACTATTAACAAAAATTCTTGGCTCCAGTAGCGAGCTTATTATTTTTTTTTTGTTTGTATATTACATTTCCGTAAACTGTGTTGAAAATATTGTGGCATTATGTGGACCTGTGCAGATATATGTAGATAAATATAGGACTATTAAACAAAAATTCTGGGCTCCAGTAGCAAGCATTATTATTTTTAATTTTTAAATATTTTTTTGGCTCTAATGGTCCTCTACCGCCCTGTGCCAAATCCACGTTCGTCCTGCCCCCGCCAAGCCCAGGGTCAAGGTCACATACTTGGTGCTTCAAAAACTTTAACGCTCGCGTTAATATCTTATAATTTCTGTTTTCTTTCACGGATCAGCTTCCTATTTCATATACACATTGCTCTAATGGTCCTCTACCGCCCTTTGCCAAATCCACGTACGTCCTGCCCCCGCCAAGCCCAGGGTCAAGGTCACATACTTAGTGCTTCAAAAACTTTAACGCTCGGGTAAATATCTTATACTTTCTGTTTTCTTTCATGGATCATCTTCATATTTCATATACGCATTGCTCTAACGGTCCTCTACCGCCCTGTGCCAAATCCACGTTCGTCCTGCCCCGCCAATCACAGGGTCAAGGTCACATACTTGGTGCTTCAAAAACTTTAATGCTCAGGTAAATATCTTATAATTTTTCTTTCCATTCACGGATCAACTTCATATTTCATATACGCGTTGCTCTAATGGTCCTCTACCGCCCTGTGCCAAATCCACGTTCGTCCCGCCCCCGCCAAGCCCAGGGTTAACATCACATACTTAGTGCTTCAAAAACTTTAACGCTCAGGTAAATATCTCATAATTTCTTCAGCCTTCGACCGATCTCCTTCATATTTCATATACACATTGCTCTAATGGTCCTCTACCGCCCTGTGCCAAATCCACGTTCGTCCTGCCCCCGCCAAGCCCAGGGTTAAGATCACATACTTAGTGCTTCAAAAACTTTAATGCTCAGGTAAATATCTTATAATTTCTGTTTTCTTTCACGGATCAGCTTCATATTTCACATATGCATTGCTCTAATGGTCCTCTACCGCCCTGTGCAAAATCCACGTCGTCCTGCCCCCGCCAAGCCCAGGGTCAAGGTCACATACTTGGTGCTTCAAAAACTTTAACGCTCGGGTAAAAGAAAATTTTGACTTGGAATTTGGCCTCATTTATTATCAAAGCGATATGTGGGACATCCGTGTTCTATGAACACATTTTCTCGTTTATTAAACTTCACACATGCATAGAAGACGACCCAAAGGTGTGTCGCACATAAGAATGACAACTCTTGCGTCGTTAATTTCTTAGTTATCTCCCTTTGTTGTTTAGTGCACTGATTTCGTGTCCGGAGCATAACTCGAACACCCTTTGGAATATTTTCATTAAACTTCACACATGCATAGACCACGACCCTAAAGGTGTGTCACACAAGAATGACAACTCTTGCATCACTAATTTTTAGTTATCTCCCTTTGCTTTTCCGTCACTGATTTTGTCTCCGGAGCATAACTCGAACACCCTTTTTTCAAACTACTTGTGTATCTGGGGA
Organism: Conchocele bisecta; assembly: GCA_029237695.1. Classification (NCBI taxonomy): domain Eukaryota; kingdom Metazoa; phylum Mollusca; class Bivalvia; order Lucinida; family Thyasiridae; genus Conchocele; species Conchocele bisecta. The sequence goes on along the minus strand of CM055271.1, from coordinate 75,387,234 downwards.
GGGGGATACACATGCGCTTGTCGACAAGCGTCCATTTCTAGTTTCATATAGAACTAACCACTGCATATATTTGATATTTAAAATTATTTAGAATTATTATACTGAATTTATTTATTACATTATCACAGCCAAAATTATCACAGCCAAAATGGCTGTGATAATGTAATAAATTTAGTATAATAAAAATTAATAAATTTATAAAATTGAAAATATCTCCCTCAAAGTATACTTTAATGGTCAATCAATCAATCAATCAATCAATCAATCAATCAATCAATCAATCAATCAATCAATCAATCAATCAATCAATCAATCAATCAATCAATCAATCAATCAAGCAAGCAAGCAAGCAAGCAATCAATCAATCAATCAATCAACAAAGCAAGCAAGCAATCCATCTACCATTTCAGGAGACTTGTGAAAAATTACCAGCCAAAGAAGAAGGAGCAGGATGAACAACAGTAAGTGGCCATATATTTATATGTGCTTCCCAACTTCGCCACAGGCCTGTTATAGTGGTACTTTTCCGGAAATGCATTATTTCATATAGAACTAACGACTGCATATATTTGATGATTAAAAGTATGCAGAATTATTATACCGAATTTATTACATTATCACAGCCAAAATGGCTGTGATAATGTAATAAATTCAGTATAATAAAAATTAATAAATTTATCCTACAATTGAAAATGTCTCGCTCAAAGTATACTTTGAGAGAAAAGTATACTTCGCAATGTTGGTGAAATCGGCTACTGATACCTGACAGATAACGTCCCATAATAACCCTAAATTTTCAGACACAATTTGCTTTGGGAAACCTCTTATCAAATAGGGGTTCCCCAAAACATAGAGAATAGTAGGTTAGTGCCGTGAATGGGAAACAATATCTGGCAAGGCTTAGGAAATGGGATGTGCTCAAACGGGATGTGCCGAGCACATCCCGTTTCCGTGAGAGCCGAGCACATCCCGTTTCCATGTCGCGCCAGATATTTTTCCCATTCACGGCACTAACCTACTATTCTATTTATCCCGTCAAAACCTACAAATGGCTTTAAAATGCATAAATAACCCAGGTCACCGCAAATATTCATTACGCAGTGATTAGGTCGTATTAACGGGATATCAAAAATGTTTCATGGCACCGTGTTTCACGGCACATACGCACTGTGTTGACGGGATGAAATTAAATATTGGCATGCTCCCCGTTGTTCAGTTTTGTTCAATGGAGATGTATCAAGTACCAGGAAGTTTGGTAAATGTATGAGTGTGACCGGCTGAGAAAATGGACCTTACAACGTTTGTGAGCAGCCTCAGGCCCAGTAGCCTATTTCACCAACATTGACGTGAATTATTACTTGTTTGATTTAAACAAACCTAATTTGTTTGAGTGGCTCATGTTCAATATCCACTTCATTTGTAAATGTACCAGTAGCCGATTTCACCAACATTGCGAAGTATACATTTCTAGCAGAGTATTCTTTGAGGGAGACATTTTCAATTTTATGATAAATTTATTAGTTTTTATTATACTGAATTGATTACATTATCACAGCCATTTTGGCTGTGATAATGTAATACAATCAGTATAATAATTCTGCGTACTTTTAATCATAAAATATATGCAGCCGTTAGTTCTATATGAAACAATGCATTTCAGGGAAAATAAATGATAACCCCTGACTTCCAATCCTTGAATTGGCTTGAAACTTCATATACATATTTGTCGCCATCTACATTTTCATTCTGTATATAGCCCACCCATATGACCCTTGGGCTAATCAAACTACTTAAAAGTTTGCGTTAATTTTTTTTTTTAATTTGCTTTAACCCTTAGACTCACAACAATTAACAATTGTCGTCTGCTGTTGCTTTTATATCTTGCCTTATTTCTCAATAAAAATGGAAATGATTCTAAAGTGCTGTCAAAGCATGTTGTAAATTATTCTAAAGTGCTGTCAAAATATGTTTTTGATGATAAAAATAGAAAATAGAAAATAAACAGCAGACAACAACATTAAGATAGCGGTCTAAGGGTTAATGTTTTTGATGTTTACATCATCGCTGTTGGCAATTTCTTGTCTCAGCAATAACGAACTGCAGTCAGTGACTGATACACCATGCCCATCGATTGCTGAATCGTGTCCGCAGATTCTCGTGGTCCCAGAGTTTCCTCGTGATGATGAAGGAGCTACACGACCTTGCAGGTCAACACGAGGTCATCGCCGAGACGACACAGACCCAGCTCGTTCAGGAGATTAACAAGCTCGTCGGCGAACTGAAGAACGAACGCAGAAAGGTATGTGGGCCATCGTGTAATTGGTGGCAATATTCAGGATTTTTCCCGAAATCGGGACTTTTCGGATTTTTGTCAGTGGAAAATGAGATGTCGGGGTCATAATTCAAGCAATGGGGACGTCGCTGATTTTGACGCGAAATGTTACAAAATGTGTTTAACAGTTTCTTTTCTTTTTTAGCTCACCTGAGCGAAGCTCATGTGAGCTATTGTTACACCAATGTGTCCGTCGTCCGTCGTCCGTCGTCCGTCGTCGTCCGTCGTCGTCATCCGTGAACATTTTCAAACGTCTTCTCGGTAACCATTGGGCCTATGGTCACCAAACTTCATGGTCATGGTCCTTAGGTAGGGGGACAAATTCTTAAAAAATCTTCTTCTCAAGAACCGCCAACCGGATTTCGACAAAACTTGGTAGGAATGATCGATGTACATTGCTCTTTCAAAGTTGTTAAAATGGTGACCCTGGGGTTAAAAATGGGCGTGGCCCATGGGGTCAAATTGGGGTCAAATTTTATTTTTGACTGAATATGGTCATTTCATATATCAAATTGAAGGTACCAAAGAGGCGATCGCTCTGGTGCATTTTTTGTCGAAATCGGATTGTTATGTCATCCAAGATGGCCACCGAAAGGTCAAAAGGTCGTTCTTTTATTAGAGATTTCAAAATTCTCCTTCGCATGAACCGCTTGGCCCATGGTAGCCAAACTTAAAAGTTATGGTGCATGGGTGAAGCCTTTTCAGATTTGTTAAAATGGAGGTCATCGCTAATCCAAGATGGCCGCCGTCTAAAAATAGCATAAATTCTTAAAAAATCTTCTTCTCATGAACCGCTTGCCGGATTTTGACAAAACTTGGTAGGAATGATCGATGTACATTGCTCTTTCAAAGTTGTTAAAATGGTGACTCCGGGGTCAAAAATGGGCGTGGCCTGTGGGGTCAAATTTGGGTCAAATTTTATTTTTGACCGAATATGGTCATGTCATATATCAAATTGAAGGTATCAATGAGGCGATCACTCTGGTGCATTTTCTGTCGAAATCGGATTGTTATGTCATCCAAGATGGCCGCCGAAAGGTCAAAAGGTCGTTCTTTTATTAGAGATTTCAAAATTCTTCTTCACATGAACCGCTTGGCCCATGGTAGCCAAACTTAAAAGTTATGGTCCAAGTGTGAAGCCTTTTCAGATTTGTTAAAATTGAGGTCATCGCTAATCCAAGATGGCCGCCGTTTAAAAATAGCATAAATTCTTAAAATATCTTCTTCTCATGAACCGCTAGCCGGATTTCGACGAAACTTGGTAGGAATGATCGATGTACATTAATCTTTGAAAGTTGTTAAAATGGTGACCCCGGGGTCAAAAATGGGCGTGGCCCGTGGGGTCAAATTTTATTTTTGACCGAATATGGTCATGTTATATATCAAATCGAAGGTATCAATGAGGCGATCACTCTGGTACATTTGTTGTCCAAATCGGAATGTTATTTCATCCAAGATGGCCGCAGAAATGTCAAAAGGTCGTTCTTTTATTAGAGATTTCAAAATTCTTCTTCACATGAACCGCTTGGCCCATGGTAGCCAAACTTAAAAGTTATGGTCCATGGGTGAAGCCTTTTCAGATTTGTTAAAATGGAGGTCATTGCTAATCCAAGATGGCCGCCATCTAAAAATAGCATAAATTCTTAAAAAATCTTCTTCTCGTGAACCGCTAGCCGGATTTCGACGAAACTTGGTAGGAATGATCGATGTACATTGCTCTTTGAAAGTTGTTAAAATGGTGACCCTGGGGTCAAAAATGGGCGTGGCCCGTGGGGTCAAATTTTATTTTTGACTGAATATGGTCATGTCTTATATCAAATTGAAGGTATCAATGAGGCGATCACTCTGGTGCAATATTTGTCGGAATCGGATGATTATGTCATCCATGATGGCCACCAAAAGGTCCATTTATTCATAATTTTTAACGTCTTTTTCTCAGGAACCACATGGCCGATGCTGGGTGAAGCATTTTCAGATTTTGTAAAATGAAAGTCATCGCTTAATCCAAGATGACCGCAGTCTAAAAATAGCACAATTTTTTTAAAACACATGAACTCAATGTCACATTCTCCTCTGGTGTTCATGGAGTCAGGTGAGCGAATTAGGGCCATCATGGCCCTCTTGTTTATGATACAGTATGTCAGGGTGCATACCCATGTTTTACAAACATAATCTCTAAATTTACAGCTTTACTACTTTCTTACAGTTTTACCTTTAGCATACACAAAGTGCTAATGGCATACCCCGAGTCGTGTGTAACATTGGGGGAAATTCCTAACCAAATTTGGGTTCAACCCCCGCTCTAGACATGAACAAGTACTTTCAAAGTATTTCCATCCCACTGGTATTTCAGATGAGCCTTGAATCCGAGGCCCCACTACTATATGACCACAGCTGCTGCCCTTTCACATTTCAACTTTTCCTTGTCTGCTGACAACTTCTGTTGTTTGTTGTGGCAGGCAATGGTTGTAGATATACATTAGTTGCGGACGGTTTAACTCTTGCAATCCACTCCTGTACCGTCAGTAGCAGAGATACGATTCCATTCATAGGCTATAGACGGTATATATCTGATTCGCTATTCTGCAGAGGTAGCCTTTGAATGGAATCGTAACTCTGCTACGGACGGTATAGATCTGATTCGCTATTCTGCAGAGGAAGCCTTTGAATGGAATCGTAACTCTGCTACGGACGGTATAGATCTGATTCGCTATTCTGCAGAGGAAGCCTTTGAATTGAATCGTAACTCTGCTATGGACGGTATAGATCTGATTCGCTATTCTGCAGAGGAAGCCTATGAATGGAATCATAACTCTGCTACGGACTGTATAGATCTGATTCGCTATTCTGCAGAGGAAGCCTTTGAATGGAATCGTAACTGCTACGGACTGTATAGATCTGATTCGCTATTCTGCAGAGGAAGCCTTTGAATGGAATCGTAACTGCTACGGACGGTATATATCTGATTCGCTATTCTGCAGAGGAAGCCTTTGAATGGAATCGTAACTGCTATAGACGATATAGATCTGATTCGCTATTCTGCAGAGGAAGCCTATGAATGGCATCGTAACTCTGCTACGGACTGTACAGTAGTAGATGCAAGAGTTACTGTTCGCAACTAGATCTAGATATACATGAGACGATGCTCACTCTAGGTGTCTCGTTTATAACCTGCCATTGATCTGTTCCAGCACCTATCTGATGGCAGCAAGGTATCGGATCAGCTCAAGAATTCATTACTATTATTAGACAAGGTAACTGATTCTTCCTGGCTTTCTCTTTATTGCCTTAATAGACCAGTATTACCAATCAGAGCTCCAGATAAGGTGCGTATTGGCGTATTTTACACATTTATTTTAGTAGAATACGCACTGATTATCAAAAGTACAAAATACTCACACCAATGTGAAAATACGCATTGATTTTCAAATTGAATAGTGAAAATACTGTAATTAAGTTGAAATTTACTTAGTTGAGATGCAACTGTTTGCTTTTTGCAGCTCAGATAAGTGAATTTTTAAAGGTGGTTAATTATTTTATTATTTCTTCCCTATTTACTATTAAAGGAAGAAAAGCAATAAAACATTTGTAAAAGTAAAATACACATTGAATTTGATAAGCTGGGGGTATAATTCTCTTTAGATACAAATCTTATCTGGAGCTCTGACCAATTTTGGAAAGTCACAAGTAACTTCACTTTGAACAACCTTCATGGTATGTTCTGTATTAGAATTGGCGGAGTTTGCCAGTTTGTTGTCCTCACGTTGCTTAGCAATGTGAATTCAGACGGACTAATTACGCCAATTTAAACACATCAACGATTATTATGGGAGTTTCATTCTCGTGACTTGCAAATAGTGTATCATTGCCTGCTCAGGGGCCCGTTTCACTAAACTGCGCACAACTAAAATGTTCGTAAGTGCAAATTTATGATCGTCAGGAATTTCAATTGATGGATTTCCATTGCATATGGAGACGATTCTCATGCGCTGCCAAAACATGTTTTTTGTTAAGAATTAAGGCAAAAATGAAAAACAGCAGACGACAATTTTCGTTTCCCGCGTAGCCTCGCTACGCGGGAAACAAAAATTGTCGTCTGCTGTTTTTCATTTTTGATGGTAATTAAAATAATAAAATGACTGCAAATAATGCTAATCCTGACTAGACTGCTCGTTACTAGCCGGCTCATTCTCGATCTACACTGTTTGCAAGCATTACGATGGAGGCTTATGGTGTTGGAAGGGTTAATTTTATATTTCAGTCTAAAAATCGGTATGAGCGCATGTTTCGGGAGTCTGAGAAAGCATCGGAGGCACATCGACGAGCCGAGGCTGATATCAACCTCTCGCGTGCGGAGGTGGAAAAGGTGCGTACCTCTGTTTGTTTAGTTTGCCAATAGAGGAAAAGGACCCTCGGGACATTTGTGTGCCATTGGGATGGAGTGTGGTCTAGCTGTGAATTAGAAAGTGATGTTTCATTGGTTTAAATGCATCACATAAGATTACCGAATGACGACCGTGTAAAGATGCAACGTCCATATTCTTTGCAATGAAATCAATTTCATATTAGACCATCAGATAGCAAAAAAACGTTACCTGATAAATAGAATACTATAGTCTGTTTCATGAAAGCTGCCCAAATTTTACGGCCATATAAACAATTCAAAAACCATATTTTTTTCGATAATATTAAATTAAAGGAAAATTTAAGAATGAGCCTTCTTTTTATTTCGTGAAATTTGGTCAAATATTGATTTTATTGCGGAAACAAAATTTCCCCATGTTAAATCCCCATAGACATCTTCACGGAGTGAAGATGTCTATGGGGATTTAACATGGGGAAATATTTTAGAATTTCAGAAATACTGGACCGAGTTTTAAAATTTAACTTTTGTTTTCTTAGTTAGATCATTTCCAAGCTATCTAGCTAGGTTTCGGAGTCAATTTCCAAAAAAATTGTTTTTTGACTCCTCCCACAAGTCCTCTACCTCTTTTTCCCCCATGTTAAATTCCCATAGAGAAATAAATTTTTCATAATAAAACCAATATTTGACCAAATTTCACGAAATAAAAAGAAGGCTCATTCTTAAATTTTCCTTTAATTTAATATTATCGAAAAAAATATTGTTTTTGCATTGTTTATATAGCCGTAAAATTTGGGCAGGTTTCGTGAAACAGACTATAGGCTTTATCAGGCTTGGCTCGTGATTGGTAGGAATTCCTATCGTTTCCTAGCATTGCCTGATCAACTTGATATCAAAACACCCTAGACTGGTCTTTGTTTTATGACTGTCTGTTTCACGAAACCTGCCCAAATTTTACGGCCATTTAAACAATGCAAAAACTATCTTTTTGGTGATAATATTAAAGGTACTTGCCCACGCAGTAGGCACAACATGTTCTTTATAGGAATTAAATAAGTGTATAATTATGTCACTATTCCACCAGTTGTAAAAATTACGAGTGCCCGCTATACAAATATAATCATTTATTAATTATCAATTTACTGTTAGCGACTCGCGGCGGTAACAGTCTATTTTGATAATGTGCGGGGACGACCACTTTCACATCACGGCTTGCGGTGCGCATGCGCAGTATACTACGCGCGCCAGTAGGCTTCCCAATATGTAAACAAGAATATCAACATGTCGAAACGTCCAGGACGGAAATTGTATGAAACGGCGTCGGCCAAAAAAAAGGCGAAATGTCTGAGGGACAGGCAGTAGAGAGAGAGAGAGAGAGAGAGAGAGAGAGAGAGAGAGAGAGAGAGAGAGAGAGAGAGGTTAATATTGGCGACCAGATCACCAAATGGAAAGAGTTACGTTACGTGGAGATTTAGATTTGGACTCGAACAGAGATTGTTCTTCTCAACTTCCGATACTTCATTGTGCATGTCAAAGATGTGCTATGATTGACCGTGTCACGTGACGCATATTGGTAAAAATAGCACGTGGTCGGAAAATACCCTTTCTGGTCGTGGCATATAAAATGCGATTTAACACCAATTAACACGCGCCGTAATTGAAAATAACTCGTTAGTGGGTAGACAAATGGCTCATATAAGGCATGACAGAAAATGAAAAGTAGTAGTACAGTGTAACCTGCTGCGTGGGCATGTACCTTTAAATTAAAGCAAAATTTAAGAATGATCCTTCTTTTTATTTCGTGAAATTTGGTCAAATATTGATTTTATTGCGAAATTTCCCCATGTTAAATTCCCATAGACATCTTCACAATCTGGCCGCTAATGCAATAAGCCGGGATTTGTCAGAGATAGAGGCGCAATTCACAAAAATACGTTTGCTGTGTCACTTTAGACTGGTTCCTGGTAGTAGTGTTTCGCTATGCTGCTCATCAGAAAGGGTACCAGTCTAGTGTCGAATATGAGACTGACGTCAGCACCAGCGTGTATTAACCTTTGATATGGCTTTGTGCCCCGCGGGGCGGAATTTACACGTAGTAAATCTTGACAGCATGGTGTGTTTGAAGTCGGCCAGCTGATAGTTTGCAAACTAATAATTTTATAACTTAATACGTGGAATTGAATTATGCCTATTGGAATACACGACATGGAATACATATCGAGAATTACCGTTTACCGCTAAGGGCTATTCCAGGAAAAATTCTCTGGGGGGGTCGGACCGCACTTTTTAATTGACCCCCTCCCCCCCCCCCCCACCCACAGAATTTAATTATGTCTCATCCCCACAACCAACAGCACTGATATTTAGCTGTTCCCCACTACCAACAGAACTGAATTTATGTAAAACCCCCTACCACCAGTACTGAATTATTTACCATGTCGTTATGCACCGGCGCATCCAGAAATGCGCGGTTTACAGACAACACGATCATTATTTAGATATGATAACTATCGTATTCCCAATCTAAATTTACTGTAACTGTACATGTAAGTACGGTCATAAGCATCCATTGCCAACAGATCAGTAAATGGAAAGTGTCATTATTACCGTAATAGAAGTAATTAGAAATCGTATCGGTCCCGTTAGTATTCGTTAATTTAATGACCGGCCTCCCCGTTTCGCCCTTCGACCAACTCGTCCCGTCAGCCACTCAAAATAATACGATAGCCGACACAGGTTACAATAGGCCCGTACGCAGGTGGGGGGTGGGGGGGTGGTTGCAGCATACTCAAAACACATTTATCAACAATAAAAAATATAAGAATATCGTTTTCTAAAATAATAAAAATCGTCTCGCGTTTTCGCGATCTCCCCTTCCGCTTTTGAAAATAAGTTTTGCTGTAACCCAAATTTTCTGTCTGTAACTTTGGTCGACTATCACTGCGTTACAAACAGAATATTCGGATTAGTTTTGCTCATGCATGTAGAACGCAATTCCAACACGCCTGAAAGATCGCGAAGCAAAAACACGAGATAGCGCGGCAAGGTTGCAAAACGTGAGATTGAATATGTTAGAATTTCGGGTTTTCGTCCCCAAAGCTCGAAAACGTGAGGTATAGGACACGTAAACATTGTCTTATGATACGATTCTCATGTGCTGCAAAAACGCGTTTTTATTAATAAATATAACAAATGTGGACAAACATCTATATTTCTTGACAACAAAAACATAATTTGACAATTCATGATAATCGTCTTAGGAGACGATTCTAATGTGTTGCCAATACACGTTTATTGAGCAAAACAACAACATATTTTAATACGTGTGGTTACTGCATCGCATCGTCGACATATATATACACAAGATCGCGAAGACGCGAGACCAAATCGCGAGGCGAAAACGTGAGATTCTATTTTTATTAATTCTCGCGTTTTCGCCTGGCTATCTCGCATTTTCGAGACCGCGATGTCGCGTTTTCACCCCAGCCTTTTCATGATGTCGCCTTCAGCTTTTGGAAATACGTTTGTTCATGTCATTATGTGTGTGTAGAGTTGAAATTGAGTTTTGCGCATACATTACATGCACGTACGTACGTAGAACGCACTTCGAACTAGCATGCTTTATATGCATGTACGTACGTAGAACGCAAGTCCAACACGCATGCTGTCTACACATACATGGGCAAATTGTATTTCCAAAAGCGGAAGGCGAGATCGAGATCGCAAAAACGTGAGATAAAAAAAAATACCGCTGTACCCACCCATCCCCAATTAGCACATTTGCGACATATCATTTTCGTTCTAGCTGCACACCTGATGGTGTTTACAATCATCAGTCGGTAATCCATTTTCACGTGCAAAGTGTGATTGAACTTTAGAACTCGGCGGAAACGAACATACCAAAACCACGCAATGTAGTCGCTCACGTCATCGAATTAATGCATTAGCTTGTGCAGTTTCATCTTTGTTTCATTTCTTGATAAAAGCAAGATTTGGCTGCACATGAGAATCGTCTCCTAGTTTGTCAAAATGTTTTTGTAAAGAAATACCAATGTATTCTTTTCACATTTGTCCAATGTCTTAATAAAACAGGTTTTGGCAACAGATGAGAATCGTCTCCGTAGACGATTTTAATGTTTTTTTAAAAAAAAAATTGTTGTATCATGTGTTTGATTTCTTGGACCGTGCAAACAATTGACACATTCAGAAATCAACAACTTAATTTGTGTTTGTCGAGTCGGGTTTCATATGGTGGCGATGAAATACAATCGATTAAACACCGTGAAAATCTAGTTGGAACGTAAATGTCAATTGTCACATAGGCCATTTCAGTTTACCGCCGTTACATCAGCTGTTATTCTAAGTACGTATGGTTGCTCGTTAGGGGCATTTCTTTCCTTTGTTTATAAGGGATGGGTTGTGACCTAGGGCTTAGAACACCCGACTTCCAATCTTGAGGTTGTGGGGTCAAACATCGCCTTGGGTATCAAACATACCTTCATAGTATTTCCATCCCACTGGTCTGTCGGGTGAGACCTTAAACTGTGGTCCCCGTCTCTATATGACCTTAGCTGTTGCTGTCTGCTGGGACGTTAAACCCATTCAATTTCAAAAGAGTAACGGAATCTGTATGTATGGTGGTAGCGGCAAAAACCGGCGATGTGATACATTAAAGGTACATGCCCACTCAGTAAGCACAAAATGTTCTTTATAGGAATTAAATAAGTGTATATTTGTGTCAATATTCCACCAGTTCTAAAAATTACAAGTGCCCGGAAAACAGATATAATCATTTAGTAATATTTATTTTACTGATAGTGACGCGCGTTGGTATCAGGCTATTTTCATATGCAAATGAGGCATGATATTTTTTACTTATTTATACTAAGGCCATTTTTTTTTTATTTGTTGGTTTACGGATTTTTTTTCCGCGAGATCTGGTCGGTCGGTCGGAAAAAAATAAAAAAAAGTTTTTTCAATTTTTTTATTCTTTTTGGCACAGGGTTGGGTCGGTTGGGAAATAAAAAAAAAAAAAAAAAAAAATGTCGAACGCGGATGCCACCGACGGCATATTGAAGAAACTGTGACAAACGGGTGAACCAAAAGTGTTAAGTCAAAGGGTGAAGGTCATATGTAGTATGGCAAGGCAGGTGTAGCATACTAGACTAACATGCCATGTCTCTATATCATGTTTAACTTCTATTTTTCATTATCTGACATTTTTCATTTATTATTTTCTTTGCGGTAAAGCCATAGTGCTATGTCTAGTAGCATACATGCAAATGAATGAAGTATGGAAATATTGAAGCAGTTAAGCAACTTATGTAGATGCTATGGCCAGTTCATCTGAAATGGAGATATATTGAATCGTCCATTCGCAGGTTGTTGTTGTTGTCGCTGCTGCTAAGATCCGGTTTCCGCCACTTACTTTTCTCGGCACAGGAAAAAAAAAAAAATAAATAAAATAAAATTATTTTTTGGATCGGAGGTAAAAAAATCTAAAAAAAAATCGGAAATTAAATTTTTTATTTTTTTCCACATTGTCAAAAAATCGGGTCGGCGGATCTGTAAACCAACAAATAAAAAAAAAACTGGCCTAATGAAATGCGTCACCTGAAAAAATAATATTTTCGACAGATTATAAAGTATGATCATTGCACATCAAAAAATAAATACAGAGAATAAATAGTTATGTCCGTTAACATTTTAAGGAAACACGGTTATCAGTTTGAAAATGTTCGTCTAAAATAAAATGTATAATAATGCCAATCAATACGTGGGGTAATGGTGAATGAACTTTTATTTTGCCAGAAAATGTCATACGTACAGAATATACAAAAGTATCTGTATCACTATATTATAACCTACTGCGTGGGCATGCACCTTTAAACAATAACACAAATCAAAATATTTGTTTTTCCTCAATAAACATGTATTAGCAGCACATCAAAATCATCTAAGACAAGTGTCGTGTTTTGTCGAACCATGTTGTTTTGTCAAAAATATTGATGTTTGTCCACATTTGTTAAATTTCTTAATAAAAACATGTGTGGCAGCACATGACTCGCATGAGAATCGTCGTCTCAGACGATTTGTACGTGTCCTGTTAGGGACGTGTTACAATTTCGCATTTTTGCGATCTTGCGCACAGGTCGAGATCGCGAAAACGCGAAGTGTGATCGCGAGAGCTGAAACGAAAATGCAACATATTCTCAACAAAACATGTTTTGAGAGTACTGTGCTGCTGCATATGAAAATCGTCTCCTTAGACGATTTTCAAGTTTTGTCAAAATATGTTTTTGTAGGATTTTTTTTAGATTAGTTTTCATGTTTTTAATTTCTTGATAAAAATATTTTGACAGCACACGAGAATCGTCTCCCAAGAGATATATTGATAGAAGAAATAATTATGCTTTTATATTCGTTTTATTCCTTAATAAAACATGTTTGGTAGCAGATGAGAATCGTCTCGATTTGTACGTGTCGTGTTTGGGACATGTTACAATCTCGCGTTTTCGCGATCTCGCGCATAGGTCGAGATCGCGAAAATGCGAAGCGTGGTCTTGGAGAGCTCCAAACGAAAACGCGACATAGTCTTAACAAAACATGTTTTTACTGCACTGTGCATATGAGAATCGTCTCCTAAGATGACTCTCAAGTTTTGTCAAAACATGTTCTTGTAGGAAATTTAAAGATATTTTTTTCATATTTTTAATTTAAATAATAAAACTATGTTGGCAGCATATTAGAATCGTCTACTAAGACTAAATATTGATGCTTTTATATTCGTGTCACGTTTCAAACAGAAATTCGAAACACGAATATTTGTGTTGTTGGTATTGGGTTCCATATGGTGGATGGGAAATGCGATCGATTACATGAAAATCTTGGAAGAAAATGTCAATTGTCACGTAGGCCGTTTACCTTTTCCCGCCGTTATGTCAGCTGTTATTTTAAATATGTATGGTCGCTCGATTTCTGTCGTTCTACGCAGAAACGATTATTTAAACTATGTTTCCTCGTCGTGAAGGAACGTACATTATTCCTCAAAATATTCGGTCTTTGTAACGTACCTTCGCCTGTCGACGGGACGAAATTAAATCTGCAATGTTAAATTGCATTCCTTCGGTTTTACATTTTACGTTTTCAAAGTACAAAATTTCACTCTTTGCTAACCGTATGACCTAAGAGCTGACAGTGTGACACACGGTGGGTCACAGGGTGTGGGTGTGGGGGGGGGGTGGGGGTGGGGGGGGGGACAAATCGCCAGTAATTCGGCCATAAATGCTCTCCTCGCTGCCTGTATACTGGCATGGTGATGCGCTGCGGGTTAACACGGTGGGGAACGCGGTGTGCGGCAGATTCGGTCTTAGAAATGTTCTCAGGTGGGAAAATCTCCACCAGGACGAGTGGCATTTCCACCCGACACGGTGGGAGGAATTTTTACCAAAACCACCACAACCAACCGGAATTAATTTTGTCGGACACCCCCGACCCACAGGTCAAAAATAAAAGTGCGGTCCGACCCCCCACCCCCCCCCCCCCCCCCACAGAGAATTTTTCCTGGAATAGCCCTAATGGCGTTATACATATTTTTCATTGAACATTTGTAATCATTACACAAACACGTCTTATTTGGAATTAATAAATCACTGAACTACTTTCGGCAAGGGAGATAATCAATATCACGCAAACTATTTTCATACGAGCCAAGCGGATTGTTCTGTTTATGATTAGTATATATAGTTTTAAGCTATCTCCTGTGATATAATGATACATTACTTTGTTATGTTATGGGTACTAATACATGTTGTTTCAATAGCGTATCTCTGTAACGGTATTGTTGTAGATGGAGTTGCAAATAATTTAATAATTATTACGTTCAAATGGTGGCGTAATACTGATAGCACTTCTGTATAACTGTGATTGTCATAAATGGCGCAACAGTCGTGAGGTTAAGGTCGCCGACTTCAATGATTTAATTACCGATTCCCGAAAGGGTCGGGGTTCAAACCTCGACGTGGTATAAAAAAATTTTCTCCATATATATTATTTTTGTGATTTTAATATTTTTTAATATTTTCACAATTTTATGATTTTAATAAAAATACCTATAAATTGATAGAAACTTATCAACAATTAAAGTGTCTGTCTTTAAGTAATATATACACAGACAGTTTGTTACTGATGTTTTAAGTTTAAGTAATATATACACAGACAGTTTGTTACTGTTTTTTTAAGTTTGAGGTACTGTCTATACTGTCTATACCATATAATGTTTTACTGTCCCAAAATCTATTTTTTTTGGCTGTCACAATTAATTAATTTTCGGACAGCAAACATTTTTTTATGAATTTGAAATAATTATTGTCCTCCATCTGCTCACAACACTGTTCGAACTGCGCCTGTGGCTACCATGACCAGAATTCACTGGCCGCAAACACAGTAGCCATCGGCGTCTATTTATTAAATTATTATTTTGTATTTTATTTGAATTCCGCGTGAACGCCATTTACAGAAAATATTGGTGATTTTCTAAACGAATATCGGAGAAATGCGGCTATATATTTTGTCAATTTTCAACACCATTTACGGAAAAAAATTACCGATTTTTTAAAACAATATCGGCACAACTAAATACGGTGATAGAATTTTTGTCAACTTTTCAACACCATTTCCGGAAAATATTACTGATTTTCTAAAAACAATATCGGCGAAGGTGTACTGAACTACTCTTTATTTTAAATAACCAGCCGTCTAATAGATCTGTGTATAATCGAGAGTATATCGTTAATTGTCATGTTGTCTCTGACAGTGAGGTGTTGCGGCACACATAAAAACGACACGTCAATTTCAAAACATTGCCTAAGGGTCACAGCTGTGTGGTGTCATCAGATCAACACCTCGTCACACACAACTACGCATTATCGATTTTTTCCCCACACAAAGCGACGTGTATTTACAACTAGATCTGTGTAATGTGTCGGGTGTAGCCAAAGACCATACATAAATTCGTAATTAGTCACAGATGTAGCCTTAAAATATAATCGATTTCCTTAAATTACGTCCGCATGTTGACAGATATTTCAGAGCAGACGTCATCGTAATTTGCCGTTATTTATTTCCAAAATTAACCATATATTCTGTAAATGGCGTTGAAAGTTGACAATAAATTAAGACCAGATCAGTACGTTAAATCGCTATCGACGACAACTGACGATCCGATGAGAGAGTAATACCGTTTAAGCGTATCCAATGTTAAATATACATCGTTATTTTTTTATGACTTTCGTAGTTTTTACCGAGAAATTCAAACCGTTTCCAATTATTGGGGAACATAATATCATGATTAGCACATCGTTTCACTAAGCGGGGGCTACTCAGGAAATGGGATCACACAGTCTATTGTTTACACTGGATTAATGGCGGCCTCCATGAGGTCTCGGGTAAATCTTATTTTTCAATAATACGACTGTGGTTTCTTCCCTTTAGTGATAACCATGTTCCAGCCGTTAACACTTATTTAGCAACATTACTTAATATGTAGTTAGTCTGAACATTCTGCAGAGAAATCTGAATTGGACGGAATCGAGCGTTGTTTAAACTTAGTCCGGTTCATATGCACAGGTCAAAATATGAACTGAAAATGCCGCTTTGTGTGACAGAAATCCATACGCGGACGAATAAAAAAAATATTTTGTTATAAATATCACATACAGCGAAACAGCGGTAGCATCTACTGTTTTAATAATATGCATACATATTGTAATTAATGTTTAATAGTGATATACTTATGAATAATATACGATACTATGGTTTATACTCCAGCACTATGTTTTTAGGCTGTGTAATTTGCCTCAATATAAACTGGATTAATTAATACTTATATTCATGCGCTTCATGACAACATCATTACATTTAAAATATACAAATATTACTTAAAGGGGTACCGATATGATACATTTTAATAATATAAATATTGAAAATACACATTACAATCGCTTACAACATAAGTTATTGATTGAAAATAGTCACTGCATCGTGACCTATTTGACTGCATTACCTATTGCGCGGCAACCTCATCAAACCCCCTGTTTACATAGGTAACCGGGGTTTGGTGAGGTAGGCTCGCTAATACAATGTTTGCGTAATGATGTCAAAATGACAAAAACCGATATGTGCAAGGTAAATGTTTTCAATAGAAGTCTAGCTGCCAGTTTATGATGGAAAGAAAATTGCGATTGTGCTGCTGTTCACATACAAAAATGCCACGTGGGAATGAAAATAGCTGGCCGCTGGTCTTAGTTTTGGGGTGGCCGTTATTCCAAGGTCTTATAAAGAACAAAATCGGACGGGGATTTTTAACAGGTGGACAGTTTGCCACTATTCCCAGGTGGTCGTTAGTACAGGTTTGACTGTGTTTCACATAGAACTAACGACTGCATATATTTGATGATTAAAAGTATGCAGACTTATTATACTGAATTTATTATGGCTGTGATAATGTAATAAATTCAGTGTAATAAAAATGTATCCTTAAATTGATAATTTAATAAGTGTACTTTGCATTTAGATAAGTATACTTTGCAGTTTTGGTGAAATAGGCTACTGGTATTGGTGTGGAGGTAATGTGTATTGAAAAACTACTGTCGCTGATGCTTTGGTCATCAGCTGACGTAATGTGATGTACTGAATGAATGATGACACAACATAAACAAGTCCATATTCTTGTCAATTAAAACTCTTATACTTACTCTTTTTTTGTCTGACACATAGAATGTTACCTGATAAATAGAATACCTTGATAGTCTCTATATGCACATACTTTGGGGCGGGGGCATATAGATTTGCCTTTGTCTTTCCGTGTGTCTGTGCGTCCGTGCTTATCTTGAAAGACTTGAAACTTTAGAGAAGTGATAAACTTTGTATTAAAATACATTATCTCTGTATCGCAGTTTGTCAGCGACCCATTCACAGGGCTCCAGATAAGTTTTGTATCTATAGAGTATTATCCCCCAGATTTCAAATTCAATGCGTATTTTACTTTTACAAATGTATTTTTGCTTTTCTTATTAAATAGGGAACAAATGATGAAAAATAAAACAAATTTAAAAATTCACTTGTTTAAGCTGCAAAAATCAAACACTGTTTGCTTTTTTCAGTTTAACCAAGTAAATTTTCAACTTTAGTACTGTATTTTCACTACTCAATTTGAAAATCAATGCATATTTTCACAATGCTGTGACTATACTGTACTCCCACCTTTGGTAATCAATGCGTATTCTGCTAAAATAAGTGTGTAAAATACGCCAATACGCACTTTATCTGGAGCTGTGCATTCATATGTCAGCTGATTTTCCAGTCGCGGGTAACGTCCAATCAGAAGTCACAACAGTCGGAAGACTCAAAAAACGAGTACGCGTCCCAGCTCCAGGGCACGAACCAACAGCAGCGGGCGTTCTACACCAGCCAGATGCCACAAGTTTTCCAAGTATCCTCATGTTTTTATTCCCATCGAATGAGTTGGTTTTATGTCTGTTCAACAGCAAGGTGATATAGAGAATAGTCGGTTAGTGCCGTGAATGGGAAAAAATATCTGGCAAGGCTTAGGAAACGGGATGGGCGAGGCTCTGCTCAGCTCATCCCGTTTCCGTGCGCGCCAGATATTTTTCCCATTCACGGCACTAACCTACTATTCTATTTATCCCGTCAACACCTACAAATTGCTTTAAAATGCAAAAAAATAACCCCAGTCACCGCACATATTCATACGCAGTGATTAGGATATCAAAAATGCTTCACGGCACCGTGTTTCACGGCACATACGCATTGTGTTGACTGGATAAATACATATCATATACATATCACCTTGCTGTTTAACTAACGTAAAACCTCAATCAATCAACCAATGAATTGATCAATCAGCCAGCCAACCAAGCAACTAACCAACCAACCCAAACCAACCAATTTCCTGAAAGTCCTGGGGACCCGGTTTAGAGAGGTTTCACTGTATTCCATCGCAATGGTCCCATCTCTATATTAAATGTTGCTTGGACATAAAACACATTCACTCTTTCTTTTTTCCATAGCCCACCCATGCGGCCCCTGTGCTCCATGTGAAGGTCAAATGACTTGGAAATTTGTGTTAAAGTTTGTTTTGTGTGTTAAAGTTTATTTGATGGGTACATAATCAGTGTTACTGATTTCTCGGAATAGCTTTTTCAGCTACCTACCATCTCTGTTGCTGTATGTCGAATTGGCTTGAAACTTTGTGTACATTGCAGCATGTGGGTGGTCGTCAGGCGAATGAGACGGCGTAAATTAACGGTATGGGTTCCTCCTTATAGGAATCACGATTTGCCTGGTTTGGCCCTCAGGTACGTTTTTATCTTTGGCTCTTTAGTTACCTGGGAGTTGAATTGGGTTATTGCCATTATAAAAGTAGTAAGATTATTACTGATCCTACTGCTTTTGGGAGGGGCCAAGTGATTCTGGTGTGGCGAGGACCTGTCATCAGATCAGGATTATTCTGCTTTCAGGGCTGAATATATAGTTTTGTTATTGTAAATATTCAGTTCTGATTTTGGGATTTTCCCCCATTTGTACATGTACTTGAACATGTACATGTACTTGTACAGGTAATATATGGGATTTAGTACTAAACCCATTGACCCGGCCTTAAATGACCTTAGCTGTTGATAGGCCGTTAAACCCCAACAAACAAACAAACAAACGTTGCAGCGTTTACAAGACGTGGACGAGCGGCGGATCAACCAGATCAAGTCGACGATCAAACAGAGTGCGAGCCTGGAGAAGAATGTGCTTCCAATCATCACGACGTGCATCGACGGCATGGTGAAGGCCGCAGACAACATAAACTCCACCGAGGTACGTGGGTGCCTATCTCAACCGCTTACCATAATAACCATAAGTATTCGGACATGGACACCATTTGTATCCAAATACAGTGTTATTGTGAAAGACCAGGACAATAATACTAACCATAGTTATTGGGACACTCTTCATTGTGGGAAACCTTAGATTTATAGGTGTTTCCCAGCATAACTTGTGTCCAAATATTTATGGTTATTACAGAGAATTCTTAATTTGCAGGGGAAACTCTAGAAACCGGTCACCTGGAAGGAACTTTGAATTCTGTTCTCTTTCATTGTTGTGAAGTATGATGAAAATGTTTGTTCATAGTCGCAAAACACATATTGCTGTAAAATACTTATTCTTAAATTACAGTGGATAATCTCTAAACCAGACTCGCGGAACAAAATTTTTTATTTCATTGCCGTTATATTTGATGGTAAAATGTTTGTTCATGGTCGCAAAACTAACAATTTTATTTCTATTTTCTTTGATCGTCGTTAAATATGTTCATAGTCGTAAAACTGACGCACACCGCTGTGGAATGCTAGAATGATGATGATCTATATCGCAGGTTAGAAACATGACGGGTGTTTCATTGATGGAATGGCTAACAGTGCCGATTCTGATCAGGCTGATCTGGATCCACACTGATCACAATACCCATAGACCTGGGGCCCGTTTCACTAAACTTTGTACGACTAAAATGTTTGGAAGTGCAAAATGATGATAGTTTGTAAATTTCACAGGACACAGACTATAGTCGGCGCTTTTTCCATCGTTGGCGTCGTCGTCCGCGTCGTCGTCCGCGTCGTCCAGTTTTTTTGTAAGGCAAATGCATATGCAGCCTATGCTCATACATGTAAATCCATCAATTGAAATTTCCAGATGATCCTAAATTTGCATTTACAAACATTTTAGTCGTACAAAGTTTAGTGAAACGGCCCCTGTTTCTCCAATCACAGCCGCAAATATGACCTTGTTGTCGAACACCCAATTCCACCAATCCGCCAGTGGGTGGCAGGTGGGAACATGTAATGGGTAATTTAATGGTCGGGGTTCATCCTTAACAGGCTAGGGATGGACTGTGGCCTAGTGGTTAGAACACCTTACTTCCAATCCGGAGGTTGTGGGTTCAAACCTCGCCTTAGGCATTACAAATACTTTCACAGTATTTCCATCCCACTAGTCTGTCTGATGAGACTTTAAACTGTGGTCCTGTCTCTATATGACCCTAGCTGTTGGTGGGACGTTAAACCCATTAACTTTCATCCTTAACGGAATCCCGATCAGAGACCTGGCTTGACCCTCACATACGTCGTTGACATTTTTTGTATGTGACAGTTGAATCTGGTTATACCCCTTGTGTGAGTATTATGGTTATTAGTAATCGTATTACTTTTAGGGGAAGGGGCCAGGTGGCCTTGGTGTGGATTGGACCTGGTACCAGGTCCGGATATTCTAATTTCAGGGTTGAATATTTCTTTTTTTTCCATGTAAATATTCCGTTCTGATTTTGGGATTTCCACTCCAATACAGCAGGTTAAATACGGGATCGAACCTGTTGGCCTGACCTTAAATGACATTAGCTGTTGATAGGCCGTTAAACACCAATAAATAAACCAACCAACCAACCAACCAACCAACCAACCAACCAACCAACCAACCAACCAACCAACCAACCAACCAACCAACCAACCAACCAATCAATCAATCAATCAATGTTTTCTATTGCAGGACTGTGCATTAGTTATAGAGAAATACAAATCTGGGTTTCATATGCCAGAGGATATCGCATTTGAAGACTTGAGCCAAGGACATGTTGCGGGAAATAATGTGCCGCGGACAAATATACCGACGGATAAAAACACTATAAAAATTGGTGGAACAGTAGGTGGCAAGGGAAGGAAGGAGAGGAGAGGTTTACTAGGAATGTTCACGTCTTCAAAGGTAAGTCGTTGGTGTTTCATTATCACTGTCTAGTCTTTCTGGTGATACTATAAACCGAGGTCGCGTCTATATATGACGTTAGCTGTTGCTGGTACATTAATCTCTTGCATGTCTTACTCTCATTGGAGTTAACCTGTGTCTGTGGTTATGAACCTTCTGGGCGTGTTCTCTAAATTTGTGTACGCGAAATCATGAAGTTTGATTGGCCGAGGCTGAGTCAGCCTCGGCCAATCAAACTGCGTGATTTCGAGCATGGGAAAGGAGAACTATCAAGCAGAAGGTTTTATAAGCTCAGGGCCTGGAGATATGTGTGTCCTGCTACAAGAAAAAGGGGCTTATAGCATTTTTGACCAGGGGACCATTTCACTAAACTTCGTACGACTAAAATGTTCGTACGTGCAAAATTATGATAGTCTGTAAAACCCACGTAAAATTTCACATGAACACAGTTTTCTTGTAAACAATTAATGGATTTACATTTATTGAGCATAGGCTGCATATGCAGCCTATGCTCAATAAATGTAAATTCATCAATTGATATTTTCAGACGATCCTATATTTGCACTTACGAACATTTTAGTCGTACGAAGTTTAGTGAAACGGGCCCCAGGTCCCCATTGGCTGTGGTTTATGCAAACAATGCAGATCCAGATGAGCCGGCTCATAACGAGCCGTCTCATCATGATCTGCACTTTTTGAAGGTGATTTTCATATTTTTGAGAACCAAAAATACCCCCCTTTTCAAAAACCAGTTTGTGACGGTTGGATTGGTTGCAACATTAACATATCAAAATCCATTCCAGTTACTTAGGGGTGAACAGGTTAAGACGTAACAGTTTCGGTTCAGAATTTTGCCAAAGTTTCTCAATTATGTCATAACTTCTATATATAACTTTAAGGATTACTTTAATATTTCAGTACATCATACTTGTGCGAAAAAATGCCGCACATCCATGCTGCACTAAATATGACCTTTGCATTTTGATCTTTACAACTTTGCTGAAACACTTTAAACGGCTCAGTATTACAATTTTCCGATTTTTTCAAACACAAAAACATGTTTGGCAACTGATTTAGTACACAAAACTAACATATACTGCCTAATAGATACATCTCAAGTCTTGAGATTTACATCTTAATCGCAATGTGAAGACAACAAAAACTTGTTTTGTGTACCACTCGGTGCAAAATGTCAATATTGACAATTTCAACGGCTTCGGCTCGGAAGCGAGTCAATAAACTCCGGCTATCAGAATTCATCGGCCGCGAATCGGAGAGTTGAGGAGTTGACCTGAACGTCTATCGGAAAATCGATCGGGCTTTGAAACACGCACCTGCTGTTTGTTTATCAACAAATATTGATAATTTCATCGACTACAATTTTGTACCAAAATGAATGCAAACAGTTTCAGAGTGTGTGTAAATAGAAACCTGTTGGATTTATGTGTGGGAAAACCCAATAGGAGGCCAAATTCGGCAACTTGAGCCGTATAGGGGCTTTAATAGACGTTTCAGTTAAAAATTTTGCCAATGTTTCTCAATTCTGTCATAGCTTTTTCACGTATATCCATCCCTTGAACTATTTCTTCAGTACATCATACTTGTTGTAAATAGCTGAAATATTGGCACACATTGCACATTGTGGAAGCAAGAAGGCATATTATATTGTGGTTAGAGCCATATTTATATATTACATACACACATATTTCTGTACACATTCCAGTATTTTAGCAATAGCCAGGACACACAGGATATTTGTGGCGTTTACTGCAGAAATGGGGCTTATGGGTTTTACGGCCAGTGTAGATCCAGATCAGGATCTGCACTGTACGTCATTCCATTAATGAAGCACCTGCCGTGCTTCTAACAAGCAACATACAATGTAGTTATCAGGCTCAGGGGCCCGTTTCAATAAACTTTGTACGACTAAAATGTTTGTAAGTGCAAATTTAGGATCGTCTGGAAATTTCAATTGCTGCATTTACATTTAGTGAGCATAGGCTGCATATGCTCAATAAATGTAAATCAAACAATTGTTCACAAAAAAACATTTGTAAACAGTGAAGAGAAGAATTCACATCAGTATAAAAGCTTGTTTTCTAATCCTGTTCTCGATCGTATGTATATATATCTCACTTGCCATATTAAACTTGAAATAAATATTGTTTAAACTAAAAAAAAAACAATAGAGTTATTGTGAAATTTACAGTCTATCATAATTTTTTACTTACAAACATTTTAATTGTACAAAGTTTAGTGACACGGGCCCCGGGAGTGTGCTGATTGGTCACATGTCCTATAAGCCCCATTTCTCCAGTGACAGCCACAGTAACCAGATTGATGTAACCTGTAGATCACCTTCTGTTTGTACAGCAGTTTGGCTCCACTACTGTGAAAAAAGTATAGTAAAATTTAATCAGTATCAGTCGAATGCAAGTAGATTATGACTGACTGGAATGACTAATGAAACTAACTACAACTACATATTCTAACATACGTGTGACATGGAATGGAAAGAACACACAAAAACATGTTAAACAATTCTGAAAAAAAACAACAGGAACCCACTTTTCCGAAATTTCGGCACAAGGCCTTTATCAAGGAATTAGTTTCTACTGAACGCTAAGTGGCAACCATTTTAGATTTCAAAAACATTGTGAAATCTAAAATGGATGCCACTTTACGTTCAGTAGAAACTAATTCCTTGATAAAGGCCTTGTGCCGAAACGTCGCAAATGTGGGTTCCAGGGGCCCGTTTCACTAAACTTCGTACGACTAAAATGTTTGTAAGCGCAAATTTAGGATCGTCTGTAAATTTCAATTGATGGATTTACATTTATTGAGCATAGGCAATAATTATTTACAAGTAAACATTGTTAATGTGAAATTTACAGACCATCGTGATTTTGCAGAATTGTTGAACATATTGTATTATTGCGGCAAGATTAAAAACATGTTAAACTGGGTAATGTTTACCGAATGATTGATTTGCATGTTTCTATACAATCATTAAAAAATGAGGCTATTAACCCTTCCTACGCTTGAGACGGAAATTGCCGTCTGCTGTTTTTCATTATTGCTTTAATTCTTAACAAAAAAAACAAACTGGTTTTGACAGCACATGAGAAATGTCTCCACTGGAGACGATTCTCATGTGCTCTCCGAACAGGTTTTTGTTGAGAAATATTGAAAATGAAACATTTCCAGCAGACGACAACATTTAATTCAGCGTAGTAAGGGTTAATGAAAGTAAATGTCCATGTCACCTGAGCCCGTTAGGTATGCATATATTGCACATTGAGACAACAAGCCGAGTTCCGGCAAGAATAAAACAATTTATTGCCCCCTGTCTCGGTGGAACCGGGAGGCATATAGTGTTTATCTGTATCAAGGTGCATGATCACATGGTTACAACAACAACATGAAATATGGAGCAGCAAACGCGTCTTCATGAGCTGCATTTGGTGGTCCCGGGAATGTGGCACATACTTATGTCGTTTTGGCGAAGAATGGATTTCCGTGTCAGCAGACACGGAAATCGATTCTTTGAAAAAATGACAGAAGTTTGGACCAAAGTACCGAGACCATCAAATGCAGCTTAACAAGACGCATTTGATGCGCCATATTTCATCAAAATCCGTTACATAATAAGAACAAAATAAAAGAATACGTACTTTGAATCGGAGGGCTTCTGGAAGTTTCAGTACTTGTTGTTGTTGTAGCCACGTGATCATACACCTTGTGTGTATGTCTGTCCAGTTAACAAGGTATCCAGGGCCCGGTTGCTCAAAACCTCAGTTAGCTTAACAGACTGTTAAATCCTTAGCATTGCTAAGGATTTAACAGTCTGTTAAGCTAACTGAGGTTTTGAGCATTGCTAAGGATTTGAGCATTTGAGCAATGCTAAGGATTTAACAGTCTGTTAAGCTAACTGAGGTTTTGAGCATTGCTAAGGATTTGAGCATTGCAAAGGATTTAACAGTCTGTTAAGCTAACTGAGGTTTTGAGCAACCGGGACCTTTATCCGTTCTGTCATAACGCCATGATGTGAATCATGAAAACGGTCATTTCAGATACAAACTGAAAAAAGTCTGTATTATTATAGTAGTTTCCAATAACCTCCGAAGGGAAGCACATTTAATACACATTGTGACTTTAAGTTTACTATGCCTTGCTCAGTGCTTGCTTCGTACGATTTATATTGCTTTATTGGACAATTTACGCACATTTATATATTCCAGATTCGCATTTGACAGACTTCGTAGAAATATACATTTCACCCGATTCACAAACTCTAATTTCTGCTATAGATTTTAGTGTCGTACATCTGCTTGTTAGCTATGGCTAGACACAGTATTGTATATAATTGTTCTATAGTTTTCAGGGATGGGCCGTGGCCTAGGGGTTATGGCATTTGACATCATGACGCGAGGTTATAAGTTCAAACCTCATCCTAGGCGCGAAAAATACTTAGTATTTCCATCCCACTGGTCTGTCGAATGAGACCTTAAACTGTGGTCCCGTCTCTATATGAACTTAGCTGTTGTCGGCACGTTAAACCCTTCCACTTAAGTTTGTGTTTGATAATTTAGGCCATAAGGCCATACAAAGTTCTTCCCCTGTTAAGCGTCCGCATGCGGGTAGGTTTTGAGAGTGGTTCTATGAAAAAACAAACTGTATGCTATTTTTTACTATTTACCTGTGGTGGGTGGCAGGTGGGAGCATGCGATGGGTAATTTAACGAACGGGGTTCATCCTTACCGAAATCCCGACTGGAGACCTGGTTTGGCCCTCACATACGTCTTTGGCATTTTGTATGTGACAGTTGAATCTGGTTATACCCCTTATGTGAGTATTACGATATTCGTAATCCTATTTTAGGGGAAGGGGCCAAGTGCCTTTGGTGTGGTATGGACCTGGCACCAGGTCAGGTTATTCTAATTTCAGGGCTGAATATCTTTATTCTCGATGTAAATATTCTGTTCTGATTTTGGGATTTTCCCCCCAATGCAGCATGTTAAAATGGGATCGAACCCGTTTGCCCGGCCTTACATGACCGTAGCTGTTGATAGGCCGTTAAACACTAATAAACAAACAAACAAACAAACTATTTACCTGTGAAGTAATATGAAAATTGATTTTTGACTAGTCTAAGTTTTAAATCCATTCATGAATGTACACTTTATACTTTTAATAAGAGTGTTTTCTTATTATTTAGCGGCAATTTAAATTCATGTTAAAAACTTCCTCAACCCTTTGAGGAAGTTTTTAACATAAATTTACATTCGGTTTTTTTTTTCATGGTCTTGTTTGTTTTTACCAAATATGTAACTATGGTTTAGCTATCCGGGTGGACGCTTAAACAGAGAAAAACAATGACATGGCCTTATTACAAGACCTGTTCTCGAATTATCTTCCTTGCCGTATTGCAATTTTTTGTCAATATCCATTGTATCAGTATGTCATAAGTTGATAAAAATTGCAATACACATGCATACAAATTAATTCTGCAGGTGCTCTGAATTTCTGTCAACTTTGGGTGTCATTTGTGGCTGTGACTGAGGGAAATGGGGCTTATGGGTTTTGCGACCAGTGTGGATCCTGATCAAACAGCACACTCCTGTAGCCTGATAACAATCTATATTGTTGGAAGCATGACGGATGCACAGTCTGATCTGGATCTACACTGGTTGAACAGTCCAATTTCTCCAGTGACAGCCACATTTATTGAAAATATTGCTGACTTTCAAAAATCAATATTAAAATTCCACAATTCCACAGGATAGGTAACCCAGATGCCGATCCAGACGGGGGCGTGTCCGACGCACACCCCCTCTAAAATTGGTCAAGTATAAATTTGAACCCATTTTTTATGTGGAAATATCGGATTATTTCCTTTTTTCTCACACAAAGTGTACGTTGTTACCACTCCGTTGAACCGTTGAAGAAATAAGTCGCTGATACAAATAACTGAATTTATTCATCATGTTACTGTTAGACCTTACAATGCTGAACTTTGTCGTCTGCTGTTTATTTTATTTCCAGTTTTCTCAACAAAAACATGGTCACTGCTGTCCAACCATATTTTTCTTGAGAAAAAAGAGAAATTACGACACACGAGCAGACGACAATTTTCTGTTCCCACCTTTTAAGGGTTTAAGATCTTGGGAAGAATTAATTTTTCATGCTATTTTTAAAGATATTGGGAAGAATTAATTTTTTATGCTATTGTTAAAGATCTTGGGAAGAATTAATTGTTCATGCTATTGTTAAAGATCTTGGGAAGAATTAACTTTTCATGCTATTGTTAAAAAGCTTCGGAAGAATGAACTTTTCATGCTATTGTTAAAGAGCTTGGGAAGAATTAATTGTTCATGCTATTGTTAAAGAGCTTGTGAAGAATTAATTGTTCATGCTATTGTTAAAGATCCTGGGACTGCTGGTATGTATTTACTTACAAACCCTGCAACGTTTGATCCTCAGCCCGTTTTTGAGGCCTCGGATTATAAAACAAAGTGAGCATGTACTCTAAATTGCTACTTAAGCTCATGCCATGTGATTGGCTGAGACTGAGCACAGCCTCAACCAATCAAATGATTCCACGCTTGAGAACATGCTCGGAGTGTTTTAAAATCACAAGGCCAGATAAAACGCCTCACGATGCCAGATACGCAAGAATATTTTTGACCTCCGCAGGAACTACATAGTATATTTAATGTTTTACAACTGTTACAATGCTTAATTAATTTTTGTCGTCCAGTGTTTATTTTCCATTTTTCTCATCAATAACAATGGAAATGATTCTAAAGTTTTGTCAAACCATATTTTATTGAGAACGAAAACAAAATATAAAACAACAGGAGATGACAATATAAGGGTTAACAGGCAGGAAAATATTTGTCGTCTGTCGATTATTATTATTATTTTATTTCATACCAAAAACTGTTTTGGCAGCACATGAGAATTATCTCCGTTTATTTTCTTTCAAAATATGTTCTCATCAAACAAAATTGACAATAACTTATAAACAGCAGACGACAGCATTTAATTACAATTCTACCCAGGATTTATTTATTTGTCACCCCTTGTGTCGTCAAAATATGTTGCCTGTCTGGAGTAATTGTGTAATTTGATGGTCTTATTGTTTCCAGAACTAAACCACAGTTTGCTAAACCTTTGATTTGTAGTGTCCACAGTCGGCCATCATATTTGTGGCTGTGACTGGAGAAATGGGGCTTACGGGTTTTCCGACCAGTGTAGATCCTGATCAGACTGTGCATCCGCACAGTCTGATTAGGATCTGCACTGTTCGCAATTCCGTCAATGAAGCACCTGCCATGCTTCTATAAAGCATTTTAGATCGTTATCTGGCTACAGAAATGTGCTATTTGATCAGGAGCTACACTGGCCACAAATCCCATAAGCCCCATTTCTCCAGTCACAGCCACATTTTTATGTACCCTGAAAAGAATATTGCGGGTGCATATAGTCCCCACCATGTTTGTCTGTGATGTCTGTGCAACTGTCTGCCTCTGTCCAAGATATACGTTAAAGTTTTTGAATACCTACTATCTCTTACTGTAATTCGGATTGGCTTGAAACTTCATATGTTTATTTGTTATCATCCATATTTTCATTATATACCCCGCCCATGTGGACCCTGTGCTTGAGACCAAATGACTTGGACAAATTTGCGTTAACGTTTTTGAGGGGTAAATCCATCAGTGTTATTGTTTTCTCTTGTACTGAATCGGTTTCCAGTTTTATATCCATTAGGTGCGGTAGCCAAGCACTCACTTTTACATCAATTCGGGAACTGTGATGGAGTCATAACACGTTATGCAAATATCGTAATAACCCTAATTATTCAGACACAATTTATTCTGGGAAGCATACATTAATCTATAGTTTCTCACAGCAAGGAATGTACAAATATTTATGGATAAAATGGATTGTTTATCACAAAAACAATGTATTTTGATACAATTTGTATTGGGGGTTTCCCAAAACAATTTGTGTCCAAATCTTTAGGGTTATTATGATAGTCCAACATTTTTATCTTTTCCTAACATGCCTCATTTTGTTGCCTTAACCCCTTCAACACTACAGGCCTGTATAGTGTTATAGGCAAACAATGTAGATCCAGATGAGCCGTCTCATCCGACTTTTTGCAAGTAATTTTCATATTTTTGAGAACAAAAAACACCCCTTTTTCATAAATGGACTAGTCTGAAAATCATTTTGCGACGGTTAGATTGGGTGCAAAATTGACATATCAAAATCCATTCCAGTTACCTCGGAGTTACTCATTGTCTTATTTTCCAATAATACATTTTTTGGCAGCACATGAGAATTGTCTCTTGGAGACACTTCTCATATGTTTCCAAAAGCTGTCAGAATATACAAAAAAACAATATGGAGTAAATGGATAAGAGGATACAGGAGCTTATAGTTCGATCAGGGTCACAACTGTGACATAGTGGTCTCGATTGTTATTTGGTGTGGAAAGGGCACTTTGTACCAGATCAGAATATTTTCTCAATGCTAGAAATATGTTATAATTTTAGCACTGAATTCACAATGCTATGTCCATACAGTTGCCTCCGTATATGATCTTCTTGTTGAACGGACATACAACCAGTCAATCGATCAGTTTAATATTTATCGCATTATTATTCATGCATAACATGGTCATATGCTTTTCTATTCATTTGTTGGTAAAGGAAAATCTGACAAAATCGGGTTGGGTTGTGGTCTAGGGGTTAGAACACCTGACTTCCAATCTGGAGGTTGTGGTCAAACCTCACCATGGGCATCAAAAATACTTTCATAGTATTTCTATCCCGCTGGTCTGTGGGATGAGACATTAACCCTTAGCCTGCTGATCGCGAAAACTGTTGTCTGCTGTTGCTTTTTATTTTGCCCTGTTTCTCAATAAAAACATGGTTTGGCAGCACTTTAGAATCATTTCCATTGGAAATTATTCTAAAATGCTGTCAAACCATGTTTTTGACGAGAAAAATGAAAATAAAACATAAACAGCAGACGACAACATTTCATTCAGCAGGCTAAGGGTTAAACTGTGATCTCGTCTCTACATGACCTTAGCCGTTGCCTTGGTCTGCCCTGGTCGCGAAGGTAACACATGTGCACCCTGGTTTTGTCAAATCCTGCTTGTTTTTAATTTGTTCTATTAATTATTATCAAGACTAAAAGTAAATTACCAGAATTTGCCCTTACAATTTTTATCATGTCCGCTTGTGGTGAGCGCATTAATTAGTTGCCACTATTGTCTTTGTATCCAGATAGGCATTTTTAGCTCACCTGAGCAAAGCTCATGTGAGCTATTGTTATGGCAAAGTGTCCGTCCGTGAACATTTTCAATCATCTTCTTCTCCCGAACTGCTGAGCCAATATTGGTTAAACTTCACAGGGATGATATATGGGTGATGCCATTTCATATTTGTTAAAATGGAGGTCATCGACAATCCAAGATGGCCGCCATGGAAAAGTAGGTAAAATTCTTAAAAAATCTTCTTCTCACGAACCGCCAGGCCGATTTCGACGATACTTGGTATGAATGATTGATAGTTAGCGCTGTTTCAGATTTGTTCATATGGTGGCCCGTGGGTCAAAAATGGGCGTCGCCCGAGAGGGGTCAAATAGGGGTCAAATTTTATTTTTAACCGAATATAGTCATGTAATATATCAAATCGAAGGTATTGACGAGACAATCACTCTGGAACATTTTTTGTCTAAATCATATGATTACGTCATCCAAGATGGCCACCGATAGTTCAAATGGTCATTCTTTTACTAAAGATTTTCAACGTCTTTTCTTGTAAACTGCTTGGCCGATATTGGCCAAACTTAACTGTAATGGTCTGTGGTTGAAGCCTGTTCATTTTTGTTCAAATGGAGGTCATCACCAAATCCAAGATGGCCGCTGTTGAGAAGTAGGTCAAATTGTCAAAAAATCTTCTTCTCACGAACCGCCAGGCCGATTTCGACGATACTGGGTATGAATGATCGATAGTTAGCGCTGTTTCAGATTTGTTCATATGGTGGCCCCTGGGTCAAAAATGGGCGTGGCCCGAGGGGTCAAATAGGGGTCAAATTTTATTTTTGACCGAATATGGTCATTTTATATATCAAATCGAAGGTATAGCAGTAAATCACATGCACATTCGCAATATATGTTAGATCAGAAGGTACCAACAAATTCTGTGGAACATTTGAAGTTGTAAGTGAAGAGTCTTTGTGAAATCAAGATGACCACTATGGAGGCTTTTAGGTGAGCGATACAGGCCCATTTGGGCCTCTTGTTAGGTCTTTGCATGCTGGGAAAGGTGCCGACTATTAATAGTTCAAAAATAGCAGATGACAATTCGGTATATTTTCTTTTGTTTTTCCCTATAAATATCATGAATATGTCTTGGAATTTCATTCAAATTCAGTCCGGAGGATGCAATTCTAATGAAATTACAAGACATATTTACAGAGAGAAATCAGAAACATATTTTAATATTGGTGGATGGTATTTTCACCGCTAGCATGCAAAGAGTTAAGTACCATATATCTCCACAATCCCTAGTCCGATTGAGTTGAAACAAGACACCGTATTCATCCTAATATACGCGTCTGTCCCTCGCTATCTTGTCGGGCCAAATATCAATATCTTCAGGCTGAAGTGTCGAGGGAGGAAGTCCAATTGAATTGGACTGAATTGTCGTAGTACGGATACGTATGGTGATAAATATCTTCCCAAGTATTATCTGGGACACAGTACTGGGTTCCAGTTATTACCCTGCAGTACATTTCATTGCAATTTCAGCAAATATTTTATTTCACAATGTGCAATTCACTGCAAACGGCTACTAGGCATAACGAATACACTTCGAATCCCGTGGGTGGAAGAGCGTTTAAAAGGGTGCAAATATTAATTGTATGTGATGAGTTGGGACGATTGTATCAATAGCCTATTTCACCAACATTGCAAAGTATACTTTTCTAGCAAAGTATACTTTGGGGGAGTAATCATTTATTTTTCCCGAAATGCATTATTTCATATGGAACTAACTATTGCAAATATTTGATGATTAAAAGTATGCAGAATTATTATACTGAATTTATTACATTATCACAGCCAAATGGCTGTGATAATGTAATAAATTCAGTATAATAAAAATTAATAAATTTATTCTTAAATTGAAAACTTCTCCCTCAAAGTATACTTTGCTAGATAAGTATACTTTGTAATTTTGATGAAATCGGCTACTGATCAGTTATCACGCGACTTGTTTCATTCTCTGTGTGTGCATTGTCTCCATGTTCACTCTCCGTATGTCTTTCCATGTTATCGTCTTCCTCACATTGCAGTTTCCCTTTTGTCTATTTTTAGGGCTAGTATATATGTGGATGCTTTCATAATGCCAAAAATGTTTATTCATAATTAGTAAATACAAAGTTGCCACCGTGTCCATCTGTTTGTCAGTCCTGCGAGCTGTTCGTGTATCTGTCAGACATTTACTTGTACTTGAGAACATGAGTGGGTGGTTGGTCGGCCAAACGTGATGGCGTAAATTAATGGTAGAGGTTCCTCCTTATAGGAATCACGATTTACCTGGTTTGGCCATCAGGTACGTTTTTATCTTTGGCTCTTTTGTTACCAGGTAGTTGAATTGGGTTATTGCCCATTATAAAAGTAGTAAGATTATTACTGATCCTACTGCTTTTGGGAGGTGGGCCCTGAGTGATTATTCTGATTTCAGGGCTGAATATATTTTTTTTTTTATTGTAAAATATTCAGTTCTGATCTTGGGATTTTCCCCTCATTTGTACATGTACTTGAACAGGCAATATATGGGATTTTGTACCCATTGACCCGGCCTTAAATGACCTTAGCTGTTGATAAACCCCAACAAACAAAACAAGCAAACAGACATTTACATTCAAAAGTTTCAACTACCAACTATCTCTGTTACTGCAAGTCGGATTGGCTCTTCACATACTTATTTGTCGTCATCCATATTTACATTCTATAGCCCACACATGTGACCCCTGTGCTCAAGGTCAAGGTCAAATTACTTAGAAATTTTCATTAAGGTTTTCGAGGGGTACATTCTGCCATCAGTTGCTTATTGCTTGTTAACAATTTTAACACTACAGGCCTGTATACTGGTTTGGCCCTCACATACGTCTTTGGCAATTTTGTATGTGACAGTTGAATCTGGTTATACCCCTTATAAGAGTAATCCTACCGGTATTACTTTTAAATAGGGGAAGGGGCCAAGTGACTTTGGTGCGGTATGGACCTGGCACCAGGTCAGGTTATTCTAATTTCAGTGCTGAAAATGTTGTATCTCGATGTAAATATTCCGTTCTGATTTTGGGATTTTCCCCCCAATGCAGCAGGTTAAAACGGGATCGAACCTGTTTTCCCGGCCTTACATGACCTTAGCTGTTGATAGGCCGTTAAACACCAATAAACAAACAAACAAACAAACAGGCCTGTATAGTGGTATTGGCAAAAAGTGTAGATCCAGATGAGCCGGCTCGTGACGAGCCGTCTCATCAGGATCTACACTGTTTGCAAGTAATTTTCATATTTTTGAGAATAGAAACACCTGCTTATCATAAATGGTCTGGTCTGAAAATTATTTTATGATGATTGGATTGGTTGTAAAATTAACATATCAAAATCCATTCCAGTTGCTTAGGGGTGAAAGGGTTAAATTCTTTTTGGCCAGCCCATATCTTTACATCATTGTTTGAATATTGACATAGTAATGGAGGAACAAAATAACAGTTGAAATTTGTTTTTCTATTTTGTTATTAACCCTTTCACCGCTAAATAACTGGAATGGACTGTGATATGTTAGATTTCCTACCAATCAAATCGTCACAAAATGATTTTCATTTATAGTCCATTTATGAAAAGGGGGTGTTTTTGTTGTCAAAAAATAAGAAAATTACTTGCAAAAAGTGCAGATCCTGATGAAACGGCTCGTCACGAGCCGGCTTGTCACGAGCTGGCTCATCTGGATCTACACTTTTTGCCAATACCACTGTACAGGCCTGTAGTGTTGAAAGGGTTAAACATATTTTTTTCTTCAAATTCCTGTAGTTACAATAAACTTTCCCCAGTTTCTAAACCACAGGCCCAATATAAGGAAAAGGAACACTGGATTTGTTTGTCTTTTGTGTTGTACGTGTGACTTGCCATGAGAAAAATGGACCAATGATCTTCATAATAAGTATACCGTAATATCCCTAAATATTCACACACCATTTGTGTTTTCCAAAACAAATTACAGTCGAACCTCTCCGAACGGCCACCTCTCTACAACAACTCTCTATAACAGCCGCTAATTTATATCCCAAATGGATGATTTCCTCTGTATCTAACCTTTAGACTTTAAACATGGTTGGCAGCAGTTTAGAATCATTTCCACTGTAAATGATTCTAAAATGCTGCCAAACTATCTTTTTGTTAATAAAAATGGAAATAACATAATAAATAGCCATCAACAAAATTTTATTCAGTATCGTAAGGGCTAAATGTTGGGACATTCTCTGTTGTGAGAAACCATATACATTTATAGAACAAATGGTGTCCGAATATATAAGGTTATTATGGTAACTAAAAATGACATTTTGACACCTTACTCGCGCTGCTGGAATATCCTAGTTGACCTCGGCCCATTTTGTCATGGCGTGTCTTGTATCGTGTTCAGTAACTTGTATGGTATATTGTTAGCGCCACCGATCAGTAATTCAGGTATGGTAATAAACACCCCACCCACCCACACACACATGTACAAAGTTTTTTTTTATAAATGGCGGCAAATTCCAAATCTCGCTTGTTTTTGTCTCACCCAGGTTAATGAGAAGTGAGACATAGCGGTCACAATTTCGGCTTAGGTGTCGCCGTCGTTGGCTTCAACAATTTTGGACATACATCAAAATGTTGCATAATTATGTCCTTATATGTTTGTCTGGGGGCCGTTTCACTAAATTTTGTACGACTAAAATGTTTGTAAGTGAAAAATTATGATATTCTGTAAAGGTCACATTAACAGTGTTTTATTGTAAAGAATTATTGGATTGACATTTATTGCTTAATAAATGTAAATCCATCAATTGGAATTTCCAGACGATCCTAAATTTGCACTTACGAACATTTTAGTCGTACAAAGTTTTTAGTGAAACGGGCCCCAGATCTTTACCGAACTTCATCAATAGCTTCCTCACATTGGTGGCTAATCACCCGGTGTCATTAAGTTGACATTGACATGGAATTTTTATGGTGATCGCCTTGTATTTTGGCCAAATACCTGGAGAATGGTTTTGTTTTCATTAGCTAGCGTATGGGAAATGTTGCTGAGAAATTGTGCTTATGGCATTTGTGAGCAGTGTAGATCTAGACCAGCCTGTGTGTATGCCCAGTCTGATCAGTGTCCATACTGTTGAAATCACCATAAATTCTTCATGATATTCATACAAACTGCATATGTGGCTGTGACTAGAGAAATGTGGTTTATGGCATTTCTGGTCACTGTAGTTTATCTTCGTTGAGAGCGCTCATGCAGTCGGATAATGATATATGATGTTTGTTAGAAGCGTGACGGGTGTTTCACAGACTGAATGGTGAACAGTGTAGACCCTGATCAGATTGCGCGGATGCGCAGGCTGATCTGGGTCTACACTGATTGCAAATGCCATAAGCCCCATTATTCCAGTCACAACCAAATATATACCTATCAGGCCTCATGCAGGTCAGTAGCCTATTTCACCAACATAGCAAAGTATACTTTTCTAGCAAAGAATACTTTGAGGGAGAAATTTTCAATTTTAGGATAAATTTATTAATTTTTATTATACTGAATTTATTACATTATCACAGCCATTTTGGCTGTGATAATGTAATAAATTAGTATAATAATTCTACATACTTTTAATCATCAAATATGTGCAGTCGTTAGTTCTATATGAAATAATGCATTTCGGGGAAAATAAATGATTACTCCCTCAAAGTATACTTTGCTAGAAAAGTATACATTGCAATGTTGGTGAAATAGGCTACAGAAGTTAAGCTCTAGCCATGAAGGCCATATGCCTCATTTCTACAGTCACAAACACAAATCATGTGGCTGTGACTGGAGAAATGGGTCTTATAGCCATTGCAACCGGCGTATACCCACATCACTATCTGCACAGGAATCCGAATAAAATCACACAAGGATTTAGATCACATACATGTAGCTGGATTTAACCCTTACAATGTTGAATTAAATTTTGTTGTATGCTGTTTACCGGTATTTTTTATTTTCCATTTTTCTTATCAAAAACATCAGTCTAAAGGGCTGTCAAAACATGTTTATTGAGAAATACAGAAAATATACAACAGCAGACGACAATTTACATTCTCCACCCCCCCCCCCCCGCATTCTAAGGTTTACGGTTTTTACAATGAGAACATATTTTCTCAGCAAACGAGTCGTCACCATAAGTGGCATTTCTAAGTATGCTGTCAAAATGTGTTTGTTTTATAGAGATAGTGAAAATATGTGTCAGATTTTGTAGATGACCGTATCTTGCTTCCTGTTTGCCAATACTTTGTTTCATAGTCCCTTTGGTGGTACAGTAGCGTGTGCGTTTGTGTTCCACATGGAAACCAGAAGTGAATGTTGTACAAATGTGGTCTCAATGTGTTCTAAATGTGGTGGTCCAAACGTGGTCCAAACGTGGTCTCAATGTGGTCTAAACATGGTACAAATGCGCGTTTACTGTATTCCTATTAGCCAATCAAATTCCTGTGTTCCCAGTTTTTTGTTTTCTGGTTTTCTTTTCCAATCAAAATCATTCATGACATATTGTTTCCTCTAAAAACTCTGTGCATGCGCACTGACATATAAACATAAAACGGGTACAGTGATCCAGAAAATTGGTTTCTGGCAAACGTGCAAATTTGGGTAAAACCAAAACGCCACGTACAAACTCGGAACAAACACGCAGACGCTACTGTAGTAACCATGGTAACCATTGGTGTCCAATTGTTTTACTTATTTGCAGGTGGAAACAACGTCTGTGGCAATACTCCGTTATCTTTGTCTTATTTAATCTATTTCATGGTTAGGTTACGCCATTTTGTTTGCGGAAAATCTTAAATACATTCCTTAACTATGCTTAGAAGTATATGCCGTGACCACCATTTGAACCGTAATGAGTGGTCACAATAAAAACTTTCATTGAGCAATAACAGAAATAAAAGTAAAATATTTTAAAAAGTTCACACCCGTAAATGTGTACTCCGAATGTAATGGGTAAATAGGTACTCTATCAACGATTCTGTTTTATACCGTGGAATCTCTCTAAACTAGACACATTGGTATGTCCACAGCAGTTTACAGAGACATTTTGTAACATTTAAATAAATCTGCAAAGGTGCAGATCATGATGTGATGGCTTGTAGATCTGGATCTACACTGTTTGCAAACATTATGGTGAGAACATTATGGTGAGGTCTGTAGTATTGAAAGGGTTAATTGGTAGACAATTTAGTTTAGAAAATACATGGCGATTACACCACACTGTGTGCTGCTGTAAGAATGTAAACAATGTATTTAGAATAAAATATACTATATATGAGACGAGCCATGTGATTTTGTACCTAAGAACATGTGTGATTTTTCATGAAAATATTTACAAAATGTGCGAGATTTTCAATAAATGATTCTGAAGCCTGAATGTTTACAAAATGTAGAAATTCCGTCAACTTTCGATGTCATTTACAGAAAATATCACAGTTTGTGTAAATATTTTCCATGAAAAATCACACATCTTCTTAGGTACAAAATCACATGGCTTGTCTCATATGTTGTTGTAACATGACTTTCCAATACCGTATAACCCTAAATATTCGGACGCAATTTGTTTTGTGAAAGCGGTATTAAATAGGGGTTTCCCAAAACATATTATATACAAATACATTGTTATTGTGATTTACTACTGCCATACTAACCCTACATATTGTATCTTTCCCCGAATAAATGGTGTCTGAATATTTAGGATTATTATGGTATGTATTGAAATGTCAATAATTGTTATTTCCTGTTTCCGTTTCCTCCCGGATCGCTATCACATGTAAGTTTTACTGTATGTTAGATGAACCATTTGTCATGTTGTCTTGTGTTGTCGTCATAGACCAGGGGCCCGTTTCACTAAACTACTTACGACTAAAATGTTCTTAAGTGCAAATTTAAGATCGTCTGTAAATTTCAATTTATGGATTTACATTTATTGAGCATAGGCTGCATATGCAGCCTATGCTCAATAAATGTAAATCCAATAATTATTTACAAGAAAACATTGTTAATGTGAAATTTACAGACTATCATAATTTTGCACTTACGAACATTTTAGTCGTACGAAGTTTAGTGAAACGGCCCCCAGAGCTCTAAATATAAAGGCCAGAGAAAAAAAAATAAAAATACTGTCTGTTTCATGAAACCTGCCCAAATTTTACGACTATATAAACAATGCAAAAATAATGTTTTTTTGATAATATTAAACTATATCAAAATTTGAGGATGAGCCTTCTTTTTATATCGTAAAATTTGGTTAAATATTGATTTTATTACAAAAAATGATTTCTGTATGGGAATTTAACATGGGGGAAAAAGAGACGAGAATCTGGAGGAGGAGTCGAAAAACAAAAAAAATTGGAAAGTGACTCTGAAACCTGGCTAGATATCTTGGAAATGATCCAACTAAGAAAACAAAAGTTTAAATTTTAAAAATCGGTCCAGTATTTCTGAAATTCGAAAAAATCATTTTTCCCAATAAAATTGATATTGGACAAAATGTCACGAAATAAAAAGAAGGCTCATTCTTAAATTTTGCAGTACTTTTAAGTTATTGAACAAAATATTGTTTTTGTATTGTTTACATAGCTGGAAAATTTGGACAGGTTTCGAGAAACAGACAGTAGTAGATTATATATCAAAATTCTGGGATAAATTTATTATGTCGCTGCAACCATACATAATAGTAAAATAGTAAAATAAAACAGGCCAGCATCCATTAGCTTGATTATTTTCTGAGCTCATATGCCAAGTCGGCGTCGGCGTCACCGTCACGCCTTGGTTAAGGTTTTTAGTCAAGCTTGTATATGGAATACTACTGGCCCTACACCCACCATACTTGGACAACTTCATCTCCTAGTGATGTACATCAATAACCCCTGATCTATATTTGACCTTCACCTACATATCCTCTTGAATTACTTGGTTAATTCCCCTTGGTTAAGGTTTTTAGTCAACCTTGGTTAAGGTTTTTACTGGCCCTACACCCACCATACTTGGACAACTTCATCTCCTAGTGATGCACATCAATACATTGAATACTATTGTGCATCCAGACACCATACTTTGACAACCTTTTCTCATAGGTATGTACATCAATAACCCCTGATCTATATTTGACCTTGACCTACATTTCCTCTTCAATTAGTTACTTAATTCATTTGGGTTAAGGTTTTTAGTCAACCTTCTATATGGAATACTACTGGCCCTACACCCACCATACTTGGACAACTTCATCTCCTAGTGATGTACATCAACAACCCCTGATCTATATTTGACCTTGACCTACATTTCCTCTTGAATTACTTACTTAATTCCCCTTGGTTAACGTTTTTAGTCAAGCTTGTAGATGGAATACTCCTGGCCCTACACCAACCATACTTGGACAACTTCATCTCCTAGTGATGTACATCAACAACCCCAGACCTATATTTGACCTTGACCTACATTTAACCTTGAATTACTTAGTTAATTCCCCTTGGTTAAGGTTTTTACTCGACCTTGGTTAAGCTTTATACTCAAGCTTGTACATGGAATACTATTGTGCATATAGACACCATACTTGGACAACCTTTTGTCATAGTGATGTACATCAATAACCCCTAATTTATATTTGACCTTGACCTACATTTCCTCTTGAATTACTTACTTAATTCTCTTTGGTTAAGGTTTTTAGTCAAGCTTGTAGATGGAATACTCATGGCCCTACACCAACCATACTTGGAAAACTGCATCTCCTAGTGATGTACATCAATAATCCCTGACCTATATTTGACCTTGACCTACTTTTAACCTTGAATTACTTAGTTATTTCCCCTTGGGTAAGGTTTTTAGTCAAGCTTGTATATGGAATACTCCTGGCCCTACACCAACCATACTTGGACAACTTCATCTCCTAGTGATGTACATCAACAACCCGTGACCTATATTTGACCTTGACCTACATTTAACCTTGAATTACTTAGTTAATTCCCCTTGGTTAAGGTTTTTACTTGACCTTGGTTAACCTTTTTACTCGAAGCTTGTACATGGAATACTATTGTGCATACAGACACCATACTTGGACAACCTTTTGTCATAGTGATGTACATCAATAACCCCTGATCTATATTTGACCTTGACCTACATTTCCTCTTGAATTACTTACTTAATTCTCTTTGGTTAAGGTTTTTAGTCAAGCTTGTAGATGGAATACTCATGGCCCTACACCAACCATACTTGGACAACTTCATCTCCTAGTGATGTACATCAACAACCCCTGACCTATATTTGACCTTGACCTACATTTAACCTTAAATTACTTACTTAGTTCCCCTTGGTTAAGGTTTTTGTCGCGCCCGCTTGCGGAAAGCGCGATATAGTCGGCACTTTGGCGTATGTACGTACGTACGTACGTACTACGTACGTGTGTCCGGTTAAAGTTTTTGGTTAAGTTGTTTGGTTAAGTTTTTTGGTTAAAGTTTTTGGTTAAGTTCTTTGGTTAAAGTTTTTGGTTAAGTTTTTTCGTTAAAGTTTTTCGTTAAAGTTTTTCGTTATACTATATCTCTGCAACTGCTTTGCCCATTACCTTGAAACTTCACATGGGTGTTTATCATCGTCTATATTTTCATTCTACCCACCTCCCGTGCGGCCCCTGTGCCCAATGTCAAGGTCAAAATACTTTGAAGTTTTTGGATAAGTTTTTTTGGTTAAAGTTTTTGGTTAAGTTTTTTGGTTAAGTTTTTTGGTTAAAGTTTTTCGTTATATTATATCTCTGCAACTGCTTTGCCCATTACCTTGAAACTTCATATGGGTGTTTATCATCATCTATATTTTCATTCTACCCCCCTCCTGTGCGGCCCCTGTGCCCAATGTCAAGGTCAAATTTTCTTTGAAGTTTTTGGTTAAGTTCTTTGGTTAAAGTTTTTGGTTAAGTTTTTTGGTTAAGTTTTTTGGTTAAAGTTTTTGGTTAAGTTTTTTGGTTAAACTTTTTCGTTATACTATATCTCTGCAACTGCTTTGCCCATTACCTTGAAACTTCACATGGGTGTTTATCATCATCTATATTTTCATTCTATCCCCCCTCCCATGCGGCCCCTGTGCCCAATGAAGTTTTTGGTTAAGTTTTTTGGTTAAGTTTTTTGGTTAAGTTTTTTGGTTACAAGTTTTTGGTTAAGTTTTTTGGTTAAGTTTTCTGGTTAAAAGTTTTTGGTTAAGTTTTTTGGTTAAGTTTTTTGGTTAAAGTTTTTGGTTAAGTTTTTTGGTTAAAGTTTTTCGTTATACTATATCTCTGCAACTGCTTTGCCCATTAACTTGAAAACTTCACATCATCTATATTTTCATTCTACCCCCCTCCCGTGCGGCCCCTGGGCCCAATGTCAAGGTCAAATTACTTTGAAGTTTTTGGTTAAAGTTTTTTTCGCGCCCGCTTGCGGAAAGCGCGATATAGTCGGCACTTTGTCTACGTACGTACATACGTGTGTCCGGTTAAAGTTTTTGCTTAAGTTTTTTGGTTAAAGTTTTTCGTTATACTATATCTTTTTTTTTAGTGTCCATGCCTCGCCACAAGGCGCGACATGCAGGTCGCGGCCATCTAGTTACTCAACCTTGGTTAAGGTTTTTAGTCAAGCTTGTAGATGGAATACTATTGTGCATACAGACACCATACTTGGATAACTTTTTCTCATAGGGATGTACATCAATAACCCCTGACCTTTATTTTACCTTCACCTACATTTAACCTTCAATTACTTGGTTAATGTTTATAGTCAAGCTTGTATATGGAATACTTCTGGGTCTACATCAACCATAGTTGGACAACTTCATCTCCTAATGATGTACATCAATAATCCCTGAGCTATATTTGACCTTGACCTACTTTTATCCTTGGATTACTTAGTTATCTCCCCTTGGTTACGGTTTTTAGTCAAGCTTGTATATGGAATACTCCTGGGCCTACAGCAACCATTCTTGTAAAACTTTATCTCCTAGTGACGTACATCAATAATCCCTTGGTTAATGTTTTTAGTCAACCTTGGTTAAGGTTTTTATGCAGGCCGCAGCCACCTTCTTTGTCAAGCTATGTGTACATCGACAAAAGTCGCGGGAATACTGGACGAAGCGATAATAAATTACAATTTTCGAAAAAAAAAAAAAAAATAAAAAAAAAAAAAAAAAAAAAAAAATGGTAATTTTTTAAGGCCTCGTCCAGTATTCCCGCGACTTTTCTAAGTTTATATCCCCGATAAATTCCCAAAAAAGGCCATTCATTCCTTATAATTCCACCATTTGAAATAAATTCATCAAGAAAATGTGTTTATTTTCCGTTTTCTTAAGAATTATTTTAACTGCGCCTCACGGTTACGGAAAGTAGTTCGGCTTGGGAGTTTACTGGGATATAAATTTTGGACAGAGACTTGCTACGGGCCAATCAAATGTTAGGGAATTGTGTAAATATTTTTGTGCTGGAATTATTACCTGGTAATAAAAATTAAACAGTCTTTATATATATAATGACATCTCTAAATGGTGAATCAAACAAATATAACCCCTACAATACATCCTGATGTGCGGGACCCCAACTTTAAGTATATAAATAAATGTGTACGGTATTTAGAGCTCTGGTAATCTGTTAAGTTGTTCACAGCTTCGTTATGTTTTAGTTTGTATCTTGTGCATATTGGACCCTTGACATTTGAAACCAGTATGCAAATTTTCCACAGGAATTTGATACGTGGCTGTGACTGGAGAAATGGAACTTATGAGATTTGTGACCAGTGTAGCTCCTGATCAAATATCACACTCCTGTAGCCTGATGATGATCTATATTGCTTGTTAGAAGCATGTCAGGAGTTTCATTGATGGAATGGCAAACCGTGCAGATCCTGATCAGACTGCACAGATGTGCAGGCTGATCTGGAGCTACACTGGTCGCAAAACCCATAAGCCCTGTTTCTCCAGTGACAGCCACATATGTTGAATGATGCTTAATGAACCACAAACCCACTATTTTTATTAACCGTTTTAACACTAGAGACATCTTCCTGAATATTTTCAGACAGCATAGATCATGATGCTAGGGTGATGAGCCCTCTCATCATGATCTCCACCAT
Organism: Conchocele bisecta; assembly: GCA_029237695.1. Taxonomy (NCBI): domain Eukaryota; kingdom Metazoa; phylum Mollusca; class Bivalvia; order Lucinida; family Thyasiridae; genus Conchocele; species Conchocele bisecta. The sequence continues at coordinate 75,343,260 of CM055271.1, read as the reverse complement.
TTGTGTTCATCCTTACCGAAATTCCGACTGGAGACCTCGGGACCGTTTCACTAAACTTCTTACGACTAAAATGTCAAAATAATGATGGTCTGTAAATTTCACATTAACAATGTTTTCTTGTAAACAATTATTTGATTTACATTTATGTTCAATAAATCCATCAGTTGAAATTTCCAGATGATCCTAAATTTGCACGTACAAACATTTTAGTCATACAAAGTTTAGTCGGCCCCCTGGTTGGCCCTCACATACGCCTTTGGAATTTTTGTATGTGACAGTTGAATCTGGTTATACATACCCCTTATGTGAGTATTACGATTATTCGTAATCCTATTTTAGGGGAAGTGGCCAAGTGACTGGTGTGGTATGGACCTGGCACCAGGTCAGGCTATTCTATTTTCAGGTCTGAATATATTTTTTCTTGATGTAAATATTCTGTTCTGATTTTGGGATATTCCCCCCAATGCAGCAGGTTAAAACAGTATCGAACCCGTTTGCCTTACATGACCTTAGCTGTTGATAGGATGTTAAAAAACAATAAACAAACAAACAAACAAACAAACTGCACTGTTGATAGTTTGTGATTTTACCAAATGATACTCTTTTTTGCACAATGGAACAGTCTGAAACTTAACATGAAATAAACCATGTAAGTTTCTTTGACTGAGTTTAGGCTTTAGGCCGAAATGTTGGAATAATGGGTTTGTGGTTTATTAACTCTTCGCATGCTGGGAAATTTGTGGGCTATAAATAGTTCAAAAATAGCAGATGACAATTCATCATTTTTTCTTGTATTTCTCACTGTAAATATCATGAATATGTCTTGGAATTTCATTGGAATCGAGTCCTCAGGACTCAATTCTAATGAAATTTCAAGACATATTTACAGAGAGAAATAAAACATATACTCGTAATTCGTTTGGCGGATATTTTCGCCGCTAGCATGCAAAGAGTTAAGAAACCAGCATAGAAACCAGAATAAACAACGTTCTTTTGAGAATTTATAAACTTTTACAAGTTCAACTGTACTGGATGAAGGTTTGTCTGGTTTCAAATCATTTGTAGATATTTGTTTGCCTTGTTTATTTTTGTTTTAATTTTGACCATGTACTTCAGAGTTTTAACACGATTCAAACGTGCATGCATATGATATATGGAACCTAACTATGCTAACATTCCAACAAAACTGTGCATGTTACGAATGTGACCAGTGAACACCCATATATATGTCGCTGTGACTGGAGAAATGGGGATTATGGGATTTGCGACCAGTGTAGATCCAGATCAGCCCTCGCATCCGCACAGTCTGATCAGGATGTGCACTGTTCGCCATTCGATCAATGAAATATGCACCATGCTTCTTACAAGCAAGATACAAATGTAGATGGTTATCAGGCTACATGAGTGTGCTATTTGATCAGGAGCTACACTGGTCACAAATCCCATCTCCAGTCACACATAGGTTCCCACAGTGATTCTACTTTCTATGTTATTGCTATAGAAACTTTACCAAGGTTCCAGCTCAGGTCGAATACCACCTCGTATCATAATGTGGGTGGCAGGTGGGAGCATGCGATAGGTAATTTAACGATCGATGTTCATCCTTACTGGAATCCTGACCTGGTTTGGCCCTCACATGTCTGGCATTTTTGTATGTGACAGTTGGATCTGGTTATACTCATTATGCGAGTATTATGAGTATTCGTATTCCTATTACCTTTAGGGGAAGGGGCCAAGTGACTTTGGTGTGGTATGGATCTGGCACCATGTCAGGTTATTCTAATTTCAGGGTTGAATATATTTTATATTTCGATGTAAATATTCCGTTCTGAATTTTGGATTTTCCCCCCAATGCAGCAGGTTACACACGGGATTGAACTCGTTGGCCAGGTCTTAAATCACCTTAGCTGTTGATAGGCCGTTAAACTCCAATCAATCAATCAATCATATCGTAAATTAACAATTCTATTAACGCTAAGGCAAATAGTTTGGTGGAATGTTCACATTTCCATTTGAGAGTACAGACTGTTCAGTACTGTGCTGTAGTATTTTTCAGATAAAAAGAATATCCGTCATATGATTAGGGAGCTAATCCAACCCGTTTTCTGATTAATGGAATAGTTAAAAAACCGACATGGAATAGACCATACCAGTCATTTAGGGGTGAAATGGTTAGAATGTCAAATCCGCAATCCAGAGCTCCAGTTAAGGTGCGTAATTTGGAGGTAAATTTCTTATTTCTCCATCAAAAATGGCAATGAGACGATTCTAAAGCACTCCCAACTTGCCATTTTTGATGAAGAAATAGACAAAATTTCACCCCAAGTTGGTCAAATTACGCACCTTAACTGGAGCTCTGGCAATCAATGTTAAATCCCCAAATCAATCAAATCAGGAAACGAATCACATCTGTATATGACCTTGCTGTTGCACGAACGTACACTGCCATTTGATAGTCCCCCAATCCCCAGGTATAAATGCATGTTTTACTCCCTTTCCTCCCCTCCCCTGATGGTGCTAACCCTAACTAACTGCTTGTTACCCTTTAACCCTTTCAACCCGAAAGCCCGCTATATTGGTGTTTGCAAACAGTGCAGATCCCGATGAGCTGGCTCGTGACGAGCCGTCTCATCAGGATCTGCACTTTTTGCAAGTAATTTTCACATTTTAGAGAACGAATACATCCCCTTTTCATAACTTACTAGTCTGAAAATCATTTTGTGACGGAAAATTAACATGTCAAGATCAATTCCAGTTACTTAATTAGGGGTGAAAGGGGGGCGATATCAAGGGGGCATTTTGTTTTGCTCTTGATTGAAGTTCCATCTGTACATACATCTGTTCATCCATCTGTTGCAAACATAATCTGGTTAATTTACCGCCTTTGACTCGTCATCACATTTGACACAAGCCAAGTGATTTTGTACCTTGCCACACCATCGATTAAGCACCTGCAATGCTTATAGCAAGCAATATATGTCGTTGTCATTTTACAGGAGTGTGCTATTTGATCAGGAGCTACACTTGTTATATATATTAACATATTGTCTACATCACATGTTTCGTCTGTTCATTACAGCCGGAAGAACAGGCAGAAGACTTCAGCCACTTACCGCCAAATCAAAGAAGAAATAAATTGCAGAAAAAATTAGAAGAAATACAGAAATCTATAGCACATGAAACTGCTGAAAGGTAAACAACAGTGTAAACTTTATTTATTTCACAACGATTACTAACAAGCGCGAGATCACTTATACAAATGCTTTTCAAAAGCATTTGTATAAGTGCTCTCGCGCTTGCTATTTGTTGTCCTTAATATGGGAGGAAACCGGAGAACCCGGAAGGAAACCTACTTATCCGGTCTGGTGATCACCATGCCATCTCACATACTGCCTCGGTCGAGGATCGAACCTGGGCCGCATTGGTGAGAAGCGCGCTCGTTGCCGATTGTGCTAGCTGGACAACCCTAACAGGTGCTGAAAGACAAGCAACTGAACTGTTATCCCTTTCACCACTAATCGGATATGTAGCTGTGACTGGAGAAATGGGGCTTATTGGTTTGCGACCAGTGTAGATCCAGATCAGCCTGTGCATCTGATCAGGATCTACACTATTCACCATTTCATCAATGAGACATCTAGGTCTTCCTATACAAGGACTATAGGTCATTATCAGGCTACATGAGTGTTATTTGATCAGGATCTGCCTTGGTCACAAATCCCATAAGCCCCATTACTTCAGTCACTGCCACATATGTGAGTCACTGGAGAAATGGGGCTTACGATATTTGTGGCAGTGTAATTCGTGAACAGCTAGCACTCTCCTGCAGCCTGATAATGTTTGTTCTATACTGTTTGTTGGAAGCATGGAATGTGTTTCACTGACTTAATGGAGAACAGTGCAAACCCTGATCAGCCTGCACAGATGTGCAGGCTGATCTGGGTTTACACTGGTTTTAACAGTCCTATTTTTCCTGCCAGAGTCCAATGTTAAGGCATGGACTGTTCCATATTAATTTTCAAATTATTCTATCAAACTGGATAATTTTGAAAAGGAAACATTGAAAATATTGATGAACAGTGTAGACCCTTATCAGATGACTTGTTAGGAGCATGCTTTTTTTTATCTACACTTTTAGATGTAAGAATTTTGTTTAATATTTTCTTTCCGATTTGTCTTATTTCTGAACAAAAGTATATATTGTCATAATATATACTTTCGATGAGAAATAAAGAAAATATTTACAATTTTCCATTAGAAAACTTGTGTTTCCTCAGAATATAATGATATTTTCCTCCAGAGACGGCATGTTGCGGATGAAGGAAGTCTACCAAACGAACCCAGCATTAGGAGACCCCAACTCCCTCGACAAGAAGGTAGACGAGAACTCGCAGAAACTCAACACCTTACAGGCAGAACATCGCAAATACCAGGTACAGAAATACAGTCTACATTTGTTACCTCAAACCCTCAAATACAGTCTACACTTGTTACCTCAAGCTCTCTTAACAGGCCTCAGCAAATTCTTAATACCGGCTATCCACCATTAGAAATAGGAGCCACATGGTTGTTGTTGTTGTTGATGGGTTGTGGCCTAGAGGTTGTGGATTCAATCCCCTCCCTAGGCGGGAAAAATACTTCCATAGTACAGGGCTCCAGATAAGCTGCTTATTTGCGTAAATACCCAATTAAAATTGCCAAAAACCCAATTGAAATCAGAAGTAGCGGGTATCAAAAAGCAATAACAAATTTGTGGTACCTCATGCTACAGAAAACAATAAACAGACCACAAATATAGCATATTTTTCTTATTTTCCATGAAAACACATCTTGGTATTTCACCTTTATCATGCTACAGAAAACAATAAACAGACCACAAATATAGCATATTTTTCTTATTTTCCATGAAAACACATCTTGGTATTTCATTAGAATTGTCTCCAAGGAGACAATTCTAATGAAATGCCAAGACATGTTTTCATTTCGAAGCAAACTATTCAATAAGTGCTGTCTGTTGATGTGTAAACAGTAGTGTGATTTTATTTTACCCAATTAAAATATTGAAATACCCAATTGCTTCAGATATGATGGAGTGAAAATACTCAATTACTAATTCCTTATCTGGAGCCCTGATAGTATTTCCATTCCTCTGTTCCTTCGTATGAGGCTTGAAAAAACCGAGGTCCAGTCTCTACCTTAGCTATTGCTTGATCATTAACCAGTTACACACGGAATACACCATTACGGGTTTGAATTTTTTAAAATATTTTATTTTTATTTTTGTTATTTTTCAATGAAAGTGTATGTTAAATTAAATGATGAATTTACAAGTTCCCTCTGGTATGCAGATTGAAACCAATATCCTGTTTGTAATTGACACATTAATTAATATTTGCATCCCCATGTAACTGGTATGGACTTTTCCATGTCCATTTAGGGATGGATTGTGGCCTAGGGGTTCGGACTCCAGGCTTCCAATCTGAAGGTCAACAAACCTAGCTTTAGGCATCAAAAATACATTCATACTTTAAACTGTGGTCCCGTCTATATGACTGTTGCTGTTGCTGGGACGTTAAACCCATTCACTTTCACTTTTCCATTGATCATTTTTATACGCCCGTTTGAAAAAACGGGACGTATTATGTATTCACCTTCGGCGGGCGGGCGGGCAGACACAGCTTGTCCGCGCAATAACTAGATTAACCAAATTTGGTATACATGTTTTATCACGGCAAGACAAAGAAGCCTATTGATTTGGAATTTTTTTCGATGACTTGTCTACCCTTGGGGGCCATCGTTTGAAAAGAACGGGACATATTATGTATTCACATTGTTAATTTTCGCAGTCTGTACCATTGTCCACATAATAACTTGTGTTTATCCAATCAAGATGAGTGAGTTATCTCCCCTCGTTGACGGCTTTGCCTCGACGGGCGTATATTGTGACCTACGGCACTCTTGTTTATTGGTGCACCAAATGTTCTTTACAGATACTTTTACGAAGAATCAGGTTTCGTTTATTTGTTATATTCACATGCTAGATGTATTTTTAGCTCACCTGAGCGAAGCTCATGTGAGCTATTGTTACCGCAATGTGTCCATCGTCGTCCGTCGTCGTCCGTCGTCGTCCGTGAACTTTTTCAAATGTCTTCTCCTCGGTAACCATTGGGCCTATAGTCACCAAACTTCATGGTCATGGTCCTTAGGTAGGGGGGTTACAAAATTGTTAAAATGACGTCATTACGTAATCCAAGATGGCCACCGTCTAAAAATAGCACAAATTCTTAAAAAATCTTCTTCTCAAGATTCTTCTTCCGACAAAACTTGGTAGGAATGATGTACAATGCTCTTTCAAAGTTGTTAAAATGGTGACCCCGGGGTCAAAAATGGGTGTGGCCCTTGGGGTCGAATTGGGGTAAAATTTTATTTTTGACAGAATATGGTCATGTCATATATCAAATTGAAGGTATCAATGAGGCGATCACTCTGGTGCATTTTATGTCAAAATCGGATGGTTATGTCATCCAAGATGGTCGCCGAAAAGTCAAAAGGTCATTATTTTATTAGAGATTTCAAAATTCTTCTTCACATGAACCGCTTGGCCCATGGTAGCCAAACTTAAAAGTTATGGTCCATGGGTGAAGCTGTTTCAGATTTGTTAAAATAGAGGTCATCGCTAATCCAAGATGGCCGCCGTCTAAAAATAGCATAAATTCTTAAAAAATCTTCTTCTCATGAACCGCGGGCCGGATTTCGACGAAATTTGGTATGAATGATCGATGTACAATGCTCTTTCAAAGCTGTTAAAATGGTGACCCCGGGGTCAAAAATGGGCGTGGCCCGTGGGGTCAAATTGGGGTCAAATTTTATTTTTGACCGAATATGGTCATGTTATATATCAAATCGAAGGTATCTATGAGGCGATCACTCTGGTACATTTTTTGTCGAAATCGGATTGTTATGTCATCCAAGATGGCCGCCAAAAGGTCAAAAGGTCGTTCTTTTATTAGAGATTTCAAAATTCTTCTTCACATGAACCGCTTGGCCCATGGTAGCCAAACTTAAAAGTTATGGTCCATGGGTGAAGCCTTTTCAGATTTGTTAAAATGGAGGTCATCGCTAATCCAAGATGGCCGCCGTCTAAAAATAGCATAAATTCTTAAAAAATCTTCTTCTCATGAACCACTGGCCGGATTTCGACTAAACTTGGTAGGAATGATCGATTTACAATGCTCTTTCAAAGTTGTGAAAATGGTGACCCCAGGGTCAAAAATGGGCGTGGCCCGTGGGGTCAAATTGGGGTCAAATTTTATTTTTGTCATCGCTTAATCCAAGATGACGCCATCTAAAAATAGCACAATTTTTTTAAAACACATGAACTCAATGTCACATTCTCCTCTGGTGTTCATGGAGTCAGGTGAGCGAATTAGGGCCATCATGGCCCTCTTGTTATTTACATTGGCGAGAACCGGTTGTTCGTCAAAACAAGAGGTATGAGATTAAAGCAAACTATACAATATGGGGTAAGCCATTTTACATTTGTTGCGCTATGTTTCTAAAAAATCTGCCATTCCATTAGAAAGATATTAAAGGAAATCTACTGTAAAAATGAAGTCACGCCGTTGAGAAACCCCATGATTCGACACCCTGACACCACAGGGATATCTGCTAGAGTGTGAGGGGAGAGGGGTGGGGGAGTGAGAGTAGGAATTTTCTTAACCCTTTGCACGCTAGCGGTGAAAAAAACAGCCTAATATGTCGTGGAATTTAATTGGAATTGCATCGAAACGATGCAATTCCAATGAAATTCCACGACGTATTTTCATACTTTAGTGAAACGGGCCCCAGTGGACTAAGTAAAATACTTTGAGTTAACGAGAAATATTATATACAAAAACATGTTCTTGGAACCAAGAATTTGACTGAGCTATCAACAGTTTAACTTAAACCTTTGCACGCTAGCGGCGGAAATAACGGCCAAATATGTCGTGCAATGTCGTAACGATGCAATTCCAATGAAATTCCACGACATATTTTCATAGTTTTCAGAGAGCAATAAGAAAAAAAAATATTAATGAAGTGTCGTCTGCTGTTATATTTGAACTATTTTTAGCCATTATTTTCCCAGTATGCAAAGAGTTAAGTATCACAAAGATTACACTGCCACAATACCACTGCAGGGATATCTAACGAATTGTGAGGGGGGAATGCGAGGCAGCTCATCGGTGCAGCACGGCGGATCTGACGAATCCCTCACTACCAGCATCACGTCCGCCGAGAGTGGTAATGTGATACAGAACTCCGCCCCCGGCACGCCCCAATCTGCTCACAACAACAACCCCAGCGCCTACTATGAGTGAGTAATTACTCCTCTTTGTCCGTCACGTTATTCTAAGATTTAATTTTGCACTTCCAAACTTACGGAGTTCAGTAAAACTGGTCTCAGGGTCCCGTTGTTCAAAACCTCAGTTAGCTTAACCCTTTCACCCCTAAGTAACTGGATTTTGATGCATTAACTTTGCAATCAATCCAGTCATCAAAAAATGGTTTTCAGACTAGTCCATTTATGAAAAGGGGGTGATTTTTTTTATAAAAAATATGAAAATTACTTGCAAAAAGTGCAGATCCTGATGAGACGGCTCGTCACGAGCCGGCTCATCTGGATCTACACTTTTTGTCAATACAGGCCTGTGTTGTTGAAAGGGTTAAAGGACTGTTAAATCTTTAACATTGTTATGGATTTAGCAGTCCATTAAGCTAACAGAGGTTTTGAGTAACTGAGCCCTGGCTATAGTGCCTTTTTGTCGCGCCCGCTTGCGGAAAGCGCGATGTAGTCGGCCGTTTGGCGTACGTACGTGTGTCCGGTTAAAGTTTTTGGTTAAGCTGTAAGGTTAAGTTTTTTGGTTAAAGTTTTTGGTTAAGTTCTTTGGTTAAAGTTTTTGGTTAAGTTTTTTGGTTAAGTTGTTTGGTTAAGTTTTTTGGTTAAAGTTTTTGGTTAAGTTCTTTGGTTAAAGTTTTTGGTTAAGTTTTTTGGTTAAGTTAAGTTTTTTGGTTAAGTTAAGTTTTTTGGTTAAGTTTTTTGGTTAAAGTTTTTCGTTAAAGTTTTTCGTTATACTATATCTCTGCAACTGCTTTGCCCATTACCTTGAAACTTCACATGGGTGTTTATCATCATCTATATTTTCATTCTACCCACCTTCCGTGCGGCCCCTGTGCCCAATGTCAAGGTCAAATTATTTTGAAGTTTTTGGTTAAAGTTTTTGGTTAAAGTTTTTGGTTAAGTTTTTTGGTTAAGTTTTTGGTTAAAGTTTTTCGTTATACTATATCTCTGCAACTGCTTTGCCCATTACCTTGAAACTTCATATGGGTGTTTATCATCATCTATATTTTCATTCTACCCCCCTCCCGTGCGGCCCCTGGGCCCAATGTCAAGGTCAAATTACTTTGAAGTTTTTGGTTAAGTTCTTTGGTTAAATTTTTGGGTTAAGTTTTTTGGTTAAGTTTTGTGGTTAAAGTTTTGGTTAAGTTTTTTGGTTAAGTTTTTTGGTTAAAGTTTTTTGTTATGCTATATCTCTGCAACTGCTTTGCCCATTACCTTGAAACTTCACATGGGTGTTTATCATCATCTATATTTTCATTCTACCCCCCTTCCATGCGGCCCCTGCGCCCAATGTCAAGGTCAAATTGCTTTGAAGTTTTTGGTTAAGTTTTTTGGTTAAAGTTTTTGGTTAAAGTTTTTGGTTAAGTTTTTTGGTTTAGTTTTTTGGTTAAAGTTTTTCGTTATACTATATCTCTGCAACTGCTTTGCCCATTACCTTGAAACTTCACATGGGTGTTTATCATCATCTATATTTTCATTCTACCCCCCTCCCGTGCGGCCCCTGTGCCCAATGTCAAGGTCAAATAATTGAAATTACTTTGAAGTTTTTGGTTAAGTTTTTTGGTTAAGTTATTTGGTTAAGTTTTTTGGTTAAAAATTTTTGTTATACTATGTCTCTGCAACTGCTTTGCCCATTACCTTGAAACTTCACATGGGTGTTTATCATCATCTATATTTTCATTCTACCCCCCTCCCGTGCGGCCCCTGTGCCCAATGTCAAGGTCAAATTACTTTGAAGTTTTTGGTTAAGTTTTTTGGTTAAAGTTTTTGGTTAAGTTTTTTGGTTAAGTTTTTTGGTTAAAGTTTTTTTGTTATACTATATCTTTTTTTTTAGTGTCCATGCCTCGCCACAAGGCACGACATGCAGGCCGCGGTCATTTAGTGATATCAAGTTTATCAGGTGAGGCTAGGAAATTGATATCAATTTGAGTTGATATAAAAATTTCACTAGCATAGTATTCTATTTACAGTGGAACCTCTCTAAACCGAACACCAAGAAATCACCTCTTATCTTATTTTTGATGAGTTTTTTTACCTCCCAGGGTGTCCGGCTTTAAGAGGTTTCACTGTATCGATTAATGCTACATGCTAGAGAATGGAAAAATACATGGTTTTCACCGAAAAGAAGGCAGACTTGTTTGCATTACACTGACGTCACACGGTGACGTCGTGTGATGCAACTTACCAATTGAACGTCAGCGAAAGTAGTTGTGACTCGGATATGCTTTTCTAGTAAATTCAGGATACGAACAAGTATTATCAGTCAACGTGACTCGTTTGGCCCTCACGTACGTCGTTGGCATTCATGTATGTGACAGTTGAATCGGGTTATACCCCATATGTGAGTATTACGATTATTCGTAATCCTATTATTTTTAGAAGGGACCAGCCAAGTGACTTAAAAATACTTTCATAGTATTTCCATCCAACTGGTCTGTCGGATGAGACTTGAAACCGAGCTCGCGTCCATAAATTACCTTAGCTGTTGTTGGGACGTTAACCCTTACTACTCCGAGTTAAATTTTGTCATCTGCTGGAAATGTTTTATTTTCAATATTTCTTGGCAAAAACCTGTTTTGACAGCACATGAGAATCGTCTCCACTGGAAACGATTGTCATGTGCTGTCAAAACCACTTGCGGAAAGCGAGACATAGTGATCACAATGACGTCCGGGTGTCCGTGCGTCCGTCTGTGCGTCCGTCCGTCCGTCCGTCCGGGCAAACATCAGGGGTTTAGGAGCTTAGGGTAAGGGTTAGTTTCCTTTGAAGTTCTTTGAACTTACACCATTAGCCCATAAAACCTTTTGAAGTTTAGGGGCTAGTCCTTTGATCTTTTATATAGCAAATAGCCCATAAACCCAAAATGTTGGTACGTCCGTCCGTCCGTCTGTCCGTCCGTCCGAAATCTGCGTTAAAGTTTTTAAATACCTTATATCTCTGCAGTACTAAGTCACATTGACTTGAAACTTCATATGCATATTAGTCATCATCCATATATTCATGCTGTGTCCCACTCATGCGGCCCCTGTGCCCAAGGTCAAGGTAAAATGCCTCGGCGGGCTCGACATGCGGGCCGCGGCCATCTGGTTTTGTTAAGAATTATGGCAAAAATGAAAAGCAGCAGACGACAATTTCCATCTACAGCATAGTGAGGGTTAAACCCATTCACTTTCATGTTGTACTGCCACCATACCTGTACATTACATGGTATATGTAGCATTGTTGTTGAATGGATATAAAACTGCTGTCAATCAGTCGATACTGAATCTCTTTCTGGCTAACTTGTGTTTTGTCATCTATTCAACGAACCAACGAACCAACGAACCAATGAACCAACGAACCAACGAATTAACCAACCAACCAATTAACCAACCAACCAACCAACCAACCAACCAACCAACCAACCAACCAACCAACCAACCAACCAACCAACCAACCAACCCCAACCAACCAACCAACCAACCAACCAACCAACCAACCAACCAACCAACCAACCAACCAACCAACCAACAATCAGTCATATCAACCAACCAACCAATTAATACCACCACCGTCCGCCCACTAACCAACCAATGTCCTTACAGACCAGTGGAGGAGCCATCAAGTGTAAAGGCAGATCTGGATCCCAGTCAATCAATCAATTAATCAACCAACCAACCAACCAACCAACCACACCCAACCACCCACTATCCACCCACCAAACTAAACCAATCACCCACCCAACCACCCCCTATGTCCGTGTTGCAGACCAGTAGAAGAGCCGGTGAGTGTAGAGACGGAGGTGGACGCCATTGACCCCACGGAGGACGAGTTCCCCTACCCCGTGATCGGCACATGCCGCGCCCTTTACGGGTTTGACGGTGAGTTGCTCATATACCACGCTGGGCCATTGAAGAGGCCAATGGAAGAAGGGGGCTAACACCCTTATGAAGTTAGCCCCCTTCCTCAACTGACCTACTGTTGGTGGCAGGTTAGAGCATGCAATGGGTAATTCAATGATCGGGGTTCATCCGTACTGAAGTCCCGAACGGAGACCTGGTTTGGCCCTCACATACATCTTTGTCATTTTTATATGTGACAGTTGAATCTGGTTATACCCCTTATGTGAGTATTAAGCTTATTCGTAATCCTATTACTTTTAGGGGAAGGGGCCAAGTGACTTTGGTGTGGTATGGACCTGGCACCAGGTCAGGTTATTCTAATTTCAGGGCTGAATACATAGTTATTTCGATATAAATATTCCGTTCTGATTTTGGAATTTTTCCCCCCAATGCAGCAGGTTGAAGACAGGATCGAACCCGTTGGCCCGGCCTTAAATGCACATAACCCTATTTCTTTCACTGACCCATTATCATCTTAGCCCCCTGCTTTCACTGACCCCTTATGGAGCAGCCCTCTAAGGGAGCAGCCCTCTTTCACTGACCCATTATGGAGCAGCCCTCTTCCACTGACCCAATATGGAGCAGCCCTCTTCCACTGACCCATTATGGAGCAGCCCTCTTCCAGCCCTCTTCCACTGACAGCCCTCTAAGGGAGCAGCCCTCTTCCACTGACCCATTATGGAGCAGCCCTCTTCCACTGACCCATTATGGAGCAGCCCTCTTTCACTGACCCATTATGGAGCAGCCCTCTTCCACTGACCCATTATGGAGCAGCCCTCTAAGGGAGCATGCCTCTTCCACTGACTCATTATGGAGCAGCCCTCTTTCACTGACCCATTAAGGAGCAGCCCTCTAAGGGAGCAGCCCTCTTTCACCGACTCATTATGGAGCAGCCCTCTTCCACTTTCTTTAATATTTCCATTCCACCAATCAACCTGGATTGGTCCTTTGGATCATACTTGAAACCGAGGTCCCGTCTCTATGTCACAGGGTGAGGGAAACTGTGCACCCGGCCACGGGACTCGAACCCAGGTTCAATTGTTGTACTGAGCTAACCGGGTTCAGATTCACACTTCTTCCCATAGTGAATTACATACCAACCGTGACATCTATATGATGTTGTTGGAGCATTAAACCCATTCACTTTCACTTATGTTTCGTATGAAAAAAGAACTTATCCTAGAACATGAACGCTAAGTTTAATGATCAAAACATACTGATGGTATGGTTGATGGTAAATGTGGTGGTGATTGGAGAAATTGTGCTTGTGGTATATGCTACCAATGTAGATCCATTCTGATAGCCATTCAGTTGGTGTTGTGCTACATGTATACATTAGAAGACCAGGAGCTAGACTGGCCACAAATGCCATAAGCCCCATTTCTCCAGTATCAAACACATATGTGTTGATAGAGCAATGTGTTACATCAAAAAGTGCCTTGACTGTGTACAACATATTTATATTACCTTCGAGACTGAGGCAATTGTCTTTGTATACCAGTTTTAGATGATAACATTTAATGGCTGGACTGGCTGATTTGTGGTTCAGAGCTCCAGTTAAGGTGCGTAATTTGGGGACAAATTTCTTATTTCTCTATCAAAAATGGCATGTTGGGATTGCTTTAGAATCGTCTCAATGATTCTAAAGGACTCCCAACTTGCCATTTTTTGGTGAAGAAATAAGAAAATTTCACCACAAATTGAACAAGTTACGCAGCTTAACTGGAGCCCTGGTGGTTGTGACGTGAGAAAAGGGGCTTATCTGATTTTTGACCAGTGTAGCTCCTGATCAAATAGCACACTCGTGTGGCCTGATAGCGATCTGTATTGCTTGTTAGAAGAATGACGTGTGTATGACGTGAGCTGATCTTGATCTACACTGGTCAGAAAACCCATAAGTCCCATTTCTCCAGTCACAGCCACATATTTATGACTGTTTGCCTGTGTGATGAATATTGTTGATTGTCATTCTCGTGTATTATATTTGACCCAATTTTATGTTTCCAGCGAGCGGAGGTAGGCACCATTATAAACTAAACATTGCACAACATACAATGGACAGTTGTCCATTTTTTATGCTAAATTATAAGCCAGCTTGATTAAAGTGAATGCCAAACGAAGAGACCCGTTTCTTTGATTGTTCTGAATTACAGAAACAGTGTTTCGAATTGTTTATTTATCCATTGGTCTGAACTCTAAGGATCAAATTCTAGAGGTTTATGAACTAATTATACTCATTATACCCCCTATGCGATAGCAAGGTGGGGGCATATTCCGTTGCTCTTGAGGTTCCGTATATCTGTCAGTCCGTCCGTATTTACGTCCATCCGTCCATCTACATTTACCTCGAAAAGTCAAATGGTTTGCTAGTTTCAGGTAGAGTCCAGTATGCCACGGGGGTATATCCATGTTTTACATCCATATTGTCTAGTTCATGTTGATTTTGAGCCCATTTCAGTCTAAGGATACGATCATTTTGTTAAACAATCTCGTTATTTTGTTTATTTCTCCATAAATGTATATGCTTTTGCCACACATTAAACCGTCTCGCTGAGACTGCTCAAACGAGTGGTAACAACATAAACTTATGAAATGAAATAAAGAAAATAGTGATTTTTTTCTCTCAAAAATTTCATATTACTATAATTGTATCTCGTCTGTAATGGGTTATATATCTGACTAAATTTTTTATTTTATTAATAAAGTAAACTTAATATTAAAATACTTTGGCATCCATATATTAATAAATTGTAATAATAAAATTGTCGTCTGCTGTTTTTCATATTTGCCTTAATTCTTAACAAAAAACGTGTTTTGACAGCACATGAGAATCGTCTCCAGTGGAGACGATTCTCATGCGCTGCCAAAACAGGTTTTTATCTAGAAATATTGAAAATAAAACATTTCCAGCAGACGACAAAATTTAATTCAGCATCGTAAGGGTTAAGCCATACCACTAGTAAATGTCAAGCGAATATTTTGTGATGTCAAACAAACAAACCTATGTTTAGTGTACAATGTGTGATTTCTACACTTGTGTAACCTGCTTATATTCATGTACTGACTACAAGTAGATTAGCACAATCTCTGCTTGATAATTCTTGCTGTGACTGGAGAAATGAGGCTTGTGGGTTTTGTGACCAGTCAAGCTCCTGATCAAATAGCGCACAACTGTAGCCTGATAACGATCTATATTGCTTGATAGAGCATGACCGTGTTTCATTGATGGAATGGCGAACAGTGCAGATCCTGATGCATCCACACAGTCTGATCTTGACCTACTCCGATTTCAAAACCCATAAGCCCTATTTCTCCATTCACAGCCACATATGTGATTTATGCATACTTATGAGATATATAATTCCAACTCGGAGTTTCACGATTACACGATTCACAATTTACGAGTACACTTTGAGGGAGTAATTTTCAATTCAAGGATGAACTTATTAATTTGTATTACACTTAATTTATTACATTGTCACGGCCATTTTGGCTGTGAAAATGTAATCAATTTAGTATAATAATTCTGCATACTTTTAATCATCAAATATATGCAGTCGTTAGTTCTACATGTATATGAAATAATCCATTTCTGTAGCCTATTTCATCAACATTGCAAAGTATACTTTAGTAGCAAAGTATACTTTGAGGGAGAAATTTTCAATTTTATGATAAATTTATTAATTTTTATTATACTGAATTTATTACATTATCACAGCCAATTTGGCTGTGATAATGTAATAAATTCAGTATAATAATTCTGCATACTTTTAATCATGAAATATAAATATATGCATTTGTTAGTTCTATATGAAATAATGCATTTCAGGAAAAATAAATGATTACTCCCTCAAAGTATACTTTGCTAGTAAAGTATACTTTGCAATGTTGATGAAATAGGCCACAGGAGAAATAAATGATTATTTCTTCAAAGCACACTTTGCTAGATAAGTATGCTTTGCGATTTTGGTGAAATCGGCTACAGAACTGTTAAAATCCAGAAAACGCAATATTGCTCACTCTTGTGGAAATTGGATTTATCCCGTCAACACAGTGCGTATGTGCCGTGAAACACGGTGCCGTGAAACATTTTTGATATCCTGCCAATACGACCTACTCACTGCGTATGAATATGTGCGGTTGCTGGGGTTATTTCTTTGCATTTTAAAGCCAGTTGTATGTGTTGACGGGATAAATAGAATAGTAGGTTAGTGCCGTGAATGGAAAAAATATCTGGTGCAGCACGGAAACGGGATGTGCTCGGCAGAGCCTCGCCCATCCCGTTTCCTGAGCCTTGCCAGATATTTTTTCCCATTCACGGCACTAACCTACTATTCTCTATATAGCTGTCATCATTCCTGTGGCGTAGTCGCAATTGTAGACAGAGCTCCAGATAATTTTGGATCTAAAGAGTATTATACCCCTATATTTCAAATTCAATGCGTATTTACTTTTACAAATGTAGTGTTGATTTTCTTCCTTATTAAATAGGGAACAAATGACAAAAAATAAATCAAATTTAAAAGTTTGCTTATTTGAGCTGCAAAGAGCATTGCCGCTCAACTAAGTAAATTTTCAACTTTATTACAGTATTTTCACTACTCAATTTGAAAATCAATGCATATTTTCACATTGCTGTGAGTATTTTGTACTCCCACTTTTGATAATCAATGCATATTCTGCTAAAATAGGTGTGTAAAATACACCAATACACAGCTTATCTGGAGCTCTGTTGTAGATGTCAACAATTTTGGACGTACTTGTACATATCTCATGATACGTTCGTCAGATCGTTACCAAAACTCCTTAGTTGCTTCCTCACATTGATGGCTAAACACGCAGTGTTATTTGTCTGCCCTTGACCTACCTTATTACGAAATATGGCTCACATCCAGAAAAACGTTGACATACGTCCCAATCTTCCGTATTTTCTGATATGTTAAGTCAGTTTTTACCAAACTTCATTGTTTCCTCACATTGATGCTTAACTACGCTGTGTCATTTGAGTGACCTTGACCTTTCTGACCTACTTTTGTGTGGGTGAGACAATCCCCGGTGATCGCCTTGTTGCACTTTTCGTGTTCTTCATATTAGTTTTTGATGTCTAATGTCTGAAAAATGTATGTGAGCATTGGTGTACAAAAACTACAAAAAATCTGGCCTTTGTTCACAGGTGGTCTTTATTCACAGGGTCATTTATATAGTAATTGTGCAATTGGGACAACAAAAGTGTGGCCTTTACAGCCAGGTGATTGCTATTCGGAGGTGGTCTTTAGCACAGGTTCTACTGTATTACAAATGGAATTTTAAGTCATGTAATTACTTTGAAATAGAAATGGAATTATATGTAATAAACAGCATTGTTTTGAACATTTTTCCGGGATATCAATTTGTAAACATCAAACCTTTCTGGTTGGCCTCCAGTTGACAAATTTGTACCCGATAAATGTATGTTGTTTATTCCCCTAATTACTTATTCAGGGGTGGGAATTTTCAGGATATACCCTGAAATCAAGATTTGAAGTTCCTGATAATTGCAGAAAAATACGGTTTCAACATGGGAAGCGCACATTTACTCATACTGCCAAGTGCTGAAAATGGCTAAACAAACATATTTTTGCACCCACATTTGTGGGTGCCAAAATATGTTTGTTTAGCCATTTTCAGGATTTGGCATTGGAACTGTTCCCACCCCTGCCTTAATACCAGGAGATCTATACATTACAGGTTCTTTACCATTCTCGGGCAGTCAGTTACTGCCTCTCCATATAACACACACTTTGTTAGTGCTTGAATAGGCATGTCTGCAATATTTTATCTCCGCCTACTTTCCAAAATAAGTGACAACACCATTATCGATTACATCATGACCTGTGATAACATTACATTAGGGTTTATATATATATTAGGCCATAAAAAGTACTTTGGTGCTCAGATATTTCTATGTTGGAAAAGTCCCTGCACATTGGGGGACCGTTTCACTAAACTTTGTATGACTAAAATGTTCGTAAGTGCTGATTTAGAATAGTCCATAAATTTCAATTGATGGGTTTAAATTTATTGAGCTATGCTCAATACTGTAAATCCAATAATTGTTTACAAGAACAAATTGTTAATGTGAAATTTACAGACTATCATAATTTTGCAATTACAAACATTTTAGACGTACAAAGTTTAGTGAAATGGCCTCCAGAGCTTTCTAGTGTTTAAACGGACAAATAAAAACATGTGAATTCGCTGTTTTGATTGATCGATCAAAAACACTACGATGCAAAAATGTTAAATCCAATCACTTTTGCTGTGAATCTGATGTTTTTTTCACGTCAAAAGGTGTTATTATGAACCCCTCTAAACCGAACACCCTGGGGATCACATTGTGTCTTATTTAGATGGGTTTCAATGTAATTTATATTATTGTCCTGTCTGTTCATACATGTAACAGAAAATGACAAAAAAGGGCCATCGAGTGATTAATTACAATGGAACCTCACTAAACCGGACACCCTGGGGACTTCCCAGTGTGTCCGGTTTATAGAGGTTCCACTGTAACTCTTATTATATGTGAACCACTTGTTAAATTTTAATGCAACATGCGTGGGTGGCAGGTGGGAGCACGCGATGGGTAATTTAACGATCTGAGTTCATCCTTTTCTGGAATCCCAACTGGAGACCTGTAGCCGATTTCATCAAAATTGCAAAGTATACTTTACTAGCAAAGTCTACTTTGAGGGAGAAATCATTTATTTTTCCTGAAATGTATTATTTCATATAGAACTAACAAATGCATATATTTCATGATTAAAAGTATGCAGAATTATTATACTGAATTTATTACATTATCACAGCCAAATTGGCTGTGATAATGTAATAAATTCAGTATAATAAAAATTAATAAATTTATCATAAAACTGAAAATTTCTCCCTCAAAGTATACTTTGCTACTAAAGTATACTTTGCAATATTGATGAAATAGGCTACAGGTTTGGCCCTCACATACGTCTTTGACATTTTGTATGTGACAGTTGAATCTGGTTATACCCCTTATGTGAGTATTACGATATTCATAATCCTAATTTAAGGGAAGGGGCCAAGTGACTTTGGTGTGGTATGTGGTGTGGTGTGGTATGTGGTGTGGTGTGGTATGGACCTGGCACCAGGTCAGGTTATTCTAATTTCAGTGCTGAATATATTTGTTCTCGATGTAAATATTCCGTTCTGATTTAGGGATTTTCCCCCCAATGCAGCAGGTTAAAATGGGATCGAACCTGTTTGCCCGGCCTTACATGACCTTAGCTGTTGATAGGCTGTTAAACACTAATAAACAAACAAACAATAATGCAACATGCTTCTGGGGATTTAAAAAAACAGAGATGGGGATCTCCTAAGAAAAAAATATTTAAAATAAATTCCGCCCTCCCATGTTACTTTTCGCAAACACCGTGTCTGAGAACCAGTGTACTTTTTTTTATAGCATTAGGTTTATTTGAAACATTATTGTCTTGTAACATAGCAATCCTGTAGTCATGGTAATTGTTATGTAACAATAGATTACTGCAAACTGCACACATTAACCACAGGTTGAAGTAACGGACCGAAGTCTATAAATACATTAAATATGCCTAAAAGCATCAATAAACGAAGAAAAAAAAAAAAGCTAAAATTTGTTTTTACCCCCTCCTATATGGAGGGGGTAAAAACAAATTGTAGCTTTTTTTTTTTTTCATTTATAGACCTCGGTCCGTTACTTCAACCTGTGACATTAACCTGTTGCATAGGAATACACATTTGGGTGTATGAAACTATTGAAATATTTTTGTTCTCATTTCTGAATGAAAGTTTATGTTGTGACCACGCATTTGAACCGTGTCGACGAGACGGTTCAAATGAGTGGCCACAATAGATACTTACTCGGAGAAATAAGGAAAATATTTACAATTTTCCGTCAGTAAAACGGTGTATTATCAGAATGTAATGAGTTAGCCAACTGCACATTCATCCATCCATTAAACATTGAGACTTTCATCTATCAGTAAGTAAGAAGATGTTTCATGTTAGTGTGAACAAACAATCTGTCATGGTACACTCATTTCCAAGCTCTTTAAATCAAGCTTCTGATATCTCAGATTGTTGATCCCAAGTACATGTTTTCCTACGCAACAATTCTCATTATTGCATAAAATGTGCTTTCACAGTTTAATAACACACTGTAATAAAAATCATAATACACCAGTGAAATACATTGTAAATATGCAAATGAGCCAGCTACAGAAAACATGTTTGGTAATCAGCCAGCTTTAAATTATCCTGATGTGATTATGCTAAATAGAATCTAACATTTGTGCTGATTTAACATGATATTTATTAAACTCGTTGACATAGCCTCGTTTCTTATGTAATCAGTAAACTTGTTTAATAAATATCATATTAAATCATCACTCGTGTAAGATCCTATTTAACCCATTACATTCGGAATACACCTTTAATTTTTAATATATTTTGTTTTTATTTTTGTTATTTCTCAATGAAAATATATGTTGTGACCACTCATTTGAACCGTCTCGCTGAGACGGTTCAAATGGTGGTCACGACATATATTTCTGAGCTCATATAAATATAATATTTAGGATTTTCCACAACAAAATGGTGTATCCTCAGCATGAAAATGGTTAACTCAAAGTTTTGTTAAAGGCCCTGAACGGCTCAGTATTACAATTTTCCGATTTTTTCAAACACAAAAACATGTTTGGCAACTGATTTATTACACACAACTAACATATACTGCCTAATAGATACATCTCAAGTCTTGAGATTTACATCTTAATCGCAATGTGAAGACAACAAAAACTTGTTTTGTGTACCACTCAGTGCAAAATATCAATATTGACAAATTAATTCCCTTAACCCAACGGCTTCGGCTCGGAAGCGAGTCGATAAACTCCGGCTATCGGAATTCATCGGCCGCAAATCAGGGAGTTGGGCAGTTGACCCGAGCTTCTATCGGAAAATCGATCGGACTTTGAACACACACCTGCTGTTTGTTTATCAACAAATATTGATATTTTCATCGACTACAAACTCATTTTTGTACCAAAATGTATGCAAACAGTTTCAAAGTGTGTGTAAATAGAAACCTGTTGAATGTATGTGTGGGAAAACCCAATAGGAGGCAAAATTCGGCAACTTGAGCCGTATTGGGGCTTTAACTCAAAGTATTTTCCTCAGTCCCCTAGATGTTGAGTAAAACAGTGTTGGCTGTAATTGAATTTAATTGAATTTAATTGAATTGTTTCAGGGACAGCAGGTATGATGTCTTGTAACCATGGCAATGACTGCTGTTTAGCCTTTAACCTTTCTCTTCATGTGCATACTTTGCTGATGGAAGATTTGTCTTGTTTGTAGTGCCTTGCCATATAATGACATAATGTATTATAATACAATGCTATGTAAACTTGTGTTAGGCCACATAAAATTAATGTATTGATTATCATCCGAATTTTGTGAAAAAATGGGGCAGGTGGGCGGCTTTTATTTTTTATTTTCAGCCAATACCAGGAAGAGACGATTAAGGGCCTTATTTTCAAATATGCAAATTCGTTTTGTAATATCATTGTTATATTGAAGTGTTGCTAGCCATGTATCTACTTTCCTGCACAATTTGGTAAATGATTTGCTGTGTTGCAAGTTGACATTAGGATCTGGAACTCATCTTCCTGAACTGATTATGTTTCACTATCTGATTTGTCATTTGATCGGTAAATTCCACAAAACGTCCTAAGCAGCCAATTGCGTCACATAATTTAACGTTTGAAGTAATTTGTGTCAAGTTGTCTTTTTTGTGACCGATGTATGCCGAGACATTTGTCCGATTAATGGTATCGTCCGCTAACGGGCACCCATCCAACGATCCATTTACAAACTCATTATACAAATCAGAGAACGTCAAATCCGCACCGGCCTTTACACCAATCCAGTCTTTGTGGCCTTTGTATTTGACTACGACAAACATAGCTATAAGATTGTGAAAGTTTACTGCAGAAAACGAAACTAGCAGCGCATAAAATGAAGGCAGAATAATTAATCACCATGCAATCATACCGACGCTTTATTTACATACTATATTTATTACTGCAAAGCACCTGCACGTGAGAAACAATGGGACCTGTATAATTCGCGCACAATACGGCAATTTCTTTTTTTACGAACATTTTCCTTTTTTTTCTTTTCTTTTTTTGCGACGGGCGCAATAAATAACGTTGGGGTGGCATATATTTTGAGGGGCGGGCGGGGATGATAATCAATAAATTAATTTTATGTGGCCTTTATATACTATAACACATGCTTTGGTGAAAGAATATGTGAAATATATATCGTGCCTCATTTGCATATGAAAATAGCCTGATACCACCGCGAGTAACTACATATCATTAAAATAAATATTTCTAAATGATTATATCTGTATAGCGGGCAATCGTAATTTTTAGAACTGGTGGAATAGTGACACAATTATACACTTATTTAATTCATATAAAGAACATTTTACGCCAACTGAGTGGGCATGTACCTTTAATAACACACTATAATTCCAGCACAAAAATATTTACACAATTCCCTAACATTTGATTGGTTCGTAGCAAGTCTCTGTCCAAAATTTATATCCCAGTAAACTCCCACGCCTAACTACTTTCCATAACCGTGAGGCGCAGTTAAAATAAATCGGAAAATAAACACATTTTCTTGATGAATTTATTTCAAATGCTGGAGTTATAAGGAATGAATGGCCTTTTTGTGGAATTTATCGGGGATATAAACTTGGAAAAGTCGCGGGAATACTGGACAAGGCCCTAAAAAATTACAATTTTTTTTTTTTTTTTTCGAAAATTGTTATTTTTTATCGCTTCGTCCAGTATTCCCACGACTTTTCCAAGTTTATACCCCGATAAATTCCACAAAAAGGCCATTCATTCCTATAGTAATAAAAATCATAATACACCAGTGAAATAAATATGCAAATAAGCCAGCTACAGAAAACATGTTAGGTAATCAGCCAGCTTTAAATTATCCTGATGTGATTATGCAATAAATAGAATCTAACATTTGTGTTGATTTAACATGATATTTATTGAACTCGTTGACTGATTTCATACAAAACTCTGCATAGCCTCGTTTCTTATGAAATCAGTAAACTTGTTTAATAAATATCATATTAAATCATCACTCATGTAAGATCCTATTTAACTCAAAGTTTCGTTAACTCAAATTATTTTCCACAGTCCCCTAGTTAAAACAGTGTTGGCTGTAATTTAATTGAATTGAATTGTTTCAGGGACAGCAGGTATGATGTCTTGTAACCATGGCAATGACTGCTGTTTAACCTTTAACCTTTCTCTTTGTGTACATACTTTGCTGATGGAAGATTCGTCTTGTTTGGAGTGCCTTGCAATGTTATAATGATCGAATGTATTATAATACAATGCTATGTAAACTTGTGTTATACTCAAGAAAATAACACATGCTTTTGTGGAAGAATATGTGAAACGCCATTGTAAAAACTAGTAGAAATGAGACACGCTATGGGATTTTGTACCTTCGGACATCTGCGTAGTTCATGAAATATGTTTACACAATTTACAATATTTTCCGTAAATGGTGTCAAAAGTTGAATTATATTCCGCATGTACTTTTTTTGTTAACTTTTGACTTTATTTATGAAAAATATTGTAAATTTTGTAAACGTATTTAATGAAATTACTCGGATGTCCGAAGATACAAAATCACATGGTGTGTCTCGTATATCTCTTTACCAGCTACGCATGCATCCTCGTATGTGGCTGTGACTGGAGAAATATAGGCTTATGGATTTTGCGACCAGTGTAGATCCAGATCAGCCTGTGCATATGCACAGTCTGATCTGGATCTGCACTGTTCGCCATTCCATCAATGGAAAACTTGTCATGCTTTATACAAGCAATATAGATCATTTACAGGCTACAGTCGTGTTATATTTGGTCAGGAACCAGGAGTTAGGCTGGTCACAAATCTCATAAACTAAAATGTTATTCTCCTCATTGTGAATGTTTCCTCAATTCAACTCCAAAGAATGTAGGCCGTGATCAGACTGCGGAAACACAGGCTGATCAGGGTCTACCCTGGTCGCAAATTCAATCAGCCGACGTTTGTCGTGCAGGACACATAGAGACCTTCAGCCTTGGGGTTCGTAATTCTGCGCAGAAATGACTGGTGGCGTCATTTGTACATTTATTTTCTACATCGTACTTGGACTGCGGATATGGTGCTTATGAAATTCTGTGGCCAGTGTAGCTCCTGTAGGCAATTTCACCAACATCGCTAAGTACACTTATCTAGCTAAGCATACTTTGAGGGAGTCTTTAAATTTATACATAAATTAATAAATATTTATAATTTAATGAAATACAATATTTTCTAATCAAAACAATGACAGTGATAATGAAATACATACAGTTATGAATGCTGTATAATTTAAATCCTCAAATACAGTATTTATTCTAATCCTACCCTGTCTCTAATAGTAGTCCCCCTCCCATATTTGCATTCTAAATACATGTATGTTATTTTCACATACAAAAGTCATTTAAAACAAATGGCTTTTGTATGTGAAAACAGCCTGTTTTGATCCTATTTTCCACGTTTTGATCCCCACAAATTGCATAGCCCCGGGGGCTTTTATTAGACTAAATAAGGTATAAACAGACATTTTTTCGTTTGTTTTATATGATATATTGCATTTCAGTACAAGTACCTACTTACCTACTCATGCAAAGTACACGTAGGTAGACAGGTGTACAATTGTGATGAAATCCGCTCCTGTAGCCTATTTCACCAACTTTGCAAAGTATACTTTTCTAGCAAAGTATACATTGAGGGAGTACCGTAATCATTTATTTTTCCTGAAATGCATTATTTCATATAGAATTAATTATTTCATATAGGACTGCATATATTTGATGATTACAGGTGTGCAGAATTATTATACTGAATTTATGACATTATCACAGCCGAAATGGCTGTGATAATGTCATAAATTCAGTATAATAAAAAATAATAAATTTATTTATCAAAGTGTACTTAGCAAGAAAAGTATCAGGGCTCCAGATAAGGAATTAGTAATTGAGTATTATCACTGTTATCATTTCTGAAGCAATTGTTTATTTCAAAATTTTAATTTGGTAAAATAAAATCACACTACTGTTTACACATCAACAGACAGCAATTATTGAATTCAAAATGAAAACATGTCTTGGCATTTCATTAGAACTGTCTCCTTGGAGACAATTCTAATGAAATACCAAGATGTGTTTTCATGGAAAATAAGAAAAATATGCTGTATTTGTGGTATGTTTATTGTTTTATGCAGCATGATAAAGGTACCACAACATTTTTATTGCTTTTTGATACTCGCTACTTCTGATTTCAATTGTTTTTTTTGGCAATTTTAATTGGGGTTCGGAGTATACTTCGCAATTTTGGTGAAATCGGCTCCTGATATGCTAGCTCACTCCTACAGGTGTCGGAGATATACATGCATACCATTTCATAGAAGCTTGACAGGTCTTTCACAGTGGAAATGGCAAACAGTGCAGACCCTGAACAGGCTGCGTAGACCTCAGTCTCACCTGGGTCTACACTGGTCGCTTTAACCCATACAATGCTGAATTTTATTGTCTGATGATTATTCTATAGTTTCTTTTTTCTCGGCGAAAACATGATTTGACAGCATGTTAGAATTATTTCCATTGGAAATTGTTTCTAAAGTGCTGTCAAACCATGTTTATGTCGCACCCACGTTAGTGGAAAGTCAGACATAGCGGTCACAATTCCGGCAACAACGACGTCAACAATTTTGCATGTTGCATATCTTCTGAGTCTACTCTTCTGATACGGTAGTCCGATCATTACCAAACTTCAGCAATAGCTTCCTCTCATTGATGGCTATCTAGCCAGTGTCTTTTGGTTGACCTTGACCTTGGTGACCTTCGTGGATGAGACAGTCGCCAGTGATCGACTCGTATTTGTTTATTTTTTTTTGTAACCCTTTCAACACCACAGGCCTGTATAGTGGTATTGGCAAATAGTGTAGATCCAGATGAGCCGGCTCGTGACGAGCCGTCTCATCAGGATCTGCACTTTTTGCAAGTAATTTTCACATTTTTGAGAACAAAAACTAGTCTGAAAATCATTTTATGACGATTGGATTGGTCCGGAAATTAACATATAAAAGTCCATTCCAGTTACTTAAAGGTGAAAGGGTTAAGGCCATAATTGCCATTTGCCCAGTGACCTTGACACATGCGATGTACAATGTAAACTTGTAGCCGGCTTGCCTTGGGGCCGGGTTGCTATGCCTACCTTGTAATGTTGCCATCTCCCGTGATTGTTCACCTGCTGTCAAAACCAATGACTGACAAATATTTGTTGGGTCGGAACAAGCGGGGGCCGGCGGTATCCACGAGCTCCGGCTCTAGTTCTGAAATGCTTGTTATCTTTAGACATCATTTTCAAAAGATATTAGGGATATTCAAAATCTATTTCATACAATTCTCATTGTGGTAAAGCGGAAAATTACGTTTACTGACCCACATACGAGAAGAATGAGACGAGAAGCCATGTGATTTTGTACCTAAGGAGATGTGTGATTTTTCATGAAAAATATTTACAGAAGCTGTGATATATTTTGTAAATGACATTGAAAGTTGACAAAATTTTCGTTGACTCTTGACGTCATTTACAGCATTTGCTCTGAGCATTTCATAAATTTTCAACATCATTTAACCCTTTCACTGCCATGTTTCTCATTAAACCTTTCACCCCTAAGTAACTGAAATGGACGTTGATATGTTAATTTTGCAACCAATCAAACCATCACAAAATTGTTTTCAGACTAGTCCATTTATGAAAAGGTGGAGTTTTATGAAAAGAGATTGTTTTTGTTCTCAAAAATATGAAATTTACTTGCAAAAAGTGCAGATCCTGATGAGACGGCTCGTCACGAGCCGGCTCATCTGGATCTACACGTTTTGCCACTACCACTAAACAGGCCTGTGGTGTTGAAAGGGTTAAAGAAAAGATCGTACATTTTGTACATCTTCATAGGTAGGTACAATAGCACATGGCTTGCCTGATATGTATCAAACAGGAATTGTTATATTTACTGCTCCGCTTGTATGTAGATGTATTTTATTCTATATTCTGTCACAAAATATCTATTGGCTCTCGACATCTGTTGGGTATGGTGAGGTCTCGTTCTGGAAAACTTTCTGAGCATGTTCTTAAAATATGTACACATGTACTCAAAATCAGGCAGTTTGGTTGGCCAGTATCGACCAATCCAACTTCCTGATTTCAAATGGAATATATGCTTGGCAGTGTAAATTTAGTCACGTGCTTATTATCACCTCGCCGATAGCTTTAAATTATAGCTTTAAAATCACTATAATCATGGAAATTCAATGTAGAAATTGATGTTCCCGCATCCCCTTCCAAGCTCGATTCGATTAGTCCTATTACTTTTAGGGGATGGGATAAATGATGCTGGTGTGGCGAGGGCCTGGCACCAGATCAGGTTGTTCTAATTTCAGGACTGAATATATATTTTGATTGTAAATATTGAGTTCTGAAGTTGGGATTTACCCCCCTTGGACAGGTGGATACGGGACACGACCCCGTTGACCCGTCTGCGTGTAGACTCCCTGAGGCTTGTACCTCTATGTCAGAAAAGTGGACGTTAAACCCTATTCACTCATTCACTCACCCCTTCCAAGCTCGATTCAAAATTCACACCTCCTCGCAGAAGTTGGCTACACCACTGCTTGGAAAGATTTAATGTGCAGCTGTTAACCTTTATCATGCTTCAGGTCACCACAGTGCTCCAGATAAGCTTTGTATCTAAAGAGTATTATACATGTTCCCCCAGATTGCAAATTCAATGCGTCTTTTACTTTTAGGAATGTATTATTGATTTGCTTCCTTATTAAATAGGGAACAAATAATAAAAAATAAAACAAATTAAAAAATTCACTTATTTGAACTTTCTGGTGTGGCGAGGACCTGGCATCAGATCAGGATTATTCGGATTTCAGGGCTGAATATATGATTTTTTATTGTAAATATTCAGTTCTGATTTTGGGATTTTCCCCCCATTTGTACATGTACTTGAACATGAACATGTACTTGTACAAGTAATATATGGGATTTAGTACTAAACCCATTGACCCGGCCTTAAATGACATTAGCCGTTAAACCCTAACAAAGAAACAAACACAACTTATTTGAACTGCACAAAGCAAATTGCAGCTCAACTTAGTAACTTTTCATCTTTATTACACAGTATTTTCACTACTCAATTTGAAAATCAATGAGTATTTTGTACTCCCACTTTTGATAATCAATGCATATTCTGCTAAAATAATAGAGGTGGACCGATAGTATCGATGCATCGATATATCGAGGTACATATCTTCACGATACATGTATCGCAATACACTGCCAACTATCGATAGTTGACGATAGCTACATTGTAATTATTAACACATTTTCAATGATCGTGTTTTTGGTGCTAGAAAGAGGTAAATATTTGAAGTGATTTTTATAGGAACCTCTGGATTCGACATCCTAGGACATCGACAGTTTCTTTAACAATCATTAATGTGCACAACAAACACTTTATTGAACCGTTTGGCTTGTGCGCAGTTGATGGCATTTTTAGCTCACCTGAGCGAAGCTCATGTGAGCTATTGTTACCGCAATGTGTCCGTCCTCCGTCGTCGTCCGTCGTCCGTGAACATTTTCAAACGTCTTCTCCTCGGTAACCATTGGGTCTATAGTCACCAAACTTCATGGTCATGGTCCTTAGGTAGGGGGATTACAAAATTGTTAAAATGACGTCATTACGTAATCCAAGATGGCCGCCGTCTAAAAATAGCACAAATTCTTAAAAAAAATTCTTCTCAAGAACCACCAACCGGATTTCGACAAAACTTGGTAGGAATGATCGATGTACATTGCTCTTTCAAAGTTGTTAAAATGGTGACCCTGGGGTCAAAAATGGGCGTGGCCCGTGGGGTCAAATTGGAGTCAAATTTTATTTTTGACTGAATATGGTTATGTCATATATCAAATTGAAGGTATCAATGAGGCGATCACTCTGGTGCATTTTTTGTCGAAATCGGATTGTTATGTCATCCAAAATGGCCGCCGAAAGGTCAAAAGGTCGTTCTTTTATTAGAGATTTAAAAATTCTTCTTCACATGAACCGCTTGGCCCATGGTAGCCAAACTTAAAAGTTATGGTCCATGGGTAAAGCCTTTTCAGATTTGTTAAAATGGAGGTCATCGCTAATCCAAGATGGCCGCCGTCTAAAAATAGCATAAATTCTTAAAATATCTTCTTCTCATGAACCGCTAGACGGATTTCGACGAAACTTGGTAGGAATGATCGATGTACATTGCTCTTTCAAAGTTGTTAAAATGGTGACCCCGGGGTCAAAAATGGGTGTGGCCTGTGGGGTCAAATTGGGGTCAAATTTTATTTTTGACCGAATACGGTCACGTTATATATCAAATCGAAGGTATCAATAAGGCGATCACTCTGGTACATTTTGTGTCAAAATCGGATTGTTATGTCATCCAAGATGGCCGCCGAAATGTCAAAAGGTCGTTCTTTTATTAGAAATTTCAAAATTCTTCTTCACATGAACCACTTGGCCCATGGTAGCCAAACTTAAAAGTTATGGTCCATGGGTGAAGCCTTTTCAGATTTGTTAAAACGGAGGTCGTCGCTAATCCAAGATGGTCGCCATCTAAAAATAGCATAAATTCTTAAAAAACCTTCTTCTCATGAACCGCTAGCTGGATTTCGACGAAACTTGGTAGCAATGATCGATGTACAATGCTCTTTCAAAGTTGTTAAAATGGTGACCCCGGGGTCAAAAATGGGCCAGACCCGTGGTGTCAAATTGGGGTAAAATTTTATTTTTGACCGAATATGGTCATGTCTATATCAAATTGAAGGTATCAGAGAGGCGATCACTCTGGTACATTTTTTGTTGAAATTGGATGGTCATGTCATTAAAGATGGCCGACGAAAGGTCAAAAGGTCGTTCTTTTATTAGAGATTTCAAAATTCTTCTTCACACGAACCGCTTGGCCCATGGTGGCCAAACTTCACAGTTATGGTCCATGGGTGAAGCCTTTTCAGTTGTTAAAACGGAGGTCATCGCTAATCCAAGATGGCCACCGTCTAAAAATAGCACAATTTTTTTTAAAACACATGAACTCAATGTCGCATTCTCCTCTGGTGTTCATGGAGTCAGGTGAGTGAGTTAGGGCCATCATGGCCCTCTTGTTTTTATTAACCTCATATCAAACCGGAAGTTCGGAACACGAGCCGTGTCATGGGTTTTTGCGACCATTTTTTTTCACTTCCACATCGAAAAAGGCAGCGTTACAGTAGAACTGGCCGTTTTTGGTGTAAAAATTAAAGTGCACAATTGTTGTTTAATGATACCTCTGTGTGTTTGTGGGTCCTTGTAGATTCATTTTGAATATATGTTCAACAATTCAATAAAAATAATAATAATAAAAAAAAATTAAACTCCAAATCACAATGTTGTTATGAATCAAATTGAGCTGCATCATTATTATTGAGTATTGTGTATTTAGCGATCTTTTTTTGAGACACTAGACTTTCAATTCTCCCTACCCAAGTGCCTCACCACAGCCCCACCTCTTTCTGTCCACGGCCATTTTTTTTATTATTTGAAAACCGTCTGGAGGCCAATTAATTATGCAATATTATAACTAATTGATCTATTTTGTATTAAAGAAAAACGAGTAGAACATGCATACAACTAATTATAAACAGTGTTAAACACCACACAACAACTATGTATGATACACAACTTTGGCTGCACAGTACGAAAGCAGTGTAACTGGTTATCAGAGTAATCCGCGATACTATCGTGATACGTATCATGATACGTTTTTTCCGGCGATACCCACCTCTATAAAATAAGTGCGTAAAATACACCAATACGCACCTTTATCTGGTGCTTTGTAACCAACAATACCTGTTAAATCATCCACCATATTGTCTGCTGCTACTGCTGCTGCTGCTGACAAACTTTTGGCTATTAAACACATTAAATCTAAAAAATATTTAAGTAAGTACTTTTTTATCAATAACAAAAAAGTCGCCCTCCCCAAAACATTTTATTTGATGAAATTCCATCAAATATTGATTTTATTGCGAAAAAACGATTTTCCTATGGGAATTTAACATGGGGGAGTCAATTTCCAAAATTTCATCGCGATGGTTCAAATGAGTGGTAACAACATATACCAGGTGAAATAAAGAAAATAGGAATTATTTTCTATGAAAAGTTTCGTACTAGAATAATTGTATCCCGTCTGTAATGGGTTAAACTATGGCGTGTTTCAGCGGTGAACGAGGGCTCGGTGGGCATGGACGAGGGCGAGGAGATGGACGTGCTGGAGCAGGACCAGGGCGACGGCTGGACGCGCGTCCGCAAGAAGGACTCGAGTGAGGGCTTCGTGCCCACGTCCTACATACAGTGCCACTTCTACGACTGTGACGCTGTCTAGTTGTGGACTCGGCACTGCTAGGCATTTGTCGCTCGCACCATGGCGCCGTTCGCTCGCACGCTGGCACGGCAACTTGGGAGCTTGTGAAATATAGGCCCAGGTTGTTAGAACATCTGACTTCCAATCCGGAGGTTGTAGGTTCAAACCTCGCCTTGGGCATCAAATATACTTTTACAGTATTTCCATCCCACTGGCTGTCAGATGATAGAGAATAGTAGGTTAGTGCCGTGAATGGGAAAAAATATCTGGCAAGGCTCAAGAATTTCTTTATTTCTCATCAGAAATATATGTTGTGACCACTCATTTGAACCGTCTCACCGAGACGGTTCAAATGAGTGGTCACAACATATATTTTGGTTCAGAAATAAGGAAAATAGATCCCATTTCCGTGCCACGCCATATATTGTTTCCCATTCACGGCACTAACCTACTATTCTATTTATCCCGTCAACACCTACAAATGGCTGTAAAATGCAAACATAGTTTTGGGCATCAAATATACTTTTACAGTATTTCCATCCCACTGGATGTCAGATGAGACTTTAACTGTGCTCCCATCTCTATATGACCTTAGCTCTTGGTGGGACGTTAAACCCTTCACAGTCACTTTTTTTTTCTTTCAACCATCACATAACCATATTGTTTAAACCCACCCCACCATCCTCTGGAAATGCTTTTTATGCCCTCGGTCTCGGTTGAGCCAGGAGGCAGATAGTGTTTGGACTCTGTGTGACCTGGCACACATTGTGTGACCTGGCACACATTTGGGGTCTTAGCGGGTTGGAGTCATGGCTTATCCCTTTCAACACCGCGGTTGGATTGACTGCAAAATTAATACTGTATATCAAAATCAATTCCAGTTACTTAGGGGTGAAAGGGTTAAACAAAAGAAAGCAAAGAAACTTATTGCATACCACCTCCGCGTATTCCTTTGTTTTAAAATAATGGATGTACCACTTAAAGGGTGTAATGTAAATCTGTGTGTCCGTCCGTGTGTGTGTCCGTCCGTGTGTGTGTCCGTGGTTCCATTTAAGAAGTATGCCCAAGTTTCTCCAGTCTGCAACGGGGACATTTGTCGCAAATGTTTTGTCTGTTCATATGCTCTTACAAAATCGTGTGGCACAGATTTATAAAACTTTTTATTTTTTTTTATAAAGGTATACTTTATTCTAAACGTGATCAGAACACCTTATTTCTGGGGGTATCAAAAATATTACTGCCCGTCTCTATATGACCTTAGCTGTTGGTGGGACGTTCACTTTTCAAAAATACTAAGGTGCATTGCCCATGATCTCTCAATATCTCCATGCGAGTACATGCATACTAACCACATTGATTCGGCTGGTCATATTGAGAACGACAGCGACATCGGCGTCATGTTGCGAGCGGCAATATTTCGCTGTTTATATGTGATACACAAGTGGCAATATACTACATGTACAAGTGTGTGTCTCCATGTGTAACTGGCGCAGTTTGTGCTAGACGGATCAAATAGTTAAACAGTTTAACCGTGACCGCGACTGGAGAAATGGAGCTTAAGATTTTTGCGACCAGTGCAGATCCTGACCAGCCTGCGCGTCCGCGCAGTCTGGTCAGGGTCTGCACTGTTCGCCGGGCCGTGTTTGTCAGTGCCTCTGACTAAATATATACAGTAGAACCTCTCTAAACCGGACACCAATAGTGTTTTATTTAGATGGGTTTCACTGTAATTTATTATTTATTTCATTGCCATGATTGATATTGACTTCATAAGAGTGATTAATTATAGTGGAACGTCTCTAAACCGGACACCCTGGGGAACTCCCAGGGTGTCCTGTTTAGAGAGGTTCCACTTTAAATCGTTATTAGGCTGCAGGCATGTACTGGCTGACTGGGAGCTAGAATGACAATAAATGTCGTCATAAGTCACATTTTTCCAGTGTCACATACGTGGGCCGGGATTTGATAAAACTAGGCTTATTTTAAATGGTCGCCGGTCGATACAAATCGTCAAAGGACCTTGCTTCTTTTATACGGACATTGCAACATTTGGAACAATCTTAGAAATCAGTCACTTGCAGGATACAAAAGGATTCTGTAGCCGATTTCATCAAAATTGCAAAGTATACTTTCCTAGCAAAGTATACTTTGAGGGAGCAATCATTGATTTTTCCGAAATGCATTATTTCATGCAGAACTAACAGAACTAACGATTGCATATATTTGATGATTAAAACTATGCATAATTATTATACTGAATTTATTACATTATCACAGCCAAATTGGCTGTGATAATGTAATAAATTCAGTATAATAAAAATTAATAAATTTATTTTAAAATTGAAAATTTCTCCCTCAAAGTATACTTTGCTAGGAAAGTATACTTTGCAATGTTGATGAAATAGGCCCCTGATTTATTCCTTTTGTGATATTACGCAACTTTAGGAGCTCAATATCGTTGCATGGAGGCAGGCAGGCACCGGGGCGGGATCAACTGATCCTGAGAATAGTGCTGCAGTAGCCATTGCTTGTCGTAAAAGGCGACTAAACTGGCTTAACGATTGTGTTCATACTTTCCGGAACCCACTATACTGGATTTGGCCCTCATGTACATTTTTGGCTTTCTTGTATGTGAGAGTTGAGTCGGGCTATGCCCCATATATAAAAGTAAGATTAGCGATAATCCTATTACTTTTAGGTGATGGGATAAATGATGCTGGTGTGGCGAGGGCCTGGCACCAGATCAGGTTGTTCTAATTTCAGGACTGAATATATATTTTGATTGTAAATATTGAGTTCTGAAGTTGGGATTTACCCCCCTTGGACAGGTGGATACGGGACACGACCCTGTTGACCCGTCTGCGTGTAGACGCCCTGAGGCTTGTACCTCTATGTCAGGAAAGCGGACGTTAAACCTTATTCACTCACTCACTCACTCTTATTATATACGGACATCACTCACAGTTTATATGTGCCTAAAAAAATATACAAAATATAATTAAAATAAACTAATAATATTTTACGAGGTGAAACGTATTTCCGTCACTGATTAATATCAATTCATAAGGCATAAATATTGAAAAAAATATTAATGGCTTGCGTAGCATTGTGTTTCAATGGGAAAATACATATATAATTAGAGCACTTACTTACAGAATGGCGAGTAGACTCTGATCAGTAGCCTATTTCATCAACATTGCAAAGTATACTTTAGTAGCAAAGTATACTTTGAGGGAGAAATTTTCAATTTTTTTAAAAATTTATTAATTTTTATTATACTGAATTTATTACATTATCACAGCCATTTAATGGCTGTGATAATGTAATAAATTCAGTATAATAATTCTGCATACTTTTAATCATGACATATATGCATTTGTTAGTTCTATATGAAATAATGCATTTCAGGAAAAATAAATGATAGATCCCTCAAAGTATACTTTGCTAGTAAAGTATACTTTGCAATGTTGATGAAATAGGCTACAGATGTATTTCCCTTGACATCTGTAAATCCGACTCAGTGCTGTGCTGAGAGTAAATGTCAGCGGACATTCCTGTGTGGTGTTTACTGATTGATACAGCTTCACTGTAAACCATATACAGTGGAACCCCTCTGAACCGTACACCATGGGGACGCCATTGTGATTAATTTAGACGAGTTTCACTGTCATTTACTTCATTGTTGCGTCTGTTCATGAATGAAAGTGACACAAAGTGTTCATGGAGTGCTTTGATAAAAAAAAAGAGACCAGCTGAATGGCCTCAAATATTATATGTGGCTGTGACTGGAGAAATGGGTCTTACCGGTTTTGAGACCAGTGTAGATCCAGATCAGCCCGTGCATCCGCACAGTCTAATCAGTATCTGCACTGTTCAATCAATGAAACACACGTCATGCTTCTAACAAGCAATATAGATCGTTATCAGGCAACAGGAACATGTTATTTGATCAGGAGCTACACTGGTCAAAAATACGATATGCCTCGTTTCTCCAGTCCTGGCCACACATGAGACACGCCATGTGATTTTGTACCTTTTGCGTATTTTCATGTAATAAGTTTGCGTAAATGGCATCTAAAGTAGACAAAAACAATTTTACAATATTTTCCGTAAATGCCAAATGGCATCTAAAGTAGACAAAAAAATGTTTACAATATTTTCCGTAAATGCCAAATGGCATCTAAAGTAGACTAAAAAATTTGTCAACTTTTTACTTTATTTATGAAAAATATTGTAAATTTTGTAAACGTATTTAATGAAATTACCCTGATGTCCGAAGGTACAAAATCACATGGCGTGTCTCATATGCCTGGGGTTTTATGAACTCCCGGCCCAACAATGATTTTATTCTCCGAACTTCATCTTGTCTTCCCGCAGTCCAGTGTGCAATATGTTTGCAAAATCTCCTGTCAGTTATTTTACACAGAAAAGAAAAGAAAATCAGCAGACGAGAATATTTGTCTGCTGTATAAGAAAATCAGCAGACGAGAATATTTGTCTGCAGTCTGCTGTATAAGCAGACTGCAGACAAATATTCTCGTCTGCTGATTTTCTTTTCCTTTCATATTTCTCTTACTTCATTTGTTGGCTAAAATATTTTGAGAATCTCAATTCTTTGATATTTCTAGTATCTTAATAAGCGTATATACATGTCTATTAGAAGTGTTTTGAATACAGGACAGTGTACATCCTGATTGAACAGTGTGTATGTAAAGGACAGTATAGATCCTGATCGAACAGTGTGTATGTATCTGCTGGTTGATCTGGGTCTACACTGATCGTTTATTCACATAATCTGTGTCGTTGGAAATGTTTCAAACAATGTTTTTTGAGAATATTTTCGACATTTACTTCTCAAAAGTCTTCATTGTTACCACTCATTTGACCTGTCTCGACAA
This sequence comes from Conchocele bisecta, assembly GCA_029237695.1. NCBI lineage: Eukaryota > Metazoa > Mollusca > Bivalvia > Lucinida > Thyasiridae > Conchocele > Conchocele bisecta. The sequence continues at coordinate 75,306,485 of CM055271.1, read as the reverse complement.
GGTTTTTATTGAGAAACAAACAAAATAATCAGAACTTTTTCAATAAAAAGTATTGTATCGATAGCCTTCAATGAGTTAATCAAATTGCAAGCGTACACTTATGTGAACGTGTCTTTATATGTTATCCTATACTGTATGTATGCGAGTGGTGCTTTGTATTTTGTTTGGTTTCTTTTTTACAAAGAAAGTAGATAAACAGACTCCAATATATTAGACATGGCGCCATGTATTGCAACAACAAAATGAGATCCCAGAGACTAAACCATTTCAACACCACAGGCCTGTATAATGGTATTGGCAAAAAGTGTAGATCCAGCCATCTCATCAGGATCTGCACTTTTTGCAAGTAATTTTCATATTTTTGAGAGCAAAGACGCCCATTATTCATAAATGGACTTGTCTGAAAATCATTTTTCACAATTAGATTGGTGAAAAATGAACATGTCAAAATTCATTCCAGTTACTTTAAAGGGTTTAAAGGGTTGAATGTATTTGCAAAATTATTTTTCTAGAAGGCTGATTCATTGCCCTAATTTAACGATTGAGATTTATCCTTACTGGAATTCTGACCAGCTGCATGTGTACCTGGTTTGGCACTCGGGTATGTCTTTGTCTTTCTTGTATGTGTGAGTTGAATCTGGTTATACTCCTTATAAGAGTAATCCTACCAGTATTATTTCTAGGGGAAGCGGCCAAGTGACTTTGGTGTGGTATGGACCTGGCACCAGGTCGGGTTATTCTAATTTCAGGGCTGAATATGTATTTATCTTATATTTTGGGATTTTTCACCCGATGCAGCAGGCTAAATGTGGGATCGAACCCGTTAGCCCAGCCATAAATGTTGATAGACCGTTCAACACCAATAAATAAAATTATTGCCCAAATGAAAATGCTGGAAATACATACACAAGTTTGTCACTACGGGAATTTCACATATGTTGCAGGATTTATGGCACCATAGTGTTGTACATATTATACTTGTGTGATATATTTGTGTGTGTGTGTTACAGTTCAAACTGTTCATTGATTCTCTTTTGTGGCTATGACTGGAAAAATGGAGCTTATCGGTTTTGCTACCAGTGTAGATCCAAATCAGCCTGTGCATCCGCCATTGCGCAAATGAAACGCCCATCATGCACCTTATTCATAATGAATATATATTGTTATCAGGCCACAGGAAAATCCCATAACTCCCATTTCTCCAGTCACCGCCACTTTTCTCTACAAAGATGTGTGCCAGGACAGCTCATTAGAACTGTCTTTTCGAGAAGGTTCAAAGGAGTGGGCAGGTCATATGTGGCTGTGACTGAGAAATGGGGCTTATGGGATTTGTGACGGTGACAGGTCGGTATAGCTCCTGATCAAATAGCTCGCTCCAGTAGCCTGATAATGATCCATATTGCTTGTTACAAGCATGGCGGGTGTTGCACTGATAGAATGACGAAAGTGCAGATCCTGATCAGACTGTGCGGATGCACAGGCTGATCTGGATCTACACTGGTCGAAAAACCTGTAAGCCCCATTTCTCCAGTCACAGCCATATAAACATTCATTGGGCAACCATGAAAACAAGTAGCGGTAAGTTATTGTGTTTTGGGTCTACACTGGGCACAAAGTTCATAATTGCTCCAATTTCTCCAATCAGTCACAAATAATGTTTTTACTCTTAGTCAGTATTTCTACTCGTGTGTCAAGAAAACCATGCACCAACCTCATTAACATGCAATAAATCTGCTTTTGTACTTCTGGGGGCCGTTTCACTAAACTTCGTACGACTAAAATGTTCGTAAGTGCAAACTTATGATAGTCTGTAAATTTCACATTAACAATGTTTTCTTGTAAACAATTATTGGATTTACAATTATTGAGCATAGGCTGCATGCATATGCAGCCTATGCTCAATAAATGTAAATCCATCAATTTAAATTTCCAGACGATAATAAATTTGCACTTATGAACATTTTATTTGTACAAAGTTTGGTGAAACGGCCCCCTGCTGTTGAACATATATAGAACTGTATTCCAGCAATCGTGGTTGCTTTTTAGCTCACCTGAGCGAAGCTCATGTGAGCTATTGTTACCGCAATGTGTCCGTCGTCCGTCGTCATCCGTCGTCGTCGTCGTCCGTGAACATTTTCAAACGTCTTCTCCTCGGTAACCATTGGGCATATGGTCACCAAACTTCATGGTCATGGTCCTTAGGTAGGGGGATTACAAAATTGTTAAAATGACGTCATTACATAATCCAAGATGGCCGCCGTCTAAAAATAGCACAAATTCTTAAAAAATCTTCTTCTCAAGAACCGCCAACCGGATTTCGACAAAACTTGGTAGGAATGATCGATGTACAATGCTCTTTCAAAGTTGTTAAAATGGTGACCCCGGGGTCAAAAATGGGCGTGGCCCGTGGGGTCAAATTTTATTTTTGTCCGAATATGGTCATGTTATATATCAAATCGAAGGTATCAATGAGGCGATCACTCTGGTACATTTGTTGTCCAAATCGGATTGTTATGTTATCCAAGATGGCCGCAGAAATGTCAAAAGGTCGTTCTTTTATTAGAGATTTCAAAATTCTTCTTCACATGAACCGCTTGGCCCATGGTAGCCAAACTTAAAAGTTATGGTCCATGGGTGAAGCCTTTTCAGATTTGTTAAAATGGAGGTCATCGCTAATCCAAGATGGCCGCCGTCTAAAAATAGCATATATTCTTAAAAAATCTTCTTCTCATGAACCGCTAGCCGGATTTCGACGAAACTTGGTAGGAATGATCGATGTACATTGCTCTTTGAAAGTTGTTAAAATGGTGACCCCGGGGTCAAAAATGGGCGTGGCCCGTGGGGTCAAATTTTATTTTTGTCCGAATATGGTCATGTTATATATCAAATCGAAGGTATCAATGAGGCGATCACTCTGGTACATTTGTTGTCCAAATCGGATTGTTATGTCATCCAAGATGGCCGCAGAAATGTCAAAAGGTCGTTCTTTTATTAGAGATTTCAAAATTCTTCTTCACATGAACCGCTTGGCCCATGGTAGCCAAACTTAAAAGTTATGGTCCATGGGTGAAGCCTTTTCAGATTTGTTAAAATGGAGGTCATCGCTAATCCAAGATGGCCGCCGTCTAAAAATAGCATATATTCTTAAAAAATCTTCTTCTCATGAACCGCTAGCCGGATTTCGACGAAACTTGGTAGGAATGATCGATGTACATTGCTCTTTGAAAGTTGTTAAAATGGTGACCCCGGGGTCAAAAATGGGCGTGGCCCGTGGGGTCAAATTGGGGTCAAATTTTATTTTTGACTGAATATGGTCGTCATATATCAAATTGAAGGTATCAATGAGGCGATCACTCTGGTGCAATATTTGTCGGAATCGGATGATTATGTCATCCATGATGGCCACCAAAAGGTCCATTTACTCAAGATTTTTAACGTCTTTTTCTCAGGAACCACATGGCCGATGCTGGGTGAAGCATTTTCAGATTTTGTAAAATGAGAGTCATCGCTTAATCCAAGATGACCGCCATCTAAAAATAGCACAATGAACTCAATGTCACATTCTCCTCTGGTGTTCATGGAGTCAGGTGAGCGAATTAGGGCCATCATGGCCCTCTTGTTTAATTTATTTCAGGATATCGCTCATTGTTGTTCTCTGAATGCTGGTAACGAAAACTATTGTCTACTGTTGTTTTATGGAAAATATAAAATAAACAGCAGATGACATTTTAATTCAGCATTGTAAGGGTTAATGGTTTCTACTGACCTTGAATAAAAAACAAAGGCCAATTATAACCCATAATCCCTCTGGGTATGTATTATCTGTCTGTGCTGTCTGATATTTCTCTGGACATAATGGCCTATCGAGTGACCATCATTGTAGATACCATATTTATATACCACCATTGATATACCACCATTGTATTACCATACGACATTGATTGACTGAAGACTATCATAGTGGCGCCTTTTTATGCCCCCGCCGCTGGATGGTGAGCGGGGCATATAGTGTTACCGGCGTCCGTACTTCCCATCCCTTCCGTCACAAACTTAACGCTCTGGGTAAATTTCTTATAATTTCTGTTTCCTTTCAACGTAGCTTCTTCATACTTCACACATGCATTCCTCTGATGGTCCTCTACCATGCTGTGGCAAATCTACAATCCTCGGGCCCCTGCTAAACCCAAGTTCAAGGTCGCATTCAAGATTATAATTCAAAACATTAACGCTCGAGTGAAGTTCTTATCATTTCTTTTCACATAACCGCTTCATATTTCACACATGCATTCCACTGATGCTCCTCTATCATTCTGTGACAAATACAAGATCCTTGGTGACCCAGCTAAACCCAAGGTCATACTTGATGCATTCAAAACCTTAACACTCGGGTAAATTTCTTATTACTTTCACATAACCGCTTCATATTGCACACATGCAGTTCTCCGATGGTCCTCTATCATGCTGTGACAGATCCACTATAATCCGGCCTTTTGTTTTTTCAAATGTATCCTCGTTTTCTTTGGCTGCCAGCAGGGGCATTCGTGTGCCTACAGGTCACATTTCTAGTTATTATAGAAACGGCTATAGATTGTGTGTATGTGTATGTATGTGTAAGTGTGGCACGTCCTGAAACTGTTCATTATAACTGCTGAACGTTCATACTTTCAACACCACATGCCTCGTAATATTTGCAAACTGTGTAGATCCTCGTGATATGGCTCATTACAAACCATTCAACACCACAAGCCTCGTATCGCAATACTTGCAAACAGTGTAGATCCAGATGAGCTTGCTCATAGAGAACAGTCTCATCAGGACATACACAATTTGTTGATATGCCGTACTAGGGGTTTCGTCACATTGTTCTCTGATTATAAAGGTCGCCACTTGGGTTCAGTCATTGATATATACTTATAGATATAGCCAGCCTTTGTTGGACACAGAATGTATTTCATGAAACAGCCAGTAGCCGATTTCATCAAAATTGCAAAGTATACTTATCTAACAAAGTATACTTTGAGGGAGTAATCATTTATTTTTCCCTAATATAGAACTAACGGCTGCATATATTTGATGATTAAAAGTATACTGAATTTAATACATTATCACAGCCAAAATGGCTGTGATAATGTAATTAATTCAGTATAATAAAAATTAATAAATTTATCCTTAAATTGAAAATTTCTCCCTCAAAGTATACTTTGCTAGATAAGTATACTTTGCAATGTTGATGAAATAGGCTACCGGTCACGTAATTTGATTGGCCAACGAGTGCGAGATCCAAACCAGCATTTGAGATGGGAATAATACCTAAAAACCTACCACATATTTAGTTGTTCTTGTATTTTGTTAGTTTGTACCTTATTATGAACGTCTGTGATTAATCAAGTTTTGATTACTATGCTGGTTTAAATTAAATTCACTTATTTTACTCTAGTACTCTACTGAAGCAAGGTGGAACATGAATGAAAACATGCTGCAGTTGTTCGTAATGTGGCAGGTTGTTATTTTAATTTATCACCCACAGAAAATATGAAAAGTGGCTATAATTCTGCACAAAGAATGTAGGAAATGTTTATATAGCAATTATACAGTAGTTTGAGTCGGACTGCCATGGTCCTACCTATATTTATTCAGGGCACGTGATACTTGTATTTTTTACCCGTCTGCATGGATTACGTACTGTCGATTGAACAGCCAAGTATGTAGGACCTGATCAAAGTGCAGTGATGCGCAGTCTGATCTGGGCCTACATTGGTCGCAAATGAAATAACCGGAATGCCCCTTTCTTCACCTGGCAGCCAAAATGTATGGCATATCCGATGCGATTGATGTTCGATCGACAGTGGTATGTGATGTGTGAATAACCAGTCATTTACCCGCTATACAATACCAATCATAATTATTATTTTTCATCATGTACATGCAATTACGATCATAATAAACAAAGGCCCTCATAGGGATATCTAATGGAGATGGTGTTCCTCGTTTCCATATACCCCATTGGTTAACCAAGCCAGCTACAGTGAAACCTCTCTAAACCAGACACCCTGGGAGGTCCCCAGGGTGTCTGGTTTTAGAGAGGTTTCACTGTAAATCATGCATTTGATCATTCTGAGCCATAGCTGTGCTATGTGGTCATGAACAGGTAAAATATATGGCATGTCCAATGCGATTGATGTTCGATCAACAGTCGTACGTGATGTGTGAATAATCAGTTATTTACCTGCCATACAATACCAAGACCCAAGAAATTCATCAAAAATAAGATCACAGATGTTTTCTTGTGTCCAGTTTAGAGAGGGTCCACTGTACTTGTTCACATGTTACAACGCGTCTATCATTTACTGTCTTGGAGGGAGGACTGAAGTAATATAGACAAGCCATGGCATTGTTACTTTTTTATTGGTGTTTAACGGCCTATCAACAGCTAAGGTCAGTAAGGCCTGGCAAACGGGTTCAATCCCGTTTTAACCTGCTACATTAGGGGGAAAATCTCAAAATCCTAACAAAATATTTACATCGAGAAAAAATATATTCAGCATTGAAATTAGAATACCGGTAACCGGACCTGGTGCCAGGTCCATACCACACCAAACTCCCTTGGCCGCTTCCCCTAAAATAGGATTACGAATAATCAAAGTACTCACAAACAGGGTATAACCAGATTCAACTGTCGCATGCAAAATGCCAAAGATGTATGTGAGGGCCAAACCAGGTCTCCAATCGGAATGCCGGTAAGGATGAACCCCGGTCGTTAAATTACCCATCACGAAGAACGGGCTGAAGTCTGAAAACAGCCTAAAAGAAGAAAATTCTCATGCCTGCCGAACTCGTCCAACTATACTACCCACCCATTTATAATTGTAAACGTAGTACAGTCGACCATATGGACCAGTCTAACGACAGAATTGGGGGGTGGTGGAAGCCTGTGCATGAAAAACTAGGGTATTGTTTGTTTGTTTATTAGTGTCTAACGGCCTATCAACAGTTAAGGTCATGTAAGGCCGGGCAAACGGGTTCGATCCCATTTTAACCTGCTGCATTGGGGGGAAAATCCCAAAATCAGAACGGAATATTTACATCCGAGAACAAATATATTCAGCCCTGAAATTAGAATAACCCGACCTGGTGCCACACCAAGTCATTTGGCCCCTTCCCCTAAAATAGGATTACGAATATCGTAATACTCGCATACAAAATGCCAAAGACGTATGTGAGGGCCAAACCCGGTCTCCAGTCGGGATTCCGGTAAGGATGAACCCCGATCGTTAAATTACCTATCGCGTGCTCCCACCTGCCACCCACAACTAGGGCAAGGATTGAACTCTCGACCTTCAGTACTGATGTACTTATCCCCAAGGTCACAGCCCATCCCTTAAACAAAGACAATACATTGGTTTTAAGTAAAGAGATTTAATGAATGGTTTCTATAAAGATAGATACATCATCTACAAGATAGAAATGGTGAACAATCTGCGGATCCATTACGACAAATGGGGGTTTATTGAGGATTTCACTAGTGTAGCTCGTTTTCGACTAGCAAACTTCCGGCATCACTTTCTAGTTTTTGATGGAGACATCGTACATGTTTCAAGAACTCCATGGCAGCCAGTGTAGCCCCAGATCAGACTGCACGAATGTGCAGGCTGATCGGGGGCAACACTGGCCGCACACTCGATAAGCCCCCATTTTATCATGATGAGTCCCTTGGCTAGACAATCACATTAATGATATACATACCAGACATGTGCGAGAAAGTAACGATCATTTTGATCAGTGTTCATCCTGATCTCTGCACGATCCAAAGTCCAATCCAGCATTCAATGTAAGGGGCCAATGCAAGCCACAACAAATTCTCAATATGTCAACTCGTCCATATTGTAAATCAATTAATCCCACCATACATATTTTAATGTTAATGCTGCATTAGTCTTTCAAATTAGCACTTGTCCAGAAAGAAAATTCACTCGTCAATACGAGCGAATTTGTCGAGCCTGTAATGGCGCCATATTTTAAAACAGCCAGCTCAACTATTAACTCTTTGCATGCTAGTGGTGAAAATATCCGCCAAACCAATTAGGAGTATGTTTTATTTCTCTCTGTAACACAATTCTAATGAAATTCCAAGACATATTCATGACATTTATAAGGAGAAATAAAAGAAAATACATGTATAATGAATTGTCATCTGCTATTTTTGAACTATTTATAGCCCACACATTTCCCAGCATGCAAAGAGTTAATTGATAATGCTTTGTGGACTCGTTCATTTCGAAAATCAAAATAAAACTTCAAATTATAAATCATATTCAAGAACGATATTGAAATATCAACATACAGGACCCACACAAGTGATGACTTAACATGATATTTATTAATCAAGTTTACTGATTTCTTAACCCTTACTACCGGTACGCTGAATTAAATGTTGTCGTCTGCTGGAAATGTTTTATTTTCAATATTTCTCGACAAAAACCTGGTTTTGACAGCACAGGAGAATCGTCTCCAGTGGAGACGATTCTCATGTGCTGTCAAAACCAGTTTTTTGTTAAGAATTAAAGCAAAAATGAAAAACAGCAGACGGCAATTTCCGTCAACAGCGTAGGAATGGTTAAGAAACAAGATGAAACGAGGCTATGCAGTGTCACGAAATCAGCCAACGAGCTTAATAAATCTATATATTACATGCTACCCAGTGATTTACCGTGATTCTGGAGGGATTTATTTCCTTTAAGGAAATATTTCCTCCTAGACGTTTGCGAGACGTAATTGACGTCACGTTTTGACGTAATTTCCGGAGAAGAAACAATTCACATGCTAACGTCAAAATTGTTAATTTTGGCAACGTTATAAACTCGTCTAAGAGCAAATTTCACATTTTTCGAAGAGCATGTATTATACAAGTTATTCCACTGCCATTAATTTTTGAAATACGGGATTTATTTCCCTTGACATCTGTAACTCCAACTTGTGCTCCGTACTTGTTTCTTTAATCGGATTTCCGAATGACGCCATGTAATAACGTAACCTAGGCAATGAAAACCCGGCATTATCTGCTCATTCAGTAGCCGATTTCATCAACATTGCAAAGTATACTTTAGTAGCAAAGTATACTTTGAGGGAGAAATTTTCAATTTTATGATAAATTTATTAATTTTTATTATACTGAATTTATTACATTATCACAGCCAATTTGGCTGTGATAATGTAATAAATTCAGTATAATAATTCTGCATACTTTTAATCATGAACTATATGCATTTGTTAGTTCTATATGAAATAATGCATTTCAGGAAAAATAAATGATTACTCCCTCAAAGTATACTTTGCTAGTAAAGTATACTTTGCAATGTTGATGTAATGGGCTACAGATGTCTCGGGGGATATAAATCTTGTATTTCAAAATGACAGTCGAGTAGACTATATTAAATCAACACAAACGGTACATTCTATTTATTGCACAAGCACAGCATTATACATTGCAGCTCTACTGAATGTTTTCTACAGCTGTCTCATTCACATACAGTCAAACCTGTGAATGAAGGCCAGTCATGGGAAGAAAAAGATCTGGCCCTTGTTCACAGGTAGCCTTTATTCGCAGGGTCATTCATGTGGTAATTGATTAATTGGGAAAACAAAAGCGTGGCTGCTATAGACAGGGACTTGTTATTCCAAGGTGGTCTTTATCACAGGTTCCACTGTATGTACGACACTGTGTTGTTGCACTGTGACAGCCCATGTTATGTAAATCACTTTCTGCACATATCCGAGACCCAGTGCCTTTAACCCTTACAATGCTGTATTAAAATTGTCGTCTGCTGTTTATTTATATTTTCCTTTTTTCCCCGCAGAAACAGGTGTTGACAACACTTTAGAATCATTTCCATTTCCAATGGAAATGATTCTAAAATGCTGTCAAAACAGGTTTTCATAGAGAAAGAAGACACAATATAAAACAACAGCAGACGACTATTCCGAGACAACACCATCACATTGCACAGTAAAATTAGCACCGAATATTTTCATTCGTGTCTGAGAACACTTCATTAATTGACAGACGAGTAGGTCCAGATTTCTGATCTGTGTAGCTCTTGGTGAAAAATAGCACACTCCTGTAGCATGATAATGATCTACAGTAAAACCTCTAAACCGGACAACATGGGAGGTCCCCAGTACAGTGAAACCTCGAAACCGAACAACCTGGGAGGTCCCCAGTACAGTGAAACCTCTATAAACTGGACAACCTGGGAGGTCCCCAGTACAGTGAAACCTCTATAAACTGGACAACCTGGGAGGTCCCCAGTACAGTGAAACCTCTCTAAACCGGACAACCTGGGAGGTCCTCAGTACAATGAAACCTCTCTACGCCGGACACCCTGGGAGGTCCCCAGAACAGTGAAACCTCTCTACGCCGGACACCCTGGGAGGTCCCCAGTATAGTGAAACCTCTCTACGCCGGACACCCTGGGAGGTCCCCAGTACAGTGGAACCTCTCTACGCCGGACACCCTGGGAGGTCCCCAGTACAGTGAAACCTCTCTACGCCGGACACCCTGGGAGGTCCCCAGGACAGTGAAACCTCTCTACGCCGGACACCCTGGGAGGTCCCCAGACAGTGAAACCTCTCTACGCCGGACACCCTGGGAGGTCCCCAGTACAGTGAAACCTCTCTACGCCGGACACCCTGGGAGGTCCCCAGTACAGTGAAACCTCTCTACGCCGGACACCCTGGGAGGTCCCCAGGGTGTCCGGCTTAGAGAGGTATCACTGTAACTCAGGCATTTGATCATTCTGAGCCATAGCTGTGTGCTATGTGATCATGAACAGACATTATCACCCGAGATAAAAGACCAAGAAACTCATCAAAAATAAGAGCACAGATGTTTTTGTGGTGTCCGGTTTAGAGAGGTTTCACTGGATATTGCTTGTTAGCAGTATGACGGTTGCATTGATGGGATGGTGAGCAGTACAGATCCTGATATCCACAGTCTGATCAGGATCTATACTGGTCGTAAAACGCTTTTTCTCCTGTTACAGCCAAATATCACAGTGTATATTGTCGGTGAGCAGTGCAGCTATATGTGCACCTATATGTGCAGCTATATGTACAGCGCTATGCTGGGTATTACGGAGACCCGCAGCGGACATGTATTTTTTTATTTATTAATTCGTTTAAACTAAATAACAATTTGTTCCTTCAATTTAACAATTTGTTCCCTCGAATTAACAATTTGTTCCCACAATATAACAATTCGTTCCCACGAATTAACAATTCGTTCCCGTGGGAACGAATTGTTAATTCGTGGGAACGAATTGTTATATCGTGGGAATGAATTAATGAAAAAAAAGAATTCTACATCCCCTGTGGTGCTCCGTAGCATATGAAAGCTGTACATTAATTCGCAACATTCAAATTCTTATAAGAAAAAGCAACAGTGAAAATGGGACAGAACTGATACACGTACAACAGTGATAATATTGGTCCAGTTCCAGAATTATCTCCGTAATCTCTGCAATTACTGATAATGTTTCAAAAATGTGGCTGCTACATCAGTCACTTAGCCCCGCTACCTAACAGTAATATGGTCAGTACTAATCTGACTACTTTTATAATGGGTGTAACCGGATTCAACTATCAAGTAGCATGAAAGCAAAAAAATGTACATGTGGGCCAAACGAGGAGTGAGTGAGTGAATAGGGTTTAACGTCCGCTTTTCTGACATAGAGGTACAAGCCTCAGGGAGTCTACACGCAGACGGGTCAACGGGGTCGTGTCCCGTATCCACCTGTCCAAGGGGGGTAAATCCCAACTTCAGAACTCAATATTTACAATCAAAATATATATTCAGTCCTGAAATTAGAACAACCTGATCTGGTGCCAGGCCCTCGCCACACCAGCATCATTTATCCCATCCCCTAAAAGTAATAGGATTAGCGCTAATCTTACTTTTATATATGGGGCAAAGCCCGACTCAACTCTCACATACAAGAAAGCCAAAAATGTACATGAGGGCCAAATCCGGTATAGTGGGTTCCGGAAAGTATGAACCCAATCGTTAAGCCAGTTTAGTCGCCTTTTACGACAAGCAATGGCTACTGCAGCACTATTCTCAGGATCAGTTGATCCCGCCCCGGTGCCTGCACGGGGCTGGGCCAAACGAGGAATATCAGGATTCCGGTAAGGATGAATCCCATCATTAAATTTACCATTCTCACGCTCCCAACCAACCGCCTGCAGAATGTTCTGTAAATGTAAATGACCATGCAATTTCGACAAGTTACACAGGTGTGAAATTAAACTGTGCAGAAGCAACTTCACCGTCATTTACAGACCCTTTCACCCGTAAGTAACTGGAATGGATTTTTATATGTTAATTTCCCGGACCAATCCAATCGTCAAAAAAATGATTTTCGGACAAGTCCATTTACGAAAAGGGGTGTCGCGAAAATATGAAAGTTACTTGCAAAAAGTGCAGATCCTGATGAGACGGCTCGTTACGAGCCGGCTCATCTGGATCTACACTTTTTGCCAATACCACTATGCAGGCCTATGGTGTTAAACAGTGTTGAGTTAACACTGCATGCTGGCGTTGAAAATTAACAGCCAACAAATTACGAGTAATCTTCTTATTTCTCTCTGTACAGATGTCTTGAGGTCTATAAATACATTAAATATGCCTAAAAGCATCAATAAATGAAACGTAAACAAAACAATTTAGCTTCTTTTTTTTTTTTTTTCATTTATTGATGCTTTTAGGCATATTTAATGTATTTATAATAGACCTCGGTCCGTTACTTCAACCTGTGCTCCGGACTCGATTCTAATGAAAATCCATAACATATTCATATATTTACAGCGAGAAATAAAAGAAAATATAATGAATTGCCGTCCGTTATTTTCTAAACTATTTATAGCCCACAAGTTTCCCAGCATGCATTGTACTAACCAAGATCAGTGGAATAATGGCTTTGATAAAGCAGAGATGGGTCCTTGCACGATGCAGTAAGGTGTTATGGGGGAATGTAGGGTGAAACACGACATGGAAACATTGGAATGGTATCGGAGGGAACAAACACTGTGTAGTATGAACGACAAAACCCTCTTAAATCTGCGATAGTAAATATCAACAAGGTAGGTCATTTGCCATGTTTTCAATTAACGGAAGTAGTACCAGTGTACCTTGGGCCTGGCTCTCTAAATCAGTACTTGTAACGTGCACAAAGGCTGGCACCATCAGGGTCCTGACCTTCGCATGCGTTACAATTACTGAGTTAGTGAGCCAGGCTTAAGATAAATAATCTGCTTACAGTATTTATTTATTTATTATAAATTGTGGGGATCAAAACATGGAAAATAGGATCAAGATGTGTTATTTTCACATACAAAAGCCATTTAAAACAATGTTTTAAATGGCTTTTGTATGTGAAAATAACGTACTTAGAATGCAAATATGGGAGGGGGGCTACTATTAAAGAGGGGGCTACTATTAATCTAATTAATACGGTTAAGTTGGTTGAAAGGGTCCCTGCCTTTGCAAGACTTAAAATTACAGAATTAGTGAGCCGGGGTCAAGGTAATTAATCCACTTAAGTTGGTTGATAAGATAGCGAATTACATAGCTTGTTCATATGTATCATCAGAGCAAAATTGGGTACGATTTAACAACGGTTACCACACAGTGGCTGTGTCAGTGGGTAAAAAGTCAATAAGCAGGGACGCGGCCCACACTCCTGGCCCCAGTTATACATCATAAGTAAAATTGAAACATACAATCAATAATATTTGCCCTGGCATCAGATGTTGGCGGCAACTTTTTAGCAGTCGTCTGAACAGTTACTGTTTGTTCCACCTTTTTCTGCCGACCTACTTTTGGCTATTAAACACATTAACCCTTTCAACACCACAGGCCTGTATAGTGGTATTGGCAAAAAATGTAGATACAGATGAGCCGGCTCGTGACGAGCCGTCTCATCAGGATCTGCACTTTTTGAAAGTGATTTTCATATTTTTAAGAACAAAAACACCCCCTTTTCATAAATGAACTAGTCTGAAAATCATTTTGAATTGGTTGCAAAATTAACATATCAAAATCAATTCCAGTTACTTTGTACGACTAAAATGTTTGTAAGTGCAAAATTATGATAGTCTGTAAATTTCACATTAACAATGTTTTCTTGTAAACAATTACCGGTAATGAATTTACATTTATTAAGCAAAGGCTGCATATGCAGCCTATGCTCAATAAATGTAAATCCATCAATTATAATTTCCAGATGATCCTAAAGTTGCGCTTACGAACATTTTAGTCGTACAAAGTTTAGTGAAACGACCCCCAGTTGTGTTTACTCGACAATCTAAGAAGACTGGTGAAAACCGCATGCAAATATTCCATCTCTGTCACAAGTTATGTAGGTTTTAATATTAAATTAACTTGGATTATGCTGTGATGTCATAGACGACCCATACACACTTAGTTTTGTTTATACATGTATTAGTTCTATTTTTAACAGTCTGTCTTAATTAATTTCATATATAGATCATGTATGCAGAAATACACATTAAAAAAAAAAACATATTTAAATGCATTTACTGTGATGTGGCAACTCATTTGCATAAAATATGCAGAAATTAAAACCTCTATAACTTGTGGGACATGGAATATTTGCATGCGGTTTTCACCAGTCGTGTTACTTTTTTGCCAATGACTATGAAACACCACTAGATCCCAGAGGCCCTTTAAATGTCAGTACTTCTTTATCAATAACAAAAAAGAAATGCTCCCAAAAATTTTATTTCATAAAATTCCATCAAATATTGATTTTATTGCGAAAAAAAATATTTTCCTAAAAATTTAACATGGGGCAAAAAGCCAAAAGTATGTAGGCAGCAAAATGTGAAACAGACAGCAATGATTTATACATGTAGGTGAAACATGGTAGAATTGGCGATGTGTACAGCAAATTCATAACAAGAGTGCCGAATGTCACAATACCCATCGGGCCAACGGGTTCGATCCAGTATTAAACCTGCTGTATGGTCAGTAAAGATATCATTTATTTGTGTTTAACGGCTTATCAACAGCTATGGTCATTTAGAATAACCTGAACTGGTGCTAGGTCCATACCACACCAAAGTCACTTAGCCCATTCCCCTAAAAGTAATACGACTAGGAATAATCATATTACTCATATAAAGGGTATAACCAGATTCAACCCTCACATACAAGAATGCCAGAGACATACCTGTGAACCAAACCAGGGGGCCGTTTCACTAAACTTCTTACGACTAAAATGTTCGTAAGCGCAAATTTAGAATCGTCTGCAAATTTGAATTGATGGATTTACATTTATTGAGCATAGGCTGCATATGCAGCCTATGCTCAATAAATGTAAATCCAACAATTATTTACAAGAAAACAGTGTTAATGCGAAATTTACAGACTATCATAATTTTGCACTTACGAACATTTTAGTCGTAGGAAGTTTAGTGAAACGGGCCCCGGTCTCTGGTTGCGATTCTGGTAAGGACGAATCCCGATCATTAAATTACCGATCGCATGCTCCCAACCAACCACCACAAATATGTCTTTGAATTTCATTAGATTTGATTTATTGATTTGTTTAATGGTGTTGAACGGCCTATGAACAGCTAAGCTCATTTAAAGCCGGCCAACTAGTTCGATCCCGCATGTAACCTGCTGCATTGGGAAGAAAATCCCAAAATCAGAACGGAATATTTACATTGAAATATATATATTCAGCCCTGAAATTAGAATAACCCGACCTGTAGCCGATTTCATCAACATTGCAAAGTATACTTTACTAGCAAAGTATACTTTGAGGGAGTAATCATTTATTTTTCCTGAAATGCATTATTTCATATAGAACTAACAAATGCATATATTTCATGATTAAAAGTATGCAGAATTATTATACTGAATGTATTACATTATCACAGCCAAATTGGCTGTGATAATGTAATAAATTCAGTATAATAAAAATTAATAAATTTATCATAAAATTGAAAATTTCTCCCTCAAAGTATACTTTGCTACTAAAGTATACTTTGCAATGTTGATGAAATAGGCTACAGAAATCAGCATGGAACTATCTGTTTCAGACATTTTGGGGTGAAATAGGCTACTGGTCCTGATTGATCAAGTGTTGATAGGTTGATGAAATAGGCTACTGGTGCCAGGGTCATACCACACTAAAGTCACTTGACCCCAGATTTAACCATCACATACAAGAATGCCAAAGACGTATATGAGGGCCAAACCAGTAGCCGATTTCACCAAAATTGCAAAGTATACTTTTCTTGATAAGTACACTTTGAGGGAGATATTTTCAACTTGAGGTTAAATTTATTAATTTTTATTATACTTCATTTATTACATTATCACAGCCAAAATATCAGTATAATAAATTTGCATACTTTTAATCATCAAATATATGCAGTCATTAGTTCTATATGAAATAGTGCATTTCGGGAAAATTAATGATTACTCCCTCAAAGCATACTTTGCGAGATAAGTATACTTTGCAATTTTGATGAAATAGGCTACTGGTCTCCGTTCGGGATACCGTTAAGTATGAATCCCGATCATTAAATCACCCATCGCAATTCTAATGAAATTTCAAGACAAATTTACAGAGAAATAAGAGAAATACTCCTAAATATGTAGGCTGTTATTTGCACTGCTAGCATGCAAAGAGTTTTGTACTGACCCAATACGAACTGACTGATAACACAATGTCGTACGAATATCCGAATTACAACAAATTGAAAAATGACATGTTTCATTGGTCGAACGGTGTCACATGACATTAGCAAATGACACCAGTGGAATGACGTCACAGACACAATTTTTTTCACCAAAAATCACATCATAATTGTTCATTCTGTAGCCTAAAACGCTACCTGATAAATGGAACACCACGCAAGTTTCTTTTGAAATCAAGTTTATCAGACTCGGCTGCAGCGAGCCTCGGAATTCCTACACGTTTCCTAGCCTTGCCTGATAAACTTGATGTCTAAAGACACTTGCATGGTATTCTCTATACATCAAACCTACAACTAGTGTCGTGTCGTACTGAGCCATAAGAATTAAGGCCACTATCTGTAAACATGTGTGAAGTGTACTAGATATAACTAGTGGTATACAACTTGTGCTCCAGCACACGGACCGAAACAGAGCTCCAGTTAAGGTGCGTAATTGGACAAAATTTTCCGGGTATTTTTCTTATTTATTCACGAAAAATGGCAAATTGGGATTGCTTTAGAATCGTCTCATCGAGACGATTCTAAAGCAGAATCGTCTCATCGAGACGATTCTAAAGCACTCCCAACTTGCCAATTTTGTTGAATAAATAACGAAAGTTGATAAAATTACGCACCTTAAATGGAGCTCTGCCTAAATTGTGGATGGGACTGGAGAAATGGGCTTATGGGATTTGTGACCAGTGTATCTCCTGATCTGCTAGCACAGTCATACAGCATGATAACGATCCATATTGATTGTTAGAAGCATGACGGTTGTTTCGTTGATGGATTTGGCAACCAGTGCAAATCCTGATCAGACTGTGATCTGAATCTACACTGGTTGCAAAACATGTAAGTCTCATTTCTCCAGTCCCAGCCACAATTGTTAGACCTACCCACTCGGTAGGTATTATAATCTCGGAGCCCAGTAGCATATTTCACCAACATTGTAAAGTATACTTATCTTTAATAGCAAAGTATACTTTGAAGGAGAAATTTTCAATTTAAGGATAAATTTATTATTTTTTATTATACTGAATTTATTACATTATCACAGCCAAAATGGAATTTATTACATTATGACAGCCATTTTGCCATTTTGGCTGTGATAATGTAATAAATTCAGTATAATAATTCTGCATACTTTCAATCATCAAATATATGCAGTGGTTAGTTCTATATGAAATAATGCATTTTGGGGAAAATAAATGATTACTCCCTCAAAGTATACTTTGCTAGATAAGTATACTTTGCAATTTTGATGAAATCGGCTACAGATCTTGGACTACGGGAAACGAAAATTGTGCTTTTTCTCAATTAAACCAAGGCTTTGATAGTACACCCGTGTACCGAAAAACTGTAACCAAAAACTTTAACCGGACGCAAATGCGTACGCCAATGTGCCGACTATATTACGCTGTCTGAAAGTGGGCGCGACAAAAATGGTTAGACAGCACTTTTAAGTGCTGCTCAACCAAGTTTTTGAGAAAAATGTAAATTAAAAAATAAAAAGCAGACAACAGACAACAGAATTTAATTCATAATTGTAAGATTTAACCATTTCATGAATACAGGCCACAATACAAATACTTGCACACAGTGTAGATCCAGCTGAGTTGGCTCGAATCATCAGGATCTTCTATGTGATCGATTTGTTATACAAAATTACCCCTCCCTCCCCCGTCCCTCCCCCTCCCTCTCCCTATTTCTGTATAAACAGAGTGAACTAATGAACTAACCATCATGGTTAGCTGATACACAGTTTCACAATGACAAACACACTTTCTGTAGCCGATTTCACTAAAATTGCTATTAAAGCATACTTATCTAGCCAAGAATACTTTGAGGGAGTAATCATTTACATTTCATCAAAATGCATTATTTCATATAGAACTAACGACTGCATATATTTGATGATTAAAAGTATGCAGAATTATTATACTGAATTTATTACATTATCACAGCCAAAATGGCTGTGATAATGTAATAAATTCAGTAAAATAATAAATTTATCCTTAAATTGGAAATTTCTCCCTCAAAGTGTACTTAGCAAGATAAGTATAATTTTGGTGAAATATGCTACAGGAGTTGATCCAGGACTTAGGTCTAGAGATATTATATTTCTCATTTCTCATCAAAAGTATATGTTGTTACCACTCAGTTGAACCGTCTCGGTTCAACTGAGTGGTAACAACATACACTTTGGGTGAGAAATAATCAGATCTATTCACATAAACGATGGCCGCAGCTCGCATGTCGCGCCCACCGTGGCTTTGATGGTATACAAAAAATTTAACCCGGATGCATGTACGTACGGACGGACGTACGAACATACATACGTACGCCAATGTGCCGACTATGTTGTGCTGTCCGCAAGTGGGCGGGATAAAACTGCGCTAAAATCTAAACTTGGCAAATTTTAAAGGGGCCGTGTGACAAACACACCCCGCCTGGATCCGTGCCAGACTTCAAAATTGTAGCAGACAGAAAGTAAGAGAGGACATGGCATGGAAATACCTGAAACTGTGAGACGAGGGGTGTACATGTAAAGTTTTCATTCACTGAAGCAAACGCCGAATACGGCCAATACGATTTGGCCTCCGAGGTAGTATAGAGAGCTCCATGAGACTTCTTCAGTCGGTTTCTAAATCATCCAAGTATTTACATACAGTGGAACCTCTTAAGCGGATATCCTGGGAGGTCCTCAGGGTGTCCAGTTTAGAGAGGTTCTACGGAATCTTAACCCTTTCACCCCTAAGTAACTGGAACAGATTTTGATATGTAAATTTTGCAACCAATCCACACGTCACAAATGAATTTCAGACTAGTCCATTTATGAAAATGGGGTGTTTTTGTTCTCAAAAGATAAGAAAATTACTTGCAGAAAGAGCAGGTCCTGATGAGACGGCTCGTCACGAGCCGGCTCATCTGGATCTACACTTTTTGCCAATACCAACTATTCAGGTATGTGGTGTTGAAAGGGTTAAAAGGCACAAATATCATCATTAACTGTCTGTTTTTTTTTATTCGTCTCATTTCTTAAAAAATATTATTTTGGTACCACACGAGTCATCAGTTCTCATGCAAAGTCAATGCATCGTTTCGAGGATGAATATCGAAAAAAAAAAGAACAACATTTTAATGCATCATTGTGAGGATATCATAAATATTTGAGAAAACGTGTATTTCTTAATTTTACGCAAAATAAACCAGTTCGATAGAATGATGTCAGTTTCAGTACGAGGACAACCAGAGCCATTTAACCCTTTCAACACCACATATCTGTATAGTGGTATTGGCAAACTGTGTAGATCCAGATGAGCCGGCTCGTGACGAGACGTCTCATCAGGATCTGCACTTCTTGCAAGTAATTTTTTTTGAGAGCAAAACACCCCTTTTCATAAATGGGCAAGTCTGAAAATCATTTTGTGAAGATTTGATTGGTGGATTAATTAACCCTTTCACCCCTAATTAACTGGAATGGATTTGGATATGTTAATTTTCCGACCAATCCAATTATCATAAAATAATTTAGACTAGTCCATTTATGATAAGGGGGTGCATTTGTGTTCTAAAATATGAAAATTACATGCAAAAAGTGTAGATCCTTACAAGATGGCTCGACACGAGCTGGCTCATCTGGATCTGCACTGTTTGCCAATACCACTATACAGGCCTGTCATGTTGAAAGGGTTAAGCTTTGTGTCTAAAGACTATTGTTCCCCCTCATAATCAAATCAATGTGTATTTTATGTTTGCAAATTGCTTATTGATTTTATCACACGCTTTTCCGATATAACAGGGAATAATGAGCAAAAAAGTAAAACAAAGTTGAAAATTCACTTATTTTTTCAGCTCAAAACAGGTGAATTTTCAACTTTATAAAACACCTTTACTCCTCTATTTGGAAATCAATGAGTCTAGACAGCAGGGAATCGTTCTATTTTTAGTTGTGACTTCTATAACGTCAGTAACGTCAAAGTTGTTAGAGAGTTAACGGACGTGTTGTCAATGTTGTCATTTTTAGGTGAAACAATCAGTAATGTTTTTATAACGCTGGCATATAATCGATGTTGTGTCTTAATCGTGTTTCCCATTGACTAAATAACATCTCCACACCAGAGTAACTCTGGTGTGGAGATGTTATTTAGTCAATGAGAAACACGATTAATACACAACATCGATTATATCTGATTATTTTCAAATGGTTTAGAGTATTTTGTGCTCCTACTTTTGACAATCAAAGCATATTCAGTAAAAGAAATGGGCAAAATACACCAACAGTTATTTGGAAATCCGAACGAGGTCGTAAATCGTAACAAATGTTCCCACAGACATCGTATCGTACGCATGGACGTCATTGTAATGTCCATATTGGGCTTCCCACAAGCGGGTTCATACAAAACAAGAGCTGTAGGAGAACAGCATAGCTCGACTACGAGGGTTGTCGATGTACACATAGCTTGACAAAGAAGGTGGCTGCGGCCTGCATAAAAACCTTAACCAAGGTTGACTAAAAACCTTAACCAAGGGAAATTAAGTAAGTAATTCAAGGTTAAATGTAGGTCAATGTCAGATATAGGTCAGGGGTTATTGATGTACATCACTAGGAGATGAAGTTTCCCAAGTATGGTTTCTGTAGGCCCAGGAGTATTCCATATACAAGCTTGACTAAAAACCGTAACCAAGGGGAAATAACTAAGTAATCCAAGGATAAAAGTAGGTCAAGGTCAAATATAGGTCAGGGATTATTGATGTACATCACTAGGAGATGAAGTTGTACAAGTATGGTTGATGTAGGCCCAGGAGTATTCCATATACAAGCTTGACTATAAACATTAACCAAGTAATTCGAGGTTAAATGTAGGTGAAGGTAAAATAAAGGTCAGCGGTTATTGATGTACATCCCTATGAGAAAAAGTTATCCAAGTATGGGTGTCTGGATGCACAATAGTATTCCATGTACAAGCTTGATTAAAAACCGTAACCAAGGTTGACTAAAAACCTTAACCAAGGGGAATTAAGTAAGTAATTCAAGAGGAAATGTAGGTGAAGGTCAAATATAGGTCAGGGGTTATTGATGCACATCACTAGGAGATGAAGTTGTCCAAGTATGGTGGGTGTAGGGCCAGTAGTATTCCATATACAAGCTCGACTAAAAACCATAACCAAGGGGAAATGAAGTAAGTAATTGAAGAGGAAATGTAGGTCAAGGTGAAATATAGATCAGGGGTTATTGATGTACATCCCTATGAGAAAAGGTTGTCCAAGTATGGTGTCTGTATGCACAATAGTATTCCATGTACCAGCTTGACTAAAAACCTTAACCAAGCTTGACTAAAAACGTTAACCAAGGGGAATTAAGTAAGTAATTCAAGAGGAAATGTAGGTGAAGGTCAAATATAGATCAGGGGTTATTGATGTACATCACTAAGAGATGAAGTTGTCCAAGTATGGTCCAGTAGTATTCCATGTACAAGCTTGACTAAAAACCTTAACCAAGGTGAATTAATTAAGTAATTCAAGAGGAAATGTAGGTCAAGGTCAAATGTAGATCAGGGGTTATTGATTATTGATGTGCATCACTAGGAGATGAAGTTGTCCAAGTATGGTGGGTGTAGGGCCAGTAGTATTCCATATACAAGGTTGACTAAAAACCTTAACCAAGGCGTGACGGTGACGCCGACGCCGGGGTGACAACATAAGCTCTACTTATTCTTCGAATAGTCGAGCTAAAAAACTCTATAGAGAAAACGTGTATATACTAAAAAAGTCAGTTCCGTTCTATACCCTCGCTACAGGGAGTCGGTTCCATTCTATATCCTTGCTACGTTACGTACATATTGCAGGCCCGTACGCAGGAATTATTTTATGGGGGTGCGTTATCGACAGCGCGAAGGGCTAAACATTGTTTTTGCACATCTACGGACAGACCTCGGCAGATTAACCCGTTCACCCCTAAGTAACTGGAATGGATTTTTATTTGTTAATTTTGAAACCAATCTAAATCATCACAAACTGATTTTCAGACCAGTCCATTTATGAACATGGGGTGTTTTTGTTCTCAAAATTATGAAAATTAATTGCAAACAGTGCAGATCCTGATGAGACGGCTCGTTACGAGCCGGCTCATCTGGATCTACACCGTTTGCCAATACCACTATACAGGCATGTGGGTGAACAGTGAAAGGGTTAAGGGGGGTGCGTACGGGCCTGTATTGCTGCTTATGTAATATCTTTGCCTGCATTGAAGTCAGTCGCGTAAACTCCGTACACCCAGAGACTTGTCCAATCGCTGTCAATCACAGAACCCCAGTAGCCTATTTCACCAACATTGCAAAGTATATATATCTAGCAAAGAATACTTTGAGGGAGAAATTTTCAATTTAATGATATATTTATTAATTTTTATTATACTGAATTTATTCCATTATCACAGCCATTTTGGCTGTGATAATGTAATAAATTCAGTATAATAATTCTGCATACTTTTAATCATCAAAGATATGCAGTCGTTAGTTCTATATGACATAATGCATTTCGGGAAAAATAAATGATTACTCCCTCAAAGTATACTTTGCTAGATAAGTATACTTTGCAATTTTGATGAAATCGGCTACTCATGAGCAGATTGTATCAAACTCATTAGGTCTGTAGCTGATTTCACCAACATTGCAAAGTATATTTTTCTAGCAAAGTATAATTTGAGGGAGTGATCATTTATTTTCCCCGAAATGCATTATGTCATATAGAACTAACGACTGCATATATTTGATGATTAAAAGTATGCAGAATCATTATACTGAATATATTACATTATCACAGCCAAAATGGCTGTGATAATGTAATAAATTCAGTATAATAAAAATTAATAAATTTATCCTAAAATTTAAAATGTCTCCCTCAAAGTATACTTTGCTAGATAAGTATACTTTGCAATGTTGGTGAAATAGGCTACACATATATATTCATTTGCATATTCTCATTCCAATGTCACAGCCACATGCGACACGCCATTTGATTTTGCACCCAAGAAGATGAGCGATATCTCATGAAAAACATTTACGGAAACTGCGATAGGTAAATGACATCGAAAGTTGATGAAATGTTCAGAACAATTGCGTAATTTTATTCTGCATTTATTCTGAAGATTTCGCCAACTTTCAACATCATTGACAAAAAATACTGTAAAATTTGCAAACATTTGTCTTGAGATATCGCACGTCTTCCAAGGTACAATATCACATGGCTCGTCTCAAATATTAGTTTGGCAGTTTATTTTAGCGACGGGTCGGGATGAAAATCTGCAAATTAATTATCTCTGGCCCAATCCCTGCTGAACTATGATGGTTTCGCACATAATTGCTTCCTAACATTTTCATATACAACGTAACTTATACTGACGGCAGGCGCCACTTTGAGAAAGTTTGGTAGAAGGCCTCGATAGAAGCCACTGAGTCCGTCCTCGCGTTTTATTTTCATCACCATCTTTGTCATGGACATTGTACTACCTGTAAAGACAGAACAAGAGATTGTCAAACGCGGCTGTAACTGGAAAAATGAGGCCTATGCGATTTGCGATCACTGCAGATCCAGATCAGCCTGTGCATTCGCACAGTCTGATCAGGATCTGCACTGATCGCCATTCCATCAATGAAACACCTGTCATGCATCTAACAAGCAATATAGATCATTGTCCATTGTGTGTTCTTTGATCAGGAGCTACACTGGTCACAAAACTCATAAGCCCCATTTAAAATTCAAAATTCAAATCGCCCACTCTTGTAGCATGATAACAATCCGTATATTGCTTGTCAGAAGCAAGACGTGTGCTTCATGGATGGAATGGCGAACAGTGCAGATCCTGATCAGACTGTGCGGATGCACAGGCTGATCTGGATCTGCAGTGGTCGCAAAACCCATAAGCCCCATTTCTCCAGTCACAGCCACAAACAGGTGTGATAGTTTGTCAGCATCCTGTCAGAGTAATCTCCAAAAGAAGTGAGAACTCCAGGAATGCCGCCAACGGCAACTATCCCATCGCTGTGGTGGCTGGTTCACAAACACGCACATTGATACGGTAAAGAAGTTATAGGAGAATAGAGGAACGTGCATGCATCTACTGAAAGAAAATATGAATGATAACAAACATGCATATGAGGTTTCAAGTGAATTGCCCATATGGTAAAGAGGAATAGCAGAATGTTTGTTTGTTTGTTTATTAGTGTTTAACGGCCTATCAACAGCTAAGGTCATGTAAGGCCGGTCAAACAGGTTTTAAATCCATTTTAACCTGCTGCATTGGGGGGGGGGGGGGGGGGGGGGGGGGGGGTTGGGGGGGGGGGGGGGGGGGGGGGGGGGGGGGGGGGGGGGGGGCGGTCTTAAATCAGAACGTAATAGGAATATTTACATCGAGAACAAATATATTCAGTAATACTCTCATAAGGGGTATAATCAGATTCAACTGTCAAATACAAAATGCCAGAGACATATGTAAGGGCATAAGTGAGGGCCAAACCAGGTCTCCAGTCGGGATTCCGGTCAGGATGAACCCCGATCGTTAAATTACCCATCACGTGCTCCCACCTGCCACCCACGAATAGCAGAATGAATCTATTGAACTGAGAATATCAAATGAAAATATGTATGATTACGAACATGTACATGAAGTGTCAAGAATACAGTAAAGAAATTATAGGAGAATGAAGAAACTTGCACACATCTACTGAACAGTGAATTTAAAAGTAACTTTGAAAGGGAGGGAGCATGGGGCGGGGAATGAAAATGGGAATGATGAGAAACGTACACATGAAGTTTGAAGCCAATCACTCATACAGTAAAGAAGTTGTAGGAGAATGGAGAAACTCATTTCCTGGATGCAAATATCTAAGTATTTTACCTTAACCTTGGACACGGGGATAGCACAGGTGAGGTGGGGAGGAAAATATGGATGATAATAAACATGCACATGCAGTTTCCAACCAAAAGTACAGTAAAGAAGTTATAGGAGAAACGCGCATGCATCTACTGGACGTACATTTATAAAGTTATTTTACAATGACCTTTAAGCATGGGGGGAAATTGGATGGGGCTGGGAATTAAATATGAATTCAGAGCTCCAGATAAGCATATTTTCTTAAATACCCAATCAAAATTGCCAAAATCCCAATTGAAATCAGAAGTAGTGAGTATCAAAAAGCAATGAAAAATTTGTGGTACCTTTATCATGCTGCAGAAAACAATAAACAGACCACAAATATAGCATATTTTTCTTATTTTTCCATGATAACACATCTTGATATTTTATTAGAATTGTCTCCAAGGAGACAATTCTAATGAAATGCCAAGACATGTGTTTTCATTTAGAAGCAAACTATTCAATAATTGCGGTCTGCTGATGTGTAAACAGTAGTGTGATTTTATTTTACCCAATTAAAATTTTGAAATACCCAACTGCTTCAGAAATGATGGAGTGACAATACTCAATTACTAATTCCTTATCTGGAGCCCTATGAATAATGACAAACATGCACATGATGTTTGAAGACAATCGTTCATACACAGCTGGTTTTGTGAAATGCATCTTCGGAGGTACAATCTGAGAGACAGTCATTTTAACCCTTTCAACACTACAGACCTCTTTTGTCATGTTTGCAAACCGTGCAGATCCACACGAGCGGGCACATAACGAGCCATCTTATCTCAATCTGTATTTTCATATTTTTATATTGTGTTGATAGGATTGGTCCTTAACCCTTTCACCGCTAAGTAACAGGAATGGATTTTGATATGTTAATTTTGAAACCAATCCAACAATCATAAAATGGTTTTCAGACTAGTCTATTTATGAAAAGGGGGTATTTTTTGTTCTTAAAAAAATATAAAAATTATTTCAAAAAGTGCAGATCCTGATGAGACGGCTCGCTACGAGCCAGCTCATCTGGATCTGCACTGTTTGCATAAACCGCTATAGCGGGCTTTTGGGCTCAAAGAGTTAAATTAACATATCACAGTCCATTCCAGGTACTTAGGGTTGAAAGGTCCAGCGAGAGTTACGTACCTTTCATCGCCTGTAGCCGGGTACGCACCAGTGCAAGGGGATAGCTAGCCAACTGACCACAGGTGCTACTGGTCGTCCCACAGGCCAGCAGCACAAACACACTCGGGTCCTGCTCTGCATATCGCTTCATGTAGAATTTCTTTAGAGTCTGAAAATAGGAGGCAGAATGAGAGATCGTAGCAAGTTATCTCGCGTTGAATTTATGTATAGAAGAAATCCGGTCAAAAGTGTGCAGTTTATGCCCTTATTGCTTGTAACAAGAGTGCCGAAGCAAGGCCAGTCAACAAGGGGAGATAACTCACTGAAAATCAATAGGCTTCTTTGTCTTGCCATGATAAACATGTATACCAAATTAGTTCACAAACCGTCAAGTAAAACTTGAGTTATTGCGTGGACAAGGATACAGAGTGCGAAAATTAAGATTGGCCGCCAAAGGGTGATAAGTCATCACAAATATTTGACAATCAATAGGCTTCTTGGTCTTGCCATGATAAACATGTATACCGAATTTGGTTACGATCCGTCAAGTAGAATTTGAGTCATTGCGTGGACAAGGATACAGAGTGTGAAAATTAAAAGGCCGCCAAGGGGAAATAAGTTAATGGAAATTTGGTTACAAATTTGGTTGCGATCCGTCAAGTAGAACTCTAGTTATTTAGTGGACTAGTTCTGCCAGCTGCCGCCCGTACAAGGTGAATCCATAATACGTCCCGTATAAAAATGGCCGTCAAGAGGAGATAAGTCATAGGAAATTTTTCAAAATCAATAGTGCGAAAATTAAAAATGGCCAACAAGGGGAGATAAGTCATCGGATATTTTTTTAGAACTTATTGCGTGGACAAGCTGTGCCCGCCCGTACAAAGTGAATACATAATACATCCCTTTTTTCAAACGGGCGTATAAAAAGGAAGAATGTAGCATGCTTTGCAATGAAAAGGAGCAATCATAGTGATTTCAACTAGTGTTGATCCACATCATCCTACATATCTGCGCAATCTGATCGGGGGCCTGCATTATAATCCAGATTCATTTATTCACACTTATTAATGTTATTGCAATCAGTGTAGACCCAGATCAGACTGCACAGATGTGCAGTCTGATCTGGGTCTACTCTGTTTGCAAAACTCAATTGTTGTGCCATTCAGTAAGAAATAAACGGTGAATTACAGCACCGGATCTCTATAAATAGATTTGCAAAGGGAAATAACTAGCTACGATCCCTCATTATGAGACCTGTGTGGTCGTTTGCATTTGGTTTTTAGAAGTCTTTTTTCTCTGAGTATTATAGCATATATTAATGCTGGACGTACGTTGTGTACAAATGTATTGAAGTTAATCTAGAGGAAAGTCGATGGCGCACCATTGTAATACACCATTTTTTTTCTTCAAATTACGAAAGGGGGAGATAATCCATGGCCCGGTGTCACATGAGATTTTCACCCGCGCGATATTTTCACCCGCGGGTGAAAAAAATGCCATGAGATTTTCACCCCCCCTATGAGATTTTCACCCGCCCTCCAATATTTTTGTCAAATGTTGTTGTTGCTGTGTTGCTTCTATCTTATGGTTTGTGAGAGTCATATGACCTTTATATATGGTGGTGACAAAATTGAAAGAGTTGCAGGGGGGGGGGGGGGGGGGGGGTGAAAATGTCATGGCCATGATATTTTTCACCCGCGGGTGAAGATATCATGGCCATGAGATTTTCACCCCCTCCCCTAATTGTCTTAAACAACATATTGCTATGATATTTTTCACCCCCCCAGCAATTCTTTCAAATTTGCCACCACTCATAAATTTGAAATAGTCATATTTTTCTCTCCCATACCATGATGATAGAAGCAATACAGAACCAACATAAGTCATATTCCATGATATACAAGGAAAAAAATCAAAAGCGACAAATTTTTTAAGATGAATGGTAGGTGCAATTTTTGTTAATTCTTTATATAATGAGTACAATTCCCCACTAATGCAACTCAGTCAATTGAAAGTTGTGTCTGTCAATGGATATGTTTGTTTAAGAGAGTTGGGGGGGGGGGGGGGTGAAAATCTCATGGCCATGATATCTTCACCCGCGGGTGAAATATCATGGCCATGAGATTTTCACCCCCCCCTAATTGTCTTAAACAACATAACCATTGACATAGCACAACTTTCAAAATTTTCAAATTTCAATTTGCCACCATCATATTTGAAATAGTCCCCATATTTCTCAAGCAATACAGCAACAACATTAGTCATATTCCCATGATATACAAGGAAAAAATCAAAAATAAAAAGCGACAAATTTTAAGGTGAATGGTAGGTGCAACTATTAAATTCTTTATATAATGAGTACAATTCCCCACTACTGCACACTCAGTCAATTGAAAGTTGTGCTATGTCAATAGATATGTTGTTTAAGACAATTAGGGGGGGGGGGTGGGGGGGGGGGGGGGGGGGTGAAAATCTCATGGCCATGATACTTCACCCCCCCCCCCCCCCCCTGCAACTCTTTGCAATTTTGTCACCACCATATATAAAAAATAGTCATAAGACTCTCACATACCATAAGATAGAAGCAACACAGGAACAACAATATTTGACAAAAATAAAAAATTGGGGGCGGGTGAAAAACTCATAGGGGGGGTGAGAATCTCATGGCATTTTTTTCACCCACGGGTGAAAAAATAGGCGGGTGAAAATATCATATGACACCGGGTCAAAATCAACAATCAAATTCACAAAGCCACATACAAATATTAAGTCTCCAGCTATTACAGTTTATACGTTTTACTTGTAACAAGAAACACGACGGCATATGGATGGACAGACGGATGGACGTTACCTGTGATGAAAACAATATACCCATACACTTACTTCATATATTGCCAAGTCTTTACGGGCGTATGGTATAATGCCTATAATGTTGGGAACGTAGCCCCTGTATATATTTACTGTCGTACTTACTTCATATATTGCCAGGTCTATACCGGCGTATGGTATAATGCCTATAATGTTGGGAACGTAGCCCCTGTATATATTTACTGTCGTACTTACTTCATATATTGCCAGGTCTATACCGGCGTATGGTATAATGCCTATAATGTTGGGAACGTAGCCCCGAATATATTACTGTCGTACTTACTTCATATATTGCCAGGTCTATACCGGCGTATGGTATAATGCCTATAATGTTGGGAACGTAGCCCCTGTAGAATGTGGCTGGACCCTCATTTTTGAACACTTTAAATGCACAGTCCACGATGCCATTGTACTGACCCGTTCGACCGAGGGCTAATCTCGTTTTCATCACCTGCAAACATAGAACATACACATAGCTGTCACTGGAGAAATAGAGCTCATGGCATTTGTGACCAGTGTAGACCCAGATCTTTTCGGCATATAGTATTGCTGGACTCTAACTGGAGAAACTTGATGTTAATGTTTAAGGACGGACGGACGAACGGAAGTACGGACGGACGTACGGAACCTCAAGAGCAACGCAATATGTCCCCCCTTGCTAATAGCAAAGAGGGCATAAAAATAAATTACTTATTGCTTACTCTGCCCCCTTCACGTACGCATATCTGTTTCAATGAATTCCCGCCCATAGCGCTTTCGACTTGCGATACTACTACGTTATTGAATCACACCGAATCACACATGTGCACATCTGAACATCATGATGCCACGTGAATTTCTGACAACAAGCCGTGACGTCCCGTCTGATTATAAATATAACTTTCTACGTATTGGAACATTTAATGAAAAAAGTGAAAGTGAATTGGTTTAATGTCCCACCAACAGCTAAGGTCATATAGAGACGGGACCACAGTTTAAAGTCTGATCCGTCAGACCAGTGGTTACAGTCGAACCTGTGAACAACGACCGGCAAAGGGAAATGGCCAAAGTGGCCGTTGTTGACAGGTGGTCGTTGTTCCAAGTGTCAAACGGTTTCACAACAAAGTCGGCCATGTATTTAGCATTCTATTGTAATCTATATGCATGCATAGAAAACGTCTTGGCTGTATACACTTCCACCTGACGATTCGCTATTGCACGTGGAGTGTATCTGCTTTTTATCAATTAAAAATTACATGAAAATGGCAAAAATAGTCAATTTATTTTGTTATTGTTGTTATTGTTCTGAACCCAGCCTCGCTTTGCAATTTAATATACAAAGGGGAGTAATTATCTTCATGATAAGTATATCACGCGGCTTGCTTTGATGCACCATTTAATAGTTTGTCATAATTACATGTAAGTCGTTTAATTAGCATGACCATTTTTGTTTTCTTATTCTAAATTCCATCAGTTGAAATTAATAACGGTCAAATACGATATGTGGCGCGGCCTGTGAAAATCGCGAGGTTTTTTTGGTTACAAAAATATTTCATTGAATGTGTTAAGTCGAGTAACCCACGCGAGATAGGTGTTCAAATCGGCAGAGAACATCAAGCTTATTTGCTTTCTGTCCAATGTATCCTGATCAATCCCGAATATTTCAGCAGCCTATGACGAATTGGCAATGTCCGCTGACGTAATTACTGATGTTTTTAATTAGAGATTGGCGAGCAAGTAAACCATGAACAGACTACGCGAATCCACTGCCTGGTCTGGCCTCTAATGCAATAAGCCGGGATTTGTCGGAGATCGAGACCCAATTCATATAAACACGTTTGTCGTGTCACTTTAGACTGGTTCCCGGTAGTATTGTTTCGCTAGGCTGCACATCCGACAGGGTACCAGTCTAGTGTGGACTACATGACTGACGTCATCAACCGCGTGTATTGATCGTTGATATGGCCTTTTGCCCGGCGGTGTGAAATTTACACTTGACAAGCGCGGTGTGTTTGAAGTCTTAGTCTTGTCACTGTAGACGAATCAGAATCATGTTGACACAGTTTGCCAGCTAATGATGGAGTTTTATGACTTATGCGGAATTGCATTATGCCTATTGGAATACACGACATGGAATACATATCGGGAATTACCGTTAATGGAGTTATGTAATATTTTTCATGGAACATGTTTATAAATGTCGCCAAAATGACACGGACATGTCGGGCAAGGTAAATGTTTTCAAAAGAGCGTTGTGCCAATGTATGCGAATGTAATCGATGACTAACTGGATACGACTGGTTACAATTCAAATGATAGCGGCCAGATTGTGATGAAAGGAAAATAGCGATTGTGGTGCTATTTTTTTTTGCCGACAAAAACTTGACACAGCCGCTATTCACATACAAAAATGCCGTGTGGGAATGAAAATAGCTGGTCGCTGGTCGCAGTTCAGGGGTGTTTGTTATTCCAAGGTCTTATAAAGAACAAAATTGGATGGGGGAATTTTTAACTGGCAGTTGTGGACAGGTGGTCGCTATTGCCAGGTGGTCGTTAACACAGGTTTGACTGTACTATGAAAGTATGTTTCTATTTTCACCCAAATAGGTACATAAATATCGGATTTCCTACCTTGTTGCATTCAAAAAGATAGAAAATCTGATACTTTATATCGATATCGGTGAAAATTTAACAACCCAGCAGTCCTAGTATCGTCATGTATCTTCAATTAGACTACTTTAGGATGAAAACATGTTTTATTTTGTATAGCATTTCAGTGCTCCAGTAGCCTATTTCACCAACATTGCAAAGTATACTTTTCTAGCAAAGTATACTTTGAGGGAGTAATCATTTCTTTTTCCTGAAATGCATTATTTCATATAGAACTAACGACTGCATATATTTGATGATTAAAAGTATGCAGAATTATTATACTGAATTGTTTACATTATCACAGCCATAATGGCTGTGATAATGTAAACAATTCAGTATACCGTATTCGTGCGATTATACGTCGCAATGATGTATTGTCGCACCCCTATTTTCACTCCAAAATCTGGGGGAAAAAGTCTCATGGGTCTATAAGACGCCCTCAATTTTCTAAAACAAAAAAAAAATGAAACAAAAACCAAAAAAATCGCAGAAGGTTGTAGTTTGTTTATAAATACCAGGCCGCTGTTTTTTGGTACCTCACAAGCTTCGTACCCTGGACGTTTCGGACCAATAGAAATTTAATCGCCAAGTTGTTGTTTGTTATTTAATACAAATTCCCCGCGCTGTTTTTTTATTTATTTTTTCGTACCTGGACGTTTCGGACCAATACAATTAATCGCCAAGTTGTGTTGTTCTTATTTAATACTAATTCCCCCGCGGCTGTTTTCTGATTTTGTGAGATTATTGTGCAACAGCAATACGGGTTTAAATGGCTCCCTAAAAAGTTTTGGCCGTTTGAGCAAGTTTGGCAATATATAGAGGATACTGTTCAAATGCGATATGAGAAAACAAGAATTTTCGGTGGTATTTAACCCTACTGTCAGTTTGAGAAAATTCTTCTCAATGTCAACCACCTAATCAGAATACGACTCAATTATCGCGACAGTTTTCTCACTAAGAAAACAAATCTGAACCACTTCACACGAGAAATGGCTTGTGCCGAAAATTTAGTAATTGACGTTTGACACGGACTGAGATTAAAGGTGGGCAATTTAGGCAGTTCTCAGTTTACTCACCTTTCAAAATAACTGGCAAACACCGCAAATTACACATTGTCTAACACATGGGAAACCCTGCTCGTCTATAATCGAAGCCCACTGTACATATGTTAGACACAGATCACTTGTAAATCAATGTGCATTCCCAATAATGAAATAAAATACTATATAGACCATTAACTCGGAACTTTCAGTCAATTGCGTGTTCCCGATACAGGGCCGTAAACGAAAATATGGGGCGAAACTGGTTAGGGTACGAACAATGCCATTTTAAAAATAGGCTAAAAATCAGCAAACTGGATCTGATCTTGTATACACTGTTCGCCTTCGGTATAGAAAATGTGTACCGAATGTGACACAGGGCCGAACGAGTAAGGCGCGAGTAAGCGCGAACTGTTTAGAATACGAATCCAATTTTTCCAATACCGGATTTTACCCAAAGACTAACAACAACAACAAATATAGGAACGCATTTTATTGTTTTGATTTTTGATCGTTTATTTCAATATTTCGGATGGAAAAAAATGCTCATGTATCTACATTTATTTATAAGACGCAGGGGCTTTCTGGGATACAAATCTGAGGGGAAAATATGCGTCTTATAATCGCACGAATAAAAATTAATAAATTTATCCAAATTTTTTAAATTTCTCCCTCAAATTATACTTTGCTAGAAAAGTATACTTTGCAATGTTGATGAAATCTGCTCCAGATAAGGAATTAGTAATCGAGAATTGTTACCATCATATCTGAAGCAATTAGGTATTTCAAAATTTTAATTTGGTAAAATAAAATCACTACTGTGATCAACAGACCAAAATTATTGAATAGTTTGCTTCGAAATGAAAACGTATCTTGGCATTTCTTTAGAATTGTCTCCAAGATTTGTTTTCATAGAAAATAAGAAAAATATGCTATATTTGTGGTCTGTTTATTGTTTTCTGCAGCATGATAAAGGTACCACAAAATTTGTATTGCTTTTTGATACTCGCTACTTCTGATTTCAATTGGGTTTTTGGCAATTTTAATTGGGTATTTAAGTAAAAAACGCAGCTTATCTGGAGCACTGAAATGTTGAGGTCATTTTAGGCCGGGTTAATGGGTTGTACGGATGGGGAGGCTGGGAGCAGCTGGTGAAATACAGCAGAAACCGGCAGATTCACATACTTATAATTCCAGCACAAAAATATTTACATAATTCCCTAACATTTTATTGGCCCGTAGCAAGTCTCTGTCCAAAATTTATATCCCAGTAAACTCCCATGCCGAACTACTTTCCGTAACTGTGAGGCGCAGTTAAAATAATTCATAAGAAAACGGAAAATAAACATATTTTTCTTGATGAATTTATTTCAAATGCTGGAATTAAATAAGGAATGAATGGCCTTTTTGTGGAATTTATCGGGGATTATAAACTGGAAAAGTCGCGGGAATACTGGACGAGGCCTTCCGGCCTTCGTCCAGTATTCCCGCAACTTTTCCAAGTTTATACCCCGATAAATTCCACAAAAAAGGCCATTCATTCCTATAATATCAAAGGAGACAATGGTGTTTTTTTGCCCATGTGCTTAACACTTTCACCCCTAAGTAACTGGAATGGATTTTGATATGTTAATTTTACAACCAATCAATTTTTACAAAATATTTTCCGACTACCAGTAGTCCATTACGACAATATGAAAATTACTTGCAAAAAAGTCAGATTTCAGTGATTTGAAAATAAACAGACAGACGGATGGAAGTACGATCAGTAGCGAGGGTAGTTGTATTAATGTGGAAGGATGTATCATTACTAAGCAATGCATACGTGCAATATGAAGATATCAGCAGAAGGCAAAGAGAAATTTAGGTGATTTGACAAACTCAGGCCGTCAAGTGAGGGATGGGTCCAAAAAAAATAGGAAAATAGGAATTCAGACGGTGAAAAACTAGGAATAAAATAGGAAAATATCGTCTAAAATAGGAATAAAATGTTATTTTAAGATTTGTTCCAAACACATTTTATGGCCAACCTGACCTTTTAATATTTTTATTGATAATTTTTGTTGTATTGCTCAAAGACTATAACTTTTTAAGTTATTAATTGCTTCAAGATCCAAAAACAAGATTTTGAAACACTACTTGTGCTATATTAATTAAAGTAATGTGCGTATATGTTGGCCGCCATACCTTCAGCCAACCCAATCCTTGTCTTTGTTATGTTTTGAAAATATATATATATATATTTTATTAATGAGCATGCTGGATGTGGTGTTGTATTAATACAGAAACAATAAGCAATTTTAATATTTATTGTTTGCCCTAGTTTCTTGACCAATGAAAGGATAGGATTATGTCTCAATTAATCACATGCGACTGTTTCTCCAATATCCACTAAATTTATTCATTTTCAAATATGTAGACAGTTATATGTAGATCCAGACGTCACGGCTTGTTGTCAGAAATGCACATAGCATGCATCCTGTTGTGACGTATACATGTGTGCTGCGGTGTCAAACGGCTAATAACGTAGTAGTATCCCAAGTCAAAAGCGCAAATGGGTGAGACTTGCATCGAGCAAACATGTGTAGACGAAGAAGGAGGGGCAATCAATAAGTAAGTTATAATTTTTAATAAACTAATTTATTTAAAAATTCAATATATGAACCAGAACCATCATAGGCGGTGGAAGGGAAAAATGATTGGGGCGGGAGGGCCCAATCGTGAGGGCCCGATTTTGCCAGGGGGGTCCGGGGCCATGCTCCCCTGGAAATTTTTTAAATCTAAGAGGCATGAAATGCCATTTCCTGCATCCTCAGGGCCCAGTCTTGAGGGCCCAAATGGCCCGATGTTGCTGGGGGGTCCGGGTGCATGCTCCATGGTAAATTTTGAAAATGTTAGAGGCGTGAAACGCCATTTCCTGCATTCTCAGGTCCCAGTGTTGAGGACCCAAAGGGCCTGGGTGTTGCTAGGGGGGTCCGGGGGCAAGCTCCCCCTAAAGTTTTTGAAATCTAAGGAGTGAAACCCCATTTCCTGCATCCTCAGGGCCCAGTCTTGAGGGCCCAAATGGCCCGATGTTGCTAGGGGGGTCCGGGTGCATGTTCCATGGTAAATTTTGAAAATGTAAGAGGCATTCTCAGGTCCCAGTGTTGAGGACCCAAAGGGCCTGGATGTTGCTATGGGGGTCCGGAGGCATGTTCCCCCAAATTGTTTTGAAATCTAAGGAGTGAAATGCCATTTTCCTGCATTCTCAGAAAGTTTGAGGATAATACTTGCTTTATTACAGAATTATTTGTGGACCACCCCCCCCCAACAACAAAATTATTGGGGTGGGGGGGGGGGCACCAAAATCACTTTCTAGGTCTGTTATTTTAGTCACCACTTACAATATTAAACTAGGACATAATAATAATTCCTACAGCAATTCGTTTCTAGGAATCAGAGACAGCAGTGACCCATCTCCACATATATTGTAGGGCTTAGACTATACAGAAAGCTAGTGTTTTTAAACACACAATGACAAAAGGGTAGTATTAAAGCAGCTTACAACCAGGCAGACATTAGCAGCAATCACATTATAATCATCATTGATGAATTGGTTGAACATTTATTTATAATGATGAACTGTTGGAAAATGGCACAGAAAATTGTCATAGCCATCTAACGCAGTTGAATACTAGTGTTATGCAATAATAGTTGTGTAGTTATGTTACAATGTACAATATTTATCTATTAAGTCAATTTCACTGTCATGCTCATAGTTAAATTGGGACAAAAAATGTGTGCGGCTTTTCAAAAAGGCCAAAAAATAGGAAAAATAGGAACATTTGGCCAGAAAATAGGAAACAATAGGAATTGCTCAGAAAACAGGAAAAAATAGGATACTTGACGTCCTGCAAACTCTTACAGATGGACAGACGGACAGACAGGGCCAAACCTATAGGGCACTAGTGGTGCAACGATATACCGGTATACCGGTATATTGCGATATGTCATCCTGACGATACGTATCGCGGTACGGTTTTCGAGTATCGCGATATTTACACCATATTCTCGGTCGCCATCTTGTGTTAAAATAATTGTGTAAAATTATTCAAAATCATTCAAAACATAAGTTGTATTATGACAGAAGTCAATATTTGTAATAAACACGCCACAATTAGATGACTAATAGATGTAGTGGGTAATCTCGGACGTCCAACACATCTGGAAGTTTTACAGCAAATTCTGTGTGTATACCGTACTGTTACCTGGGTTCATTTCCCACACAGTGACCTAAATCTCGCTAATTGAAGGTCTGTCGAACTGTATACAATACCATTTGTTTTACGACACCCGATTGTTTGACCAAATTTTTCTCACATCATTATGCGAATCATTAAAATCATGCCTACCCGCTGTGACAATAAAAGTCAAGGATCGATAGTTTCAATAATCCACTAGCCAAACATTGCTTCTGGCTACTATAATTGTCAGTTCAAAACACGTGTTATTCTCGTGGCGAAGTTATTTATACAGTACAGCCAATCGCTGGTAAGTAAAGGCAGCCCTTATGTCATGATTGACAGGTTACTGTTGCGAAAGACGTCGGCAATAGATCTATCAGCGATTGATCATGAACGAGGTAGAGTTAACCCCCTCTGAATACTCTCAACCAGACAAACAAACACATGCAAACACGTGTTTTAACGTGCGCCGTGCGAGTCGTTTCTGGGTCGGGCTAGTAAAAATTATAAGCTGGGTCGCACGGTGGCAAACAAATTTCGTAGTTGTCTACACACATTTTTGTCAGCTTATGACGCTTTGTGGGATACCATTTCCGAAATAAAAATAGCATCCAATCGCCGAAAAGTGTGAAAGAATTAAATACGAAATCAATATATTCTAATGCAATCCTTTTATGCCGAAAACAAGTATTGTGTATGACATTACTAACTGTTTATTACAACCAAATATGACTAACTATATTGTCAGAAAACATGAAACAGTCTGTAAATATCACGAACAATTTCGGCGATTTCGTACCTATGTAGTTTCGTCCTTTTGCAACTTTTTCCAATCGATGTTAACGTAACCCGATTTTTATGATAATTCAGTTTGGTATTAAGTAAATATACATAATTTATGCACATCCACGTTCATAAACGATATTTATGTACACAGTTAGAGGTTCAAATGGGTGGTAACAACATATACTTTTGAGATGAAATAAAGATTTTTTTTTTTCTTCAAATTATACAATTTATTTTCAAATTCTACAATCTACTACATTTGCTACAAGCAAAATAGAATGTTCTCATGCTAAATGGATGTGCAATTTGATCAGCAGCTACACTGGTCGCAAATACCATAAGCCTCATTTCTCCCGTCACACGCCAAAAAAAATGAGAGAAAGGCACTGCACACATCACCAGTCAATTCAGACTTGAAATCAAACAAGCCACTGTATCCGGTCATTAACCCGATCAGCTGTGAAATTGCCAGGTAACGGCTGTTCCATTTACCTCCTAATATTTGTGACCAGTTGCTATTATCATTATTTACTTGATATAAATACAATTAGTTTGTCTCTGTAGCAGTTAATGATGTTTATGCTTGTACACAAGTATTATTGTAATAACAAAACAACATTATTGCAACTAATTAACTAGTTTATTATGAAGTTTGTCCAATTCACGTAACAGCCAATTTTTACAACACATTGATTGAACATGTGTGTACTAAAATGTTTCAAACGCGACCTTTACATTTCACTGGGGGTGACAGTCGATAAATATAGTACAGTAAGCATAAATTATATATTTTCTACGTTTATGCGAAGCATATTTGCTTCAAACAAACTACAGAAAGCACAAAACGTAGCCAAGCAATACAGGCGATTCATGACCTAATTTCGCCTGCATCCAGTAGCCGACGAATTTTCAGTAGTCGACTTATGGGCCGCGACTTGGCTCAAGACTGATTTTTTGGGCTCATTTTCGTGCCTCGACTTATGGGGCGGGTAGACTTATGGCTAGCAATATACGGTATACAGTTATGCGATAACTATAAGTAAGAAAAAATCAGGGAAAATATTATTTTGATCAGTTCCCCCTAATTTCCTCTCGTCCAGAAATAATCATTAATGTCAACCGTTTCTGGGCAAAGTCCTGACCCACACAGTGTTTTGATGTGTTTTCATGACAATAATAAACAATAAAGACTGTTCTTTATCGCCTGTTTGTTTTTATTATTATTTGTTCATACATGGTATAATATCGCAATACGTATTGCAATATGGGTTTGTTGTATCGCAATATATCGCAATACGGGTTTGACTGTATCGTTGCACCTCTATAGGGCACTGCCGATTCTTGGAGGAGCCCTAATTACAAGTGATTTGAGAAACTTGCACGTACAAAAAACGAAACAGAACGAAATTAACATATAAAGATCCATCCCAGTTACTTACAGGTGAACGAGTTAAAAACCAACAGCTCGAGTGTGGAAGAGTGAGCACTGACCAGGAAAGCGTGAAGCGTGGTGACTAACCTCCATGGGGTATATGAGAGTCTGTGAGATTACGCCCGCCATAGATCCCGACATAAACCGCTCGGCTGCCGACAACTCCGACTTACTGTCGCCCCGAAACAACGCCTTTATCTGTGCAACAAGAAACAAAGCTTTGTGTCAAAAGAGCAGTAATACTTGTATACCTGCTAATTTCAAATTCAATGAATATTGTATTTTTGCCAATGGATTATTGAATTTACCACATTTTTTCAGATATAACGTAGGAAATCGATGAGCAAAGAAGTAAATAATGTGGAAATTCATTTAATTGAGCTGCTTTTTTCAGCTCAAATCAGTGAATTTTAAACTTTATTTGAGCGTTTTTACTCAACAACGAATGTCTTCGTATAGTGTCAGACTCCCTCACCAACTAAGCAAGAAGACTTGGACATCTTGTAAAGCAAGAATGGCGTTTTATGTCCATTTAACAGCAAGGCGATATACAGACGGGCTGTGAATGAACATGTTTGCTGGATTTACAAGTATAAAACAACATTATTGTTTGAGGTAAATCACATTGATAGCCATACAAATTAACCCTTACTACGCTGAATTAAACGTTGACGTCTGCTGGAAATGTTTTATTTTCAATATTTCGCGACAAAAATCTGGTTTTGACATCACATGAGAATCGTCTCCAGTGG
Organism: Conchocele bisecta; assembly: GCA_029237695.1. NCBI lineage: Eukaryota > Metazoa > Mollusca > Bivalvia > Lucinida > Thyasiridae > Conchocele > Conchocele bisecta. The sequence goes on along the minus strand of CM055271.1, from coordinate 75,265,950 downwards.
AGACGATTCTCATGTGCTGTCAAAACCAGTTTTTTTGTTAAGAATTAAAGGAAAAATGAAAAACAGCAGATGGCAATTTCTGTCAACAGCGTAGGAAGGGTTAACCCAGTAATTGTAGAGGGGTTCCACTGTACAAACAGCTGATTGATTGATTAATTGATTGACTGATTGGGGTTTTACATTCATTCAACAGCCATGTCATATTACAGCCAGATTTGGTGACAATTATGGCTGTCTGGATGAGTTCCACTGTAGGAACAGTTGATTGATTGTGATGATTAATTCATTGATTGATTGCTTTGGTTTTACGTCCATTCCACAGTCATGTCATATAAAACTGAACATGTGACAACTCACTACGATAATTGTTATAGGAATGAATGGCCTTTTTGTGGAATTTATCTGGGTATAAACTTGGAAAAGTCGCGGGAATACTGGACGAGGCCCTAAAAAATTACAATTTTCGAGAGAGAAAAAAAGAAAAAAAAAAAAAAAATTCCCGAAAATTGTAATTTTTTATCGCTTCGTCCAGTATTCCCGCGACTTTTCCAAGTTTATATCCCTGATAAATTCCACAAAAATGCCATTCATTCCTTATAATTCCAGCATTTGAAATAAATTCATCAAGAAAATGTGTTTATTTTCCGTTTTCTTAAGGATTATTTTAACTGCGCCTGACGGTTACGGAAAGTAATTCGGCATGGGAGTTTACTGGGATATAAATTTTGGACAGAGACTTGCTACGGGCCAATCAAATGTTAGGGAATTGTGTAAATATTTTTGTGCTGGAATTATATGTGGTTGTCTCGATTAGAGGTTCCACTGTATAAATAGTTGATTGATTGATTGGTCGATTGGTTGATTTATTGATTGACTGATTGGTGTTTTACATCTGCTCAAAAGCCAGGTCATATACAGCTGAACGTTGTGACAACCCACCAATTGTATATGGTTGGCTGTATTAGAGAGATTCCACTGTATAAATAGTTGATTGATTGATTGGTTGATTGATTGATTGATTGGTGTTTTACATCTGCTCAAAAGCCAGGTCATATACAGCTGAACGTTGGGACAACCCAGCAATTGTATATGGTTGGCTGTATTAGAGAGATTCCACTGTATAAATAGTTGATTGATTGATTGGTTGGTTGATTGATTGATTGGTGTTTTACATCTGCTCCAAAGCCAGGTCATATACAGCTGAACGTTGTGACAACCCAGCAATTGTATATGGTTGGCTGTATTAGAGAGATTCCACTGTATAAATAGTTGATTGATTGATTGGTTGATTGATTGATTGGTGTTTTACATCTGCTCAAAAGCCAGGTCATATACAGCTGAACGTTGGGACAACCCAGCAATTGTATATGGTTGGCTGTATTAAGAGGATTCCACTGTATATTGAGTTGAGGTTGATTGATTGATGTTTACACTCCAGCCAGTCATATCAGCTGAACGTGGGACAACCCACAATTGTATATGGTTGCTTGTATTAGAGAGATTCCATGTAAAATGGTTGATTGATTGATTGGTTGATTGATTGATTGATTGGTGTTTTACATCTGCTCCAAAGCCAGGTCATATACAGCTGAACGTTGTGACAACCCAGCAATTGTATATGGTTGGCTGTATTAGAGAGATTCCACTGTATAAATAGTTGATTGATTGATTGGTTGATTGATTGATTGATTGATTGGTGTTTTACATCTGCTCCAAAGCCAGGTCATATACAGCTGAACATTGTGACAACCCAGTAAATGTATATGGTTGGCTGTATTAGAGAGGTTCCAAGATGTATAAATTGATTGACTGATTGGGAGTGTATGTCCATTCCACACTCATGTCATATACCACTGAACATGTGACAACTCGCACATTGAATGAATGGGGTTCTATATCGGTTCAATAGCCAGGTCATATATAGTTGAACGTATGACAAGTCGCTAATTGTATATGGGCGTTCCACTGTTCAAACAGTTCAATAATTGAGGTTTTATGTCCGTTCAACAGCCTGGGTCATGAACGCTGTGACTGGAGAAATGGGACTTACGGGTTTTGTGAATCAGGATCTGCACTGTTCGCCATTCAATCAATGAAACACCAGTCATGCTTTTAATAAGCAATATAGACCGTTATCAGGCTACACGAGTATATCTGATCAGAAGCTGGGGCCCGTTTCAATAAACTTTGTACGACTAAAATGTTCGTGCACAATTATGATAGTCTGTAAATTTCACATTAACAAAGTTTTCTTGCAAACAATTATTGGATTTACATTTATTGAGCAAAGGCTGCATATGCAGCCTATGCTCAATAAATGGAAATCAATTAATTGAAATTTCCAGACGATCCTAAATTTGCACTTACGAACATTTTAGTCGTACAAAATTTAGTGAAACGGCCCCCAGGACTGGTCATATATCCTATAAGCCCCATTTCTCCATTCACAGCCACATATACAGTTGACAATGTGACAAGCATACATGTACCTACCTGTTCATACATCATGAACTTGAGCGCCGTCTCTGGAGCTATTTTTATCACATTAATGCCATTACCACGCCACAGGCCCCGGTATCCACCCTCCGTCACCATCTGACGGAAACCCTTCCATATAGTCAGGTTGTTCTTCTTCGAACCGTGCACCTGTGGACAATCATTATTACGTTTTAACCATTACAATGTGTATGTGAAAAAACGAAAGGGTTTAATGTCCCAGCAACAGCTAAGGTCATAAAGAGACGGGACCACAGTTTAAAGTCTCATCCGACAGACCAGTGGAATGTCAACAATATGAAAGTGTTTTTTGATGCCGTAGGCGAGGTTTGAACCCAGGTTGTTCTTCTTCGAACCATGTGCCTGTGGCCAATCATTATTACGTTTTAACACGTTACAATGCGAGTGATAAAGTGAAAGGGTTTAACGTCACAGCAACAGCTAAGGTCAAATAGAGACTATACCACAGTTTAAAATCTCATCCGGCAGTGGGATGGAAACAGCATGAAAGTATTTTTTGATGCCCTAGGCGAGGTTTGCACCCACAACCTCCGGATTGGAAGTCAGGTGTTCTAATCCCTAGGCCACAACCGATCCCTGTTACAATGTGAGGTTGTTCTTCTTCGAACCGTGCACCTGTGGACAATAATTATTACGTTATAACCCTTATAATGCTGAGGTTGTTCTCCTTTGAACCATGTACCTGTGTACGATCGTTATTACGTTTTAACCCTTACAATGCCGAGGTTGTTCTTCGAACCATGCACCTGTGGACAATAATTATTACTTTTTAACGCTTACAATACTAAATCTAAATACAAGAAGGAAATATCAATAAAACACCATTACAATGATCTCTATTATTTCTCGAAACATTTATGTATACTATTGCCTACCGGAGAGAGCAAAATTAAAGCAATTTGGTATAATTCTACCTGTAGTAATATCTTTAAGCGGTCAAGGGGGGCGGTGGACGTTCGAGACACGGCACCAGCCGCGCCCCCAGCCATCAGGTTGCGCCACCACATCCCCGTCTGCATCTCAGTCTCCGTGAAGTCATCGGGAACTATCGTGCTGTCGCCAATGTCTATGATCTGTAATGGAGCACAATGTGAGAAACAACAAATTTATAATTCGCCCTACTTTCTAAGCCAATCGATGGCCAGTATCGCGCTCTACTTATTTCACATAACATATTACAAGATTTAACCCCAACAAGTCACATACATGTATTAATGACTACCAGTTCTACAGGAAATGGAAAACATACATGTATTAATGACTACCAGTTCTACAGGAAATGGAAAACATACATGTATTAATGACTACCAGTTTCTACAGGAAATGGAAAACATACATGTATTAATGACTACCAGTTCTACAGAAATGGAAAACATACATGTATTAATGACTACCAGTTCTACAGGAAATGGAAAACATACATGTATTAATGACTACCAGTTCTACAGGAAATGGAAAACATACATGTATTAATGACTACCAGTTCTACAGGAAATGGAAAACATACATGTATTAATGACTACCAGTTCTACAGGAAATGGAAAAACATACATGTATTAATGACTACCAGTTCTACAGGAAATGGAAAAACATTACTCAGATGGGAGACTGAATTATAAATGTGGCTAATTATAAATATTGGATTTTTAACTCTTTGCATGCTGGGAAACTTGTGGGCTATAAATAGTTCAAAAATAGAGGACAAAAATCATCATATTTTCTTTTATTTCTCCTTGTAAATATCATGAATATGTCTTGGAATTTCATTAGAATTGAGTCCTGAGGACTGAATTCTAATGAAATTCCAAGACATATTTATGTACAGAGAGAAATAAAAAATATACTTCTAATTTGTTTGGCGGATATTTTCACCGCTAGCAGGCAAAGAGTTAAGGAACTAAATGCTGCAGTCGCTAACGCACTCTCACATTTAATTCCATATAGGACGAGGCTGACCATAGTGTCATTCATTTATATTTGTGGCTGTGACTGGAGAAATCGGGCGTATGTGATCAAATATGACAGACCTGTGTAGCCTGATAACAATATATATTGCTTGCTAGCAGCATGGTCGGTATTTCATTGATGGAACGTCAAACAGTGCAGATTCTGATCAGCATGTGCAGATGCACAGGCTGATCTGGATCTACACTGGTTGCAACATCTATAAGCACCATTTCTCCAGTCACAGCTACACGTGTAGGATATTTATTGTATATGCATACCATCACCGACGTCTTATGATCTGTAACGTAGGGCAATGTGAGAAACAAGCGATATAGGACCAGGCTTGATCATACTGTCGTTCCAGAATTAATATGATCACGTGGTACTAACACAACAACAAGTACTGAAACTTCCAGAATCCATCTGATTCAAAGTACGTATTCTTTTATATTGTCCTTATTCCGTTGCATATTAAGGAAAATATCAAATAATACTTACTTTGGAGTGGGCGACGTTGTTGTTGTAACCACGTGATCATGCACCTTGAATATTAGTATCAAGTTTATTAGGCTAGGATATTCGTAGGAATTCCTACCATTTCCGAGCCGAACCTGATAAGCCTGATATCAAAATACACTAGCATGGTATTATATTTATCAGGTAACATTTATCCTATAGGATGGGCAATGTTGCATCACTACACTGGCATCAATCGACCAATGAAATGTCTTCAACAATAGTTTTAAGTCCATTGTGACCTGGATGTGTGTATCTCGTCACTGCAGGATATGACAATTTGGAATAAGTCAGCAAGATGGCACGTGACAGGGTACACCGGATCAACTGTTATAATTCTAAAAATCGTGAATACAAATTTTGGAAAATTTTCATGAATAAATATAGTTTGTTTGATTGATTGGGGATTTAACTCCATTCAACAGCAAAGTCATATACAGACAGGAATGTACCATGCAGTATGGGGGAGCAGTGTACATTCAGCACAGAAATCACAATAAAACTTTCTACACTGAACGACAGGCACCCTATGATTTTCTTTGAGATATGCCTAAATTGTTCCTACACCATGGCTCTATATTGTGGTATAGGCCCCAATGATACAACTACATAACGACAACTAACACATATCAAGCAAGTCAGTGTTGGTATCCGATGTGAGGACGGTATACAAGATATTTCTAGAGGCAGTTTGTTTGTTTGTTCTTTTTCAGACTATTACATTTACGAAAAAAAGGGTATTGTTTTAAAAAATTAAAAAATACCTGCAAATGGTGCAGATCCTGATGAGACGGCTCGTTTCGAGCCGGCTCATCTGGACCTACACCGTTCGCAAACACTATAATAATGTCTGTTCTGTTGAATGGGTAAAGTCCAGGAGTTTGCTATTTGTTATGTAGTGTAACAAAGAAAAAAAAAACTTGTAAATTTCATTTGTCAATAGACTTGATACACTAACAATTACGCTTGAGAAAATGTGTACATTCAAGCACTGAAGTTACAACACCGGGAGACAGTGTCCTCATCCAGTGCCAGGCACCCTTATTACACCAGATCACTTGGCCTCAGGTGTGAATTACATAAGGTCAACCGTTACGATATGAACTCATTGCATGCTAGCAGAGAAAACTAGAAAAAGTGGTCTGTCGACACACTTAGGGCCTCTATGGGTGACTCGAGAAACTCTTACAAAAACTTCCAAAAATAAACAGATGGACAGACAGCCAGGGTGAAACCTCGACAGGGCCCTAATAAAACCCAACGAATTAGGAGTATTTTTCTTATTTCTCTCTATAATTAGGTATTGTAATTTTATTATAATTTATCCTCTGGACTCAATTGTAATGACTTGCCAATACATATTCATGATATTTATGTAACAAATTGTCGTCTGCTATTTTTTAACTATTTATAGCCCACAAGTTTCCCAGCGTGCAGAGTTAACATGAAATCATAATTGAGCTATACATACCCTCTTAATGCATCAGTCAATGTAAATCCCCGCCCCCCCCCCTCCGGGGGAGGGGCGGGGCTTTACCGGGGCATACCCCGGGGCTTTTACCTTTCATGATGCCCCGCACTGCGGGGACTTTACCGGGGCTTTAACTGTTGCTAAGAAATTGAGCGGGGACATACCCCGGGGCTTTACCGGGGTTTTATCAGACTGTTATCAAGATATGTACATGTATGTTTACCTGAATACTGTTGTGTGGGAGGGGTGACATGGGTTTAAACTGTTTAATACGATCTACTTTCACTGTGGACTGTTTAATACTGGCAAATTTTGTTTAATATAAACAAAATTGTTTTCAAATAATTCCTCTGTTTATATTGCACTGCCGTTATCCGTTATCCCAGCCCCCCCCCAACACGTGGAAAATTCTGAGACATACCCCCCCCTTCCCCCCCCCCCCCCCACACACACTGAAGGAAAACCCGAGACCCCCCCCCCCCTGGAAAGTGATTCATTACCCGACCAACCCTGGAAAATCACGAGACCCCCCCCCCCCCCCCTGGAAAATCCCGAGACCCCCCCCCCCCACCTGGAAAGTGATTCTTTACCCAACAAACAAACCCTGGAATATCCCGAGACCCCTCCCCCCCCCCCCTGGAAAATCCCGAGACCCCCCCCACCCACCTGGAAAGTGATTCTTACCCAACAAACCCTGGAAAATCCCGAGGACCCCCCCCCCACCTGGAAAGTGATTCTTTACCCAACAAACCCTGGAAAATCCCGAGACCCCCCCCCCTGGAAAATCCCGAGACCCCCCCCCCCCACTGGAAAAATCCTATTTCTCACACACACACCCTCCCCATGTAAGTAAAAGTATAAAGTGCTGCATTTTATACTATTAATAGGGGGGGGGGGGGTGTACTTTTTATGAACCCTGTCTCGAAGAGCCGGTGTCATATAGTGTTTGCACCGTCCGTGTGTCCGTGCGTTAATACGGTTAAGAAGTTTGTATCATGCAAGGGTCCACTTTTGCGCTATTTAATACTATTCACACATATCCGACCTTCCTTCTACCGAGTCCGTGGGTGGTGCCAAAGGTTAGCGGCTATTTATTTGGTTACTACTATTAACAGGAACGTACCTATTTCAAAGCAACAAACACATATTTACCCTGTACTTAGTCGACCCTATTTGTCCTAACTGTCATTTGGAGGCAGAGCTAGGATGCGTCACACATGCTACTAAGATGCCCAGCACTACACGAAGTTCGGAAACAGACCTACCCGGCGTTTCGTCAAGAAATCCAAAAAGTGCTAGGAGACTCGAACTTTTACAAACTAAACATATCGGTCATTACCCAGCTGATCATCGACTGTAACGGTTTCAAAAACAACTATATCACTAAGTCAACCACCCTAGAAATAGAACGAGTAGCAGGCCAAATGTGCTACCAATTACATCTACAACGAATAAAGCATAAAGCTGCTTGGGTTGTAATAATGGCTTCCCATACTAATAAAAGTTCCCAGATATCTACTATTTATAAGTGACATTTTGCTCTACAACACATCATTTTCGTGCAAGAATATTTCACATTTAAAATCACCAGATGGCCCCGCAGTGCGGGGCATTTTACCGGGGCTTTTACCGACCATGTTGCCCCGCAGTGCGGGGCCTTCACCGGGGCTTTAACAGCAACGAAAATATAAGCCCCGCTATTCCCCCGGAGGGGGGGGGGCGGGGACTTACATTGACTGATGCATAACCCTTACTACGTTGAAATGTTGTCGTCTGCTGGAAATGTTTTATTTTAAATATTTCTCGATAAAAACTTGTTTTGACAGCGCATGAGAATCGTCTCCTGTGGAGACGATTCTCATGTGCTGCCAAAACAGGTTTTTTGTTAAGAATTAAGGCAAAAATGAAAACCAGCAGACGACAATTTTCGTCTCCCGCGTAGTGAGGGTTAATATAACCTCCATACTAATCTATGGATGTATGTATTTATGTATGAATTAATAATCTAGAAGTATTTCTGATGATGAAAAAATAATATATGCAACAAATTGAACAATGAGAGAAGAAGATGATGAAATAATGAAATGTTAGACCAAACATGTACCTGGACTTCATGTGACATCTTGATGCAGCAGTGAAATATACACCAGCTACACAGTAACAGTAACTGGTGATGTCAGATGTAGATTTCATATAGATGACTGAGGTCCATGGACCAGGTGATTCCCCCAAGATGTCAGTTGGGAGGTGATTGACAGGTGTGGGAAATACCCAATAAATCAATATGCTCAGGGGGGAAATTAGCATCTGCATTTGCAACCAATATGTGCAGTTTGATCTGGCTCTACACTGTTTACACCAATTTAATAATATGTGCTTGTGATTGATTGGTTGAAAGTCAGTAGGTTCATTTCCCTATAAAAATGCCCCGTTTCTGCAGTCTGTCTGATGGGCATCAATAATAATAATTCATACCCTGGCAGTGACCATGTAATGGTGTCAATTTCTAGACTTATTAGATTTATCTTCCCCGTTTCAAGGGAATTTCCTTTCATTTAATCATGGAAAGTAGAATGGAAATGTCCATTCAAGTTATTGAGGGGTGCATGGGTTATGTTTAGAGCAAGGCATTATCAAACCCTGGGTGTATACCCCACACTGTGGTCAAACAAACATATGTATTCTCCAGCTAAATGCTCCCACATGTGACAGTGAAAGCCCTACATTCATCGACACGAATGTAGAACAGTGGTATATATAGGCTGGTTCTGCACTCCCCAACAGAGTAAAATGTTTCATAGAGTAAAATGTTTCATGTTGAAAAATGTTTCATGTTGAAAAAATGCACTGCACTGATTTTCTGACGAGATACAACTCAGCTCTACATACATGTAGAGTTATTGCATAACAAATTTTTCATCTAGTAAGTGCCAGTTATTGGATGAAAATGTGTTTATTCAGCACATTCTGCATGTAGCCAAATAGGAATTTGTCAAGAATTCCTGCGACTATTTCACGCTGGTGTGGAGTGCAGCACCTGTGGCATTAGCCACAGCACATGGGTGGTTCCCAGTTGCAGTAAAATGGCTCTCAATAGATGTATACTATGTCATACAAATATCGCATATAAAGACAATCAATAACCAGAACTCCAGATAAGTTTTGTATTTAAAGAGTATTATACCCCCAGATTTCAAACTCAATGCGTAGATTACTTTTACAAATGTATTATTGATTGTCGTCCTTATTAAGTAGGGAACAAATGATAAAAAATAAAACAAATTTAACAAGAAATGTGGCCTGTCAGCACACGAATGCCCCTGGTGGCAGATTGGAGAAACTGTGGCAAAGTTAATTAGCCAAAGTGATAAGTATTCACAAGCACATTTATGAAGGTCAAAAGGTTAAGGTCATTTTAAGGGCAGTGTTGATGTGCATTTGTCCACAAGTATGATGTATTGAAATATTAAATAATCCATCAAGAGATAAGGAGTTAGGACAGAAATGAGAAACAGGTATACTGTGTTGAAATATTTAAGTAATCCTTCAAGGGATATAGAAGTTATAACAGAATTTCGAAAATCCGGCGAACTTCTTAATGAACCGGACACACGGACGGACGGATGGACAGACACACAGTCCAAACACTATAGGCTTCCGGCTTCCGGCTCTACCGAGACTGGGTGCATAAAAATTCACTTATTTGAGAAGTAAATGTTCAACTTTATTACAATATTTTCACTACTCAATTTGAAAATCAATGCGTATTTTCACATTGCTGTGAGTATACTCCCAATTTTGATAATCAATGCGTATGTATTCTGCTAAAATAAGTGCGTAAATACGCTAATACGCACCTTTTCTGAAGCTCTGAACAACGATATAAAATTTCACAATAAAACACCAAAACACTACATCTAAAAACTATTCAATAAGTGCGGTCTGCTGATGTGTAAACAGTAGTGTGATTTTATTTTATACAATTAAACTTTTGAAATACCCAATTGCTTCAGAAATGATGGCTCAATTACTAATTCCTTATCTGGAGCCCTGGTAGCATGTTACAGGCTGAAGGATTTAAACTGTAGTTATTGCAGGTCACGGGTGTTCTCGATGAATTCCGATTATACCCCTGCAATAATTGTTTAAAACGTCTCTCATGCTTGAACAGGCTAATTATCCAGAAAATTACCTTACTCAAAGCAGGTTTTTGAGGAGAAAATGAACAAGAGGGCCATGATGGCCCTATATCGCTCACCTGTGCAATGTCACAAAAATCAAGCAAATACTGGTATGTAAAGTTGTCACTACATATACATCAAAATAAGCCCATGACAGGCACAAAATGTCAATGCGACAAGGGTAGGAGTTGTCTTAAGATATATCTTACACAACTTTGAGAGGTTTGGAGACCACAACAGCCTACTTTTTATTGCAATCCTTAAGATTTTATGTATTATATAACCATATTCCGTAAAAAGTTGACCCCTATTTGACCCCCCGGGCCATGCCCATTTTTGACCCAGAGGTCACCATTTTAACAGCTTTGAAAAAGCATTGTACATCGATCATTCCTGTCAAGTTTCGTCGAAATCGGTCTGGTGGTTCGCTGAGAAGATTTTTTAAGAATTTATGCTATTTTTAGATGGCGGCCATCTTGGATTAACAACAACCGCCATTTTAACAAAACTGAAAGAACGACCTTTTGACCTTTCGGTGGCCATCTTGGATGATGTAACCGATTCGATGAAAACAGCACCACTGTGATCGAGGCGAGACCTTTGATGTGATATATTATAAGACCATATTCCGTCAAAAATGAAATTTGACCCCTATTTGACCCCATTTTTGACCCAGGGGTTACCATTTTAACAAATTTGAAAAAGCATTGTACATCGATCAATTCTGCCAAGTTTCGTAGAAATCGGTCTGGTGGTTTGTGAGAAGAATTGTTTTTTTAAATTTTGTGCTATTTTGGATTAACGATGACCGCCATTTTAACAAAACTGAAAAGGCTTTACCAATGGACCATAACTGCGAAGTTTGCTACCAATGGCCAAGCGGTTTGTATGAAGAAGACGTTAGAAATCTCTAATAAAATAATGACCTTTTGACCTTTTGGCGGCCATCTTGGATGATATAATCATCTAATTTCAACAAAAAATGCTCCTAAGTGATCGTTTCGTCCATACCTTCAAATTGATATATGACATGACCATATTCGGTCAAATGTGAAATTTGACCCAGGGGCCACCATTTGAAGGAATCTGAAACATCGTTAACTATCGATCATTCATATCAAGCTTCGTCGAAGAAGATTTTTTGAGAATTTTACCTACTTTTCAACGGCGGCCATCTTGGATTTCGTGATGACCATCATTTCAACAAAAATGAAAAGGCTTGACCCACTGACCATTACTGTGAAGTTTGGCCCATATTCACGAGAAGACTTTGTAATCTATATTGAAAGAACGACCCTTTGACCTTTCGGCGGCCATCTCGGATGACGAAATAACCCGATTTCGACAAAAAAAAAGCTCCAGAGTGACCGTCTCGTCGATACCTCGATTTGATATATGACATGACCATATTCGGTCGAATGAGACATTTGACCCCTACTTGACCTCTCCTGTCCCTCCCATTTTTGACCCGGGGTCCACCATTTGAAGGAATCTGAACCAATGTTAACTATCGATCATTCATACCAAGTTTCATAAAAATCGGCCTGGAAGTTCGAGAGAAGAATTTTTAAGAATTTGACCTACTTTACAACAGTGGCCATCTTCGATTTCGCGATGACCACCATTTAAACAAAAATGAAAAGGCTTGACCCAATAAAGTGAAGTTTGGCCAATATCGGCCAAGCGGTTCACGAGAACAAGACGTTTGAAATCTTTATTAAAAGAACAACCTTTTGGCATCTTGGATGACATGACCATCCAATTTTGACGAAAAATGTACCAGAGCAATCGCCTCTTTGATACCTTTGACCCCACGGGCCACACCCATTTTTGACCCCGGGGTCACCTTTTTAACAACTTTGAAAGAGCATTGTACATCGATCATTCCTACCAAGTTTCGTCGAAATCCGGCAAGCGGTTCATGAGAAAAAGATTTTTTAAGAATTTATGCTATTTTTAGATAGTGGCCATCTTGGATTAGCGATGACCTCCATTTTAACAAATCTGAAAAGGCTTCACCCATGGACCATAACTTTTAAGTTTGGCTACCATGGGCCAAGCGATTCATGTGAAGAAGAATTTTGAAATCTCTAATAAAAGAACGACCTTTTGACCTTTCGGTGGCCAAAAAATGCACGAGAGTGATCGCCTCGTTGATACCTTCGATTTGATATATAACATGACCATATTCGGTTAAAATAAAATTTGACCCCAATTTGACCCCACGGGCCACGCCCATTTTTGACCCCGGGGTCACCATTTTAACAACTTTGAAAGAGCATTGTACATCGATCATTCCTACCAAGTTTTGTCGAAATCCGGTTGGCGGTTCTTGAGAAGATTTTTGAAGAATTTGTGCTATTTTTAGACAGCGGCCATCTTGGATTACATAATGACATCATTTTAATAATTTTGTAATCCCCCTAACTAAGGACCATGACCATGAAGTTTGGTGACTATAGGCCCAATGGTTACTGAGGAGAAGACGTTTGAATACGGACGGACGGACGGACGGACGACGGATGGACGACCAATAGTAAAGAAGGGGCCATTTCCATTGTTCTAGATCAAAGAGATGGCCCCTTGTAATGAATAGAATAAGGGGCCACACGGAATAAATCAAAGGATTCTTTTGTGTTAGGCTCCGCCCCATGGCCCCTTCTACACCCTTGGTTGCTCGGACAGACACATTGCGGTAACAATAGCTCATGTGAGCTAAAAATAGAACACAAACAGGGCCCGGTTGCTCAAAACCTCTATTAGTCTAACAGACTGTTAAATCCTTAACATTAAGGATTTAACAGTCTGTTAAGCTAACAAAGGTTTCGAGTAACCGGGCCCAGAAAGACAAAATTTAATTAAAAAGAATTCCGCCACGGAAGCCGTGTCGCGCCTGCCGAGGAATTTGAACCTAACATGATCATGGGCATGTGCTATAAAGTCAGCATCACAAAAACCGTCAGAGAAGTGCATGTTCAAAATACAAAAAAGGTCAAGGTTGAAGAAACTTGTGTTTCCACAACCATGTGAAGGTCAAAATGGGCAAGGTCATGTTAATGGCGGCATAAGTGTGTTCCAAATGCTTACATGTATCAAGGGTCCAATATTGAGCAATCCATCAAGTAATATTAATGTTATACGATCATGAAGAAACTTATACGAACCTTTTGATGCAAACAATGGCTAAGTGTTTCCGCAAAAATGTGAAGGTACAAGAGGTCAAGGTCATGTTAATGGGGGCATGAGTGTGTTCTAAATGCTCACATATATCAAGTGTCCCAATATTGAAGCAATCTGTAAAGTAATATTAGTTATATCTTGATAATTGCAGCACAAAAATATTGACACAATTCCCTAACATTTGATTGGTCCGTAGCAAGTCTCTGTCCAAAATTTATATTCCAGTAAACTCCATGCCAAACTATTTTCCGTAACCGTCAGGCGCAGTTAAAATAATTATTAAGAAAACCGAAAATAAACACATTTTCTTGATGAATTTATTTAAAATGCTGGAATTATAAGGAATGAATGGCCTTTTTGTGGAATTTATCGGGGATATAAACTTGGAAAAGTCGCGGGAAAACTGGACGAGGCCTTCCGGCCTTCGTCCAGTATTCCCGCGACTTTTCCAAGTTTATACCCCAATAAATTCCACAAAAAGGCCATTCATTCCTATAATGAAGAAACTTGTACAAACTTTTTGACAAAAATAAATGGCTAAAGTGTTTCCACAAAAATGGGAGGTAAAAAGGTTAAGGTCATGTAAAGTGTGGCACGAGTGTGTTCCCAATGCTCACATGTATCAAGTGTCCAAATATCGAAACAATCAATAAAACAAACAATTAATATTAAAGTTATACCATGATGAGGAAGCTTGTACAAACTTTTTGACATTTCGGACGCGGACATAGTAGACAACAGAAAAAGCAGCGACTATAGTCACGACTTCTGCTAAAGCAGGTGCGACAAAAATTGGCTGCCAGCTGAGACCAACGTTTATTTCTTATTCTCCCTTTGTCTCGTTAACATATTTCATGCTGAGGATATCTCATTTTGTTCTTGAAAAATTATAAACATTTTCTTATAATATTATGTGCTTGTGTCTTGTTGAGACGGTTCAAATGAGTGGTCACAAGATATACTTTCATTGAGAAACAAGAAAAACAAGAAATGTGTCTGTCAAACGCGGATGCCACCTGCAGCATATTTGAGAAACTGTGACAAAGTGGTTAACCGAAAAGTGTGACGGACGGACGGATGGACGGACAGACGGACGGTCCAAACACTATATGCCACCCGTTTCTTCGAAACCCGGTGGCATAATAAAAATGATATATTTAAAACTTTCATACCTGTAAAGGTGTATTCCGAATGTAACGGGTTCATACGTTTTGACAACACTTTAGGATCATTTCCAATGGAGAGAAAGTCAGCATATGAAACAACAGCAAACGACAATTTTCGATTCCTACCTTCTAAGGGTTATAATTATACTAAGAGACAATAACAATGTAAAAATGTAAAACTGAATGTGTATGATCACGTGGTACTAACAACAACAACAAGTACCGATTCAAATTACCTATTCTTTTATAGTGTCCTTATCACGTAACGGATTTTGATGAAATATGGCGCATCAAACGCGTCTTGTTAAACTGTATTTGGTGGTCTCTGTATTTTCTGTAAAACGACATAAGTCTGTGCCAAACTCCCTAGACCACCAAATGCAGCTCATGAAGACGTGTTTGCTGCGCCATATTTCATCAAAATCCGTTGCATATTAAGGAAAATATCAAATAATACTTACTTACTTTGGAGTGGGCGACGTTGTTGTTGTTGTAGCCACATGATCATGCACCTTGAAACTGAATCGACGTATACATGTAGTGATATTCTAAGGGACAAGGAATTCAAGCATCACAAGATTTCACCATTACAACATCGAATAAAAAAACATTTTGAGGGTACATACAAATTTCAAGCAGTCAACAACTTCTGGACCTAAAACAACAAGGTGAACCTTGTACGACGGAAGCACGGACAGACGCAAAGACAAGCATACAACATAACAAGAGTGCCGTAAGTCACAAAATACGCCCGTCGAAGATGGGCCAGACAGCGAAGATGCAGAAATGTGAAGCTGTCACCAAAGGCAAGAAACATGAATGAGAATTTGAAACTCTATAGCATTATTTCTTCCTCTCGTTGTGCTAAACAGGTATAGTAATTTAGGTAGAGATGTGTAAAGTAGAAATTATATAGAATTGGATACAAAAATGTGGAAAAAAATGGCCAAGTTTAAAAGGTGATATTTTTGTTAAAAAATAATATGTTTTCGGCATAAAAACACCAAGGTGCACATCTTCAATATGTGTAGAAGACGTGTGTATAGTTTCAGATCGATTGACTGAAAGGTTATAGAGGAGTTGTGTACACAAACTCTGTACCCGATATAGAATTGAATACAAAAATGTAGAAAAACAAGAATTCCGCCACTGAAGTGGTGTCGCGCCTGCCGAGGCATTTGCCTTGAACATTACAAGTAAATAAATTACCTTGACCTTCAGAATTTGGATGTGGGGGTGTGCATAATGAAGCATCATCACTAGACAAACATTGATATGAAATATTATCAATGTCTGGAAAGGGGTTAAAGGGATATTGTGAAAAAACAATAACTTTAACGCATTTCCGTTACAAATCCGGTGAACATTACAAGTAAATAAATGACCTTGACCTTCAAAATTTGGATGTGGGGGTGTGCGTAATGAAGCATCATTCCTAGACAAACATTGATGTGAAATATTATCAAAGTCTGGCAAGGGGTTAAAGAGATATTGTGAAAAAACAATAACTTTAACGCATTTCTGTTACAAAACCGGTGAACATTACAAGTAAATAAATGACCTTGACCTTCAGACTTTGGCTGTGGGGGTGTACGTAATGAAGCATCATCCCTAGACAAACATTGATATGAAATATTATCAATGTCTGGCAAGGGGTTAAAGAGATATTGTGAAAAAACAATAACTTTTAACGCATTTCTGTTACAAAACCGGTGAACATTACAAGTAAATAAATGACCTTGACCTTGAGAATTTGGATGTGGGGGTGTATTGATGTGAAATATTATCAAAGTCTGGCAAGGGGTTAAAGAGATATTGTGAAAAAACAATAACTTTAACGTATTTCTGTTACAAAACCGGTGAACATTACAAGTAAATAAATTACCTTGACCTTCAGCATTTGGATGTGGGGGTGTGCATAATGAAGCATCATCCCTAGACAAACATTGATATGAAATATTATCAATGTCTGGAAAGGGGTTAAAGAGATATTGTGAAAAAACAATAACTTTAACGCATTTCTGTTACAAATCCGGTGAACATTACAAGTAAATAAATGACCTTCAAAATTTGGATGTGGGGGTGTGCGTAATGAAGCATCATTCCTAGACAAACATTGACGTGAAATATTATCAAAGTCTGGCAAGGGGTTAAAGAGATATTGTGAAAAAACAATAACTTTAACGCATTTCTGTTACAAAACCGGTGAACATTACAAGTAAATAAATGACCTTGACCTTCAGACTTTGGCTGTGGGGGTGTGCGTAATGAAGCATCATCCCTAGACAAACATTGATATGAAATATTATCAATGTCTGGCAAAGGGTTAAAGAGATATTGTGAAAAAACAATAACTTTTAACGCATTTCTGTTACAAAACCGGTGAACATTACAAGTAAATAAATGACCTTGACCTTGAGAATTTGGATGTGGGGGTGTGCGTAATGAAGCATCATCCCTAGATAAACATTGATGTGAAATATTATCAAAGTCTGGCAAGGGGTTAAAGAGATATTGTGAAAAAAACAATAACTTTAACGTATTTCTGTTACAAAACCGGTGAACATTACAAGTAAATAAATGACATTGACCTTGATAATTTGGATGTGGGGGTATGCATAATGAAGCATCATCCATAGACAAACATTGATGTGAAATATTATCAATATCTGGCAAGGGGTTAAAGAGATATTGTGATAAAACAATAACTTTAACGCATTTCTGTTACAAAACCGGTGAACATTACAAGGAAATAAATGACCTTGACCTTAAAAATTTGGATGTGGGGGTATGCGTAATGAAGCATCATCCCTAGACAAACATTGATGTGAAATATTATCAATGTCTGGCAAGGGGTTAAAGAGATATTGTGAAAAAACAATAACTTTAACGCATTTGCCTTACAAAAAAACGGACAACGCGGACGACGCGGACCGCGGAAAAAGCGCCGACTATAGTCGCGCCTTTGCTAAAGCAGGCGCGACAAAAACCGTATATAGAATTGTATAGAAAAATGTAGAAAAGATGGCCAAGTTAAAAAGGTGATATTTTTGTTAAAAAAAATATTTTTTCCGCATAAAAACACCAAGGTGCACATCTTCAATATGTGTAGAAGACGTGTGCATAGTTTCAGATCGATCGACTGAAAGGTTTCAGAGGAGTTGTGTACACAATCTCTGTACCCTATATAGAATTGAATACAAAAATGTAGAACAAAACGGCTAAGTTAAAAAGGTGATATTTTTGTTAAAAAAAAGATTCGGCATAAAAACACCAAGGTGCACATCTTCAATATGTGTAGAAGACGTGTGTATAGTTTCAGATCGATTGACTGAACGGTTTCGGAGGAGTTGTGTACACAAACTATGCACTTTTTCTGTCCGCTGCCCGCCCGCCCCGCGGTAAAACATAATACGTACCGTTTTTTAAAAACGGTCGTATAAAAAGCAGGGCCCGGTTGTTCAAAACATCAGTTAGCTTAACGGACTGTTAAATCCTTAACTGAATGGTTAAAATCTCTGTTAACAGAGATTTTAACCATTGAGTTAAGGATTTAACAGTCCGTTAAGCTAACTGATGTTTTCAACAACCGGGCCCAGACAAACAAAAGTAACAGAAATCAGAGTAATCAGAGTTCAACTGCACATGAACATTACTGTATAATCACCTACATCCCTAAATACATGCCGGATTGTGTCGCGTTTTTCCTGAGAAAATAGATGCCATGTTTTGGGTAATATCCACTGTGCAGCATTAAAAGGGAGACAATTACTATAGTTAACGTACAAGCT
This sequence comes from Conchocele bisecta, assembly GCA_029237695.1. Classification (NCBI taxonomy): domain Eukaryota; kingdom Metazoa; phylum Mollusca; class Bivalvia; order Lucinida; family Thyasiridae; genus Conchocele; species Conchocele bisecta. Next base: position 75,247,181 of record CM055271.1, on the reverse strand, counting down.
AATTAGCACAGCACAAGAACGCTGCCAACAGCATGTATCCCATCGCTGTGGTGGTTGGATCATAAACATGCACATGAAATTTTAAGCCAATCGTTGATACAGAAAAGTTATAGGAGAATAGAGAAACTTGCAGGCATATGCAGAACTGGAATGTTATTTCACCTTGACCTTGGGCATGGGAAGAGCATGGGTGTGGCGGGAAATGAAAATATACATAAACAGTGCTCCAGATAAGCTGCGTATTTGCTTAATACCCAATTAAAATTGTCAACAAGAGTGCCGCAAGTCACAGAATACGCTCGTCGAATATGGGCCAGACAGCGAAGATGCAGAAATGTGAAGCTGTCACCAAGGCAAGAAGAAACATTAATGAGAATTTGAAAGTCTATAGCATTATTTCTCGTTGTGCTAAACATGTATACTAATTTAGGCAGAGATAGAAAAGTAGAGTGTAAAGTAGAAATGATAGGGAATTAGATACAAAAATGTAGAAAAAATGGCTAAGTTAAAAAGGTGATATTTTTGTTAAAAAATATGTTTTCGGCATAAAAACACCAAGGTGCAGATCTTCAATATGTGTAGAAGACGTGTGTATAGTGTCAGAACGATCGACCGAACGGTTTCGGAGGAGTTGTGTACACAAACTCTGTACCCTATATAGAAAATGTAGAAAAAATGGCTAAGTTAAAAAGGTGAAATTTTTGTTAAAAATATTTTTTCGGCATAAAAACACCAAGGTGCACATCTTCAATATGTGTAGAAGACGTGTGTAAAGTTGCAGAACGATCGACTTTAACGGTTTCGGAGGAGTTGTGTACACAAACTCTGTACCCTATATAGAAAATGTAGAAAAAATGGCGAAGTTAAAAAGGTGAAATTTTTGTTAAAAATATTTTTTCGGCATAAAAACACCAAGGTGCACATCTTCAATATGTGTAGAAGACTTGTGTATAGTTTCAGAACGATTGACTGAACGGTTTCGGAGGAGTTGTATACACAAACTCTGTACCGTATATAGAATTGTATAGAAAAATGTAGAAAAAATGGCTAAGTTAAAAATGTGATATTTTTGTTAAAATAAATTTCGGCATAAAAACACCAAGGTGCACATCTTCAATATGTGTAGAAGACGTGTGTATAGTTTCAGATCGATCGACTGAACGGTTTCGGATGAGTTGTGTACACGAACTATGCACTTTTTCTGTCAGCCGCCCGCCCGCCCAGCGGTAAAACATAATACGTACCATTTTTTAAAAACGGTCGTATAAAAACCTAATTGAAATCAGAAGTAGCGAGTATCAAAAAGCAATAACAATTTTGTGGTACCTTTATCATGCTGCAGAAAACAATAAACAGACCACAAATATAGCATATTTTTCTTATTTTCCAAGAAAACACATCTTGGTATTTCATTAGAATTGTACCCAACGAGACAATTCTAATGAAATGCCAAGACATGTTTTCATTTCGAAGCAAACTATTCAATAACTGCTGTCTGTTGATGTGTAAACAGTAGTGTGATTTTATTTTACCTAATTAAAATTTTGAAATACCCAATTGTTTCAGAAATGATAGAATGAAAGTACTCAATTACTAATTCCTTATCTGGAGCCCTGCATAAAGTTTGAAGCGGTAAAGAAAATGTTATATTAGAATGAATACTGAACAGAAATTCATTTAAACCTTGATCCTGGGCATGTGGGGACCATGGGGCGGGGAATGAAACTATGAACGATGAGAAACATGCACATGAAGTTTCACGCCAATTGCTCAAACAGTAAAGAAGTTATAGCAGAATGAAGAAACACAAACTAATCTACTGGACAGAAATTTATAAGATACATGTACTAGTATTTGACCTTGGGTGGAGAGGGAATTAAAAATATGAATGATGACATACACATGAACTTTTATGCAAATCACTTATATGGTAATGAAATTATAGCAGAATGATCTAATGAACTGGGGCCCGTTTCACTAAACTTCGTACGACTAAAATGTTCGTAAGTGCAAATTTCGAATCGTCTGGAAATTTCAATTAATGGATTTACATTTATTGAGCATAGGCTGCATAGCTGCCTATGCTCAATAAATGTAAATCCAATAATTGCTCACAAGAAAACATTGTTAATGTGAAATTTACAGACTATCATAATTTTGCACTTACGAACATTTTAGTCGTAGGAAGTTTAGTGAAACGGGTCCCAGAAATTTAAAGGAAATTTCAAAGTTATTTGAACTTGACATTGGGCATAGGTAGAGCATGGGTGGGGCGAGGAATACAAATATGGATAATAATAAACATGCAACCAGTCTGTCATATGGTAGCTATGTGACTGAATAACAAGAAATGGCATCCTTAAACAAAACTAATCCCCTGGCAGCTTTAATAAAAAATAATAATAAAAAAACAAGAAATGTGGCATGTCGGCACACGAGATTGGAGAATGTCAAAAGTTCATGGTCATATATATTAAGGGCAGAGCTGATTTGTCCACAAGTATGATGTATTGAAATATTAAAGTAATCCATCAAATGATATAGAAGTTACGACAGAAATGAGAAACTCCGGCAAACTAATTAATGTGTGAAAAAGTTCAAAGTTGTCAAGGTCATACATGTATTAAGGGCAGCATGGCTGTGTGTCATTTGTCTACAAGCATGCTGTGTTGAAATATTTAAGTAATCCTTCAAGGAATAAAGAAGTTATGACAGAATTGAGAAACTCAGACGAACGTTTTGATATGGGAAAAAGTTCAAATTTGTCACGGTCAAAAGGTTGAGGTCATATTAAGGGCAGCATGGATGCATGGCATTTGTCCACAGGTATACTGTGTATCAAACTATTCAATAAAACTTTTTCCGTTGTCTACGTCTGCGTCCGAAATGTCAAAAAGTTTGTACAAGCTTCCTCATCATGGTGCAACTTTAATATTACTTGATTGATTGCTTCAATATTTGGACACTTGATACATGTGAGCATTGGGAACACACTCATGCCGCCATTAACATGACCTTGACCTTTTTACCTCGCATTTTTCTTGAAACACTTAGCCATTTTTTTAGTCAAAAAGTTTGTACAAGTTTCTTCATCATGATATAACTTTTAATATTACTTGACAGATTGCTTCAATATTGGAACACTTGATATATGTACATGTAATACATGTATTAAGGGCAGCATAGCTGTGTGGCATTTGTCCACAAGTATGCTGTGTTGAAATATTTAAGTAATCCTTCAAGGAATAAAGAAGTTATGACAGAATTGAGAAACAATGCCTTACAAACAAGTTGAACATTGTGGCCAAATATTATCAAAACCGGTGAAGCGGTTCACAAGTTATTGAAAAATGAAAGGTGTTACTAACGTACGTACGTACGTACATGGACTAACGCTATATCCCCTCTTGCCTATCGGCGAGGGGATAATAAGCTTGTTTATTGTTAACCCTAGTTTCACTACCAATGAAATAACAGCATTTCGTCCAAGTAATCGCATATTGAGACGGCCAATATCTATTAAATTAATCATTAAATGTTCAGCGCTATATTTACAACTTGTTTTATGCCGTGTTTTCATCAGTTCATGAGACGCAACACATATGACCACCCACACACGCGCTCACAATAAGTAAGTTATAATTCAAATATTGAACTTTTAATAAACTAATTTATTAAAAATGCAATATGTGAACAATAACTAATATATATCCAAGCACAAAGCAAACATTGCAAACAAGAATTCCGCCACGGAAGCGGTGTCGCGCCTGCCGAGGCATTTGATCGTAACATGATCATGGGCATGTGCTAAAGTAAGCATCACAAAAACCGTCCGAGAAGTGCATGTTTAAAACACGAAAAACTTTCTAACATAAAAAAAATGGTTATGTGTTTCCACAACCATGTGAAGGTCAAAAAGGTCAAGGTCATGTTATAGGCGGCATGAGTGTGTTCCAAATGCTTACATGTATCATGTGTCCAAATATTGAAGCAATCCATCAAGTAATATTAATGTTATACCATGATAAAGAAACTTGTACAAACTTTTTGATGGCTATGTGTTTCCGCAAAAATGTGAATGTAAAAAAGGTCAAGGTCATGTTAATGATTTGTGATTGAATCATTGAAGCAATATTAAAGTTATATATCGTGATGAATAAACTTGTACAAACTTGTTGATGCAAAAGAAATGGCTACCTTGTACAAACTTGTTGACGCAAAAGAAATGGCTAAGTGCAATCTGTAATATTAAAGTTATACCAAGATGACAAAGCTTGTACAAACTTTTGACATTTCGGACGATGACGCGGACGACAACGACGGAAAACGCAGCGACTATAGTCGCACCTTTAAAGGGCATATCAGGATTAATTTTTTTAAAAATACTATAAAAAATAAAGTGGTTTAATTGAAGATGTATGACGATACTAGGACTGCTGGGTTGTTTCAATTTTCACCGATATCGGTATATAAGTATCAGAGATTTTCTATCTTGTTAACGTAACAAGGTGGGAAATCCAATATTTATGTACCTATATGGTCCTAGTATCGTCGTATATCTTCAATGAAACTACTTTACGAAGGGCCATGATGAAAACACATTTTTATTTTTTATAGTATTTAAATCCTGATATGCCCCTTTAAGCCCTGATATTGGAAATTGAAGTCCAGCAAAGCCACACTGTAAGAATGTTTAACGTGTTAAAGAACCTGGGGGCCGTTTCACTAAACTTCCTACGACTAAAATGTTCGTAAGTGCAAAATTATGATAGTCTGTACATTTCACATTAACACTGTTTTCTTGTAATAATTGTTGGATTTACATTTATTGAGCATAGGCTGCATATGCAGCCTATGCTCAATAAATGTAAATCCATCAATTGAAATTTGCAGACGATTCTAAATTTGCGCTTACGAACATTTTAGTCGTAAGAAGTTTAGTGAAACGGCCCCCAGAGAAAGATACATGTACCGTAAAGATTCTAATAGATGACCACTGGCTCCGAAGTTTAATACAGGAAAATGTTATTCAGCAAAGGGAAAATGATAAAAATATACCATTTCTACTCTCTAAACAAAACAAAACAAAAACATAACGAAAGGACGTTACTTTCAACATCTCAAAGTCTCTGCCAGACTTGATTGAACTGTCTGTCAGTTTATGGACATTTTGGACCAAGACGTTTCGGCCAACTTTTGGTCATTATGGTACAGTCGGTAAAAATGTTAAAATACTGGTAATTTATATATCAAGACAGTGACAATCATAAATGGAAATCAGATTCGCCTACGGATGTTTGAGCCCGTGGATGTTTCGACCTGTGGACGTTTGGGCCCGTATCAGCGCGATTATTTTCAGCCCATTGACACGTCCAGAACGAGAAAAAATTATTTTTGCTCGACTCCTAGGAAATATCAGCCAGCAATTCAACATGGTGTCAATATTATACAAGATGGGTTTGAAAATTTCGTCTCCGTAACCGTGTAAATTCTGATATCCAGCGTCCGTGCAAATAGCTACTGCCGATGAGGAATTTAATGTGACACCGGAAACAGTAAAATTTCGCTTCCGCGTTTGAAAGTGAAAGTAGATTAAGAAATTATGTTTTTCCCTCCGATTTTCAAGGAAGTTGCCTTCGAAATACTGGAAAGAAAAGAAGTTTAGTTGGACATTTAGCTCCGATTTTGTTTCAAGTGTGCACTGGGCGTTTATTAGAGGTGCATGTATTAATTTTGTTACAATCAGCCCAAAAATTGGTCATTTTCAACGTTAAAACTTGGGGGTGGGCGTCTATTAGAGCATGGGCGTCTATTAGAATCTTTACGGTATATAAAACAATGCATACCTTTACCAAACCAGTATTGTAAGAACACGACAATAATACTCATACCATATATGCTAAATTGAAGAAATTTCTAATGGTAACCATATTCATCCCTTTAAGCACTTTGCTAGATAAGTATACTTTGCAATTTTGATGAAATCGGCTACAGCAATAAATGTGAGCAAAGAAATGGTTCTCATCCCTCTGTGGTGAGTGTACAAGCAGATTGCAGCGGCGCCGGAAGCATCATAAGATTGGTGCGGCGAATCTACTGGGTGCCCTCGCTAGCCACCCAATGTGTATGTTGTTACCACTCAGTTGAACCGTCTCGCCGAGACGGTTCAACTGAGTGGTAACAACATACACTTTTGATTAGAAATAAAGAAAATAGAAAAAACATATTAGTAAATAGAATTTTTTTTTTCTATTTTCTTTATTTCTCAATGAAAGTACATGTTGTTACCACTCATTTGAACCGTCTCATCGAGACGGTTCAACTGAGTGGTAACAACATACACTTTTGATCAGAAATGAGAAAAATTGCAGAAAAATATTTACATTCCGTTTTTTTATACATGAATTACAAATATGTCAAAATTATTGATCCGGCAAAGGCCGGCCGGACCTGCCTGACCTGTTCCGACGCCCCTGAATTGCTGATCAGGGTATGCACGGTTAACATCCAGTCAAAGAAAGCGAATGAATGGGTTTAACGTCCCAGCAACATCTAAGGTCATATAGAGATGGGACCACAGTTAAAGTCTCATCCGACAGACCAGTGGAATGGAAATACTATGAAAGTATTTTTGGTGCCTAAGGCGAGGTTTGAACCCACAACTTCTGGATTGGAAGTCAGGTGTTTTAACCTCTAGGCCACGACCCATTTCCGTCAAGGAAACAGCCGTCATGCTTCCAATGAGGAATATAGATCTTGATCAGGCCACAGGAGTGTGTTATTTGATCATGAGCTACACTGGTCATAAAAGCCATAAGCCCCATTTCTACAATCATAGACCAATTTATCTCAATTTTCTGTTCTAGACCACATGGTACACAAACACCATTGTGTGGGCAATCACTTGTTGAATTACAGTGGAGCATGCCTACGAGAGGTTCTGCTGTATAGACATAGAGGGCTTAACCCTTTCAATACAGACCTGTATAGTGGTATTGGCAAACAGTGTAGATCCAGATGAGCCGGCTCGTGACGAGCCATCTCATCAGGATCTGCATTTTTTGCAAGTAACTTTCATATATTTGAGAACAAAAACATCCGCTTTTAAAGTGTATTTATAAATAGACTAGTCTGAAAATTATTTTGTGACGATTGGATTGGTTGCAAAATTAACATATCAAAATCCATTCCAGTTACTTAGGGGTGAAAGGCTTAAAGGATTGAAGCTGGTGTTGGGACGGGGCGGGGGTGGTGGGACTGACCGTGGAATGACGCCAGTAGTGCAGCATGTCGACGATCGAGGAGCTGGGCGCAACCTTGAGCAGGTAGAAGTCTCGCCACTCTTCCCAGTCAATCTGCCGCGTGCCGTCCTTGTCTATCCTGCAACACGCGCGGCCAATACAGACAATTTGTTTCTTTGTTCATCAGGTAATCTGACCTGTATTGACCGAATACGTACCGACTGACAACATATTGTTCTATCAGGCATTGACCGGATACAACATCCGGGTTACAACGAGTGAAAACTGATGTTCCATTGTCAGTGTAATGATGCAACATAAACAAGACCACATCCACGTTCTGTCCATAGATAACGATGTCATCTGTAACATGCTGCATTGTGGGGAGGGGGGGTAAAATCTCAAAATCATGTTCATGTGTATCAAGGTCATATGTCCACATGTATCAAGTGTGCGATTATTGAAGTAATCCGCCCAATAATATTGAAGTGATGGCATGATCGAGAAACTCTTAGTCTTTTGGACTCTAATGACCACGGATCGAGAGACGGACGTATGGACGGACATAACCTCAAGAGCAAGCAATATGCCACCCCCACCCACGCCTGATAGCGCATAGGGAGCATAAATATGGATGATGACAAATAAGTATATCAAGTTTCAAGCTAATCCAAATGACGGCAACAGAGATAGCAGGTAGCCGAAAACATTAATGCAAAAATCACGTACAGACAGACGAACATACAGACAGGGTAGCGACTATATGTACCCTGGTACATAACATGAGTGCCAGAGGTCACAATATACGCCCGTCAAGGCATGGTCAATGACGGGGAAAATCTGCACTGTTCCTCATTCCACCAATGAAACACTTGTTTACTGATCCTACTGCTTTCTGCTTTTGGGAAGGGGGGGGGGGGGGGGGGCAAAGTGATTCTGGTCCGGTGTGGCGAGGATCTGTAGCCGATTTCACCAACAGCGTTGTAAATAACGTTGTTATTTAAAACGTTATAATACGTTTTCGTACAACGTGTAAATACACATTGTCAAAACCGGCTTTATTTAAAAGCGTTGTATACGTTGATTTAAACGTAAAAAAATATTAAGGTTCTGTACACGTTAATAATCACATTGTCAAACCGTTTAGTTTTAAAAGCGTTGTATACGATTGGATTTTAAAACGTATATATAATACGGTTCGTTACACGTGTAATACAACATTGTCAAACCCCCCCGAAAAACCTTTTAGATTTTAAAAGAGTGTAAATACGTTTAAGCTTCTAAGGCCGTATAACACGCTTTGGCGTATACATATGTAGCGAGGTGAAAGAGTTGAAACGTGTACAACGCTTTACCTGGAAGCGTGTAGCTATATGAAAGCGTTGAAACGTGTACAACGGTTACACGTTTTAACGCGAATACCTGTTCGGCCCCGATCGCTTCGAGGCGTCCTTGTTTCGTCCCTTTTAAAATATCGCGAATACATACCCTCAGATCGAGTTCAAAGTACATGGGCGGTGTGATTTAAATTAGCACTTCAATTGATCCCTAATCCCTGATGCCTAATGAGTCACGCTTTTAACATGACAGATGTACCTTGTCGTTTATCAAAATGTTTGCGAATTGTAGATCACGTGAGCCAGCTCATCAGGATCTGCGGCATTCCTACGTACATGAACATTTTATATACACAAAAATGACCCCTAATACAGCGTAATGTAACAGTTCCTAACTTAATATGGAATAGCCCGGGCCGATAGTCTGTGTCAGTTACTTGGGGTTAAATATTACGAACACAGATAAACACAGTGCATGGTTTCTTTATTTTATTTTAACATCATCAGAAATGGCGAGTCTAGGAACTCTCGTATCTTTACGCTGAAGCCAGTCTATTTCAGTCACCAATCCGCTATACACCTGTCCCACGCGTGTGTTAAGAAAAATCGATATTTGGAGAAACTGAATACATTGGTTTAACACGGATATGGCCCGCGGATATGTGTCATAAATTACTTGGTGGTCAAAACCGGTAAATTTACAAGGTTTATAGCGAAATAGCAGCCGACTGGCAATTTTTCTCGGACTGATTTTTAAGACTAGTTTTCAAATCTCAATCGGTCTGAGAGTTCAAAAATCGGTCTGGAACCGGAAAATTGAAAATTTTAGAAGTATATACACACACACGAAGAACGATCTGAGCATGCGCATTCTGCGCGATACACGGTTGGCATACCAAAACGTGTGATGCGTTAAAACCCGTGGAAACGTGTTATACGTATAACACGGTTTCATCTGTACGGTGCTGTGTACATGTAGAAGCGTGTAACTGTTCGTCAAAGAAAGCGTTAAATCGTTTAAACAGTTTACCTTAGTGTTGTATACGTTTACAAACCGTTGTATACGTTTACAACCGTTGTACACGGATTACACGCTTTTGAAACTCAATGCGTTGTTTACAACCGTTGTATACGTTTACAACCGTTGTACATGGATTACACGCTTTTGAAACTTAATGCGTTGAACACGGTTTGTTCGACTTTCGCGCATGCGCAAGAGTGGGGAAACGTAACGCATGGCCGAAAACGTATTACACGTAGGCGACACACGGTTTGAAACGCAAATAACGGAAACTCCACGGATACGCAACGCACAACACTTTGTACATGTATAAACACGGAACATTTTGACAGAAACGACTGTAATGGCTGTGATAATGTAATAAATTCAGTATAATAACAAGAAACGAGGCAAAGCCACGAAAGGTCCAAGGTTTTTTCCAAGCATGGACACTTGGATAACATAATTATACCCATTTTTGTAGACTAGATGGTCGTGGCCTGCATGTCGCGCCTTGGGGCGAGGCATGGACACTAAAAAAATAGATATAGTAGATGGAAAAACTTTAACGAAAAAACTTTAACCGGACACACGGACGTACGGACGGACGAACGTATACCAACGATATCGCGCTTTCCGCAAGCGGGTGCGACAATGATGATAAACACCCATGTGAAGTATCAAGGTAATGGGTGAAGCAGTTGCAGAGATATAGTACACAAAAAAACTTTAACAAATAAATTCAAAGTAATTTGATCTTGACATTGCACACAGGGGCAGCACGGTTGGGGTTAGAATGAAAATATGGACGATGATAAACACCCATGTGCAGTTTCAAGGTAATGGGCGAAGCAGTTGCAGAGATATAGTATAACGAAAAAGTTTTAACCAAAAAATTTAACCAGACGTACGTTAAAAAGTTAACGTTGAAAATGGCTAAGTCAATTACGTAGAAATAATAGGTGAAGGTAAAAAAAATGGTCACATGTTGGATAGTTGTATGTGGTAGGCACCCCTTGGTTATGAAGCTGTGAAAGTTTGGTGGTCCTAGGTGGTACAGTACCAAAGAAATGGACTTAAACACGAAAACTTAACATTGTAAACGCGAAAACTTAACATTGAAAATGGCTAATCGATCCTGCGCGGAATGGGTCATGTTAAAAAAAAAGTAACATGTTGGATAGTGTATGGGATCCCTTGATTAGAGCTGTGGAAAAAAGTTTGGTGGGTCCAGGTGGTACAGTACCAAAGAAATGGATTAAACACGAAATTAACATTGAAAATGGCTAAAGTCGACTCGCGGAAAAAATGGGTCAAGATAAAAAAAAAAGTACATTTGGTAGTGATATGTGGTGGGCCCTTGTGATTATGAAGCTGTGAAAGTTTTGGTGGTTCCCCCCCTAGGGTGGTACAAGTAACCAAAGAAATGGTACTTAAACACGAAAACTTAACATAGAAAATGCGCTAAGTCGGACTACGCGGAAAAAATGGGTCAAGATAAAAAAAAAAGTAACATGTTGGATAGTGATATGTGGTGGGCACCCTTGATTATGAAGCTGTGGTCCTAGGTGGTACAGTAACAAAGAAATGGACTCAAACACGAAAACTTAACATTGATTGTGGACGCCGCCCACCCGCCCGGCTTTCGCCAATCCAATAGCCTGTATTTTTTTTTCAAAAAACCTGGCTAAAAATTAATAAATTTATCCTAAAATTGAAAATTTCTCCCTCAATGTATACTTTGCTAGAAAAGTATACTTTGCAATGTTGGTGAAATCGGCCCCTGGCATCAGATCAGGATTATTCTGATTTCAGGGCTGAATATATATATTTTTTTATTGTAAACATTCTGTTCTGATTTTGGGAGGGAATAAATACGGTACCTGCGGACAAGTGCCTCGGCCTCAGATATGTCAATATCCATGCCATGGGCCTTGAAAGACTTGCGGATCTCCACTGCATCGATGATCCCTGAAAACAGATATCAGTGATTCTATATTTTATGTACATCTTGGTGCCGTTTTTCTAGTTTCGAGGTAGAACCAATAATTCATTAAACTGTGTTTATTCCATTGGATGACAGTCCAGGTGTTACATTTATAATAGTATAGCCAATTGTTCTCATCATTTTATATATTTTATTTCCACTTCAGGGGACCAGGGGTCTCAGAAATGTCATTTCCATTACGTAAATTTACATGACGTAAATATAGCTTTACATTTGCACTTTTTTCTTTTCAACGGTATAAAACATAAAACTGAAGGGGCATCTATTAAGACAAGTGTCAATAATATGGTAAGCTAATTGTATTAGTTTGAAACAGAGCAATTTAGTAGCAAGTCGTGGAATTTCTCATTTATGGTAAACCAACAACATGTATTTAATACGAATCAGTGAAGTTAAACAAAACAAAATAGCTTGGCATGTAACATAATGCCGTTGTTTTACCACATGTACCAAACATCGTTATAAAGCTACATTTAATTAATAGCACAGCCTCCAAAAATATGGGCGTAACGGAAATGATTTGTGTAACGGTAATGACAAAACGTAACGGTAATGACTCTCCATTTATTGAAAATACTAATACAGCAAATATAGCAAACATATTTATACTTTGTATATGCTGTACAATATAACTTCAAGTTAATGTTTACTTTTAATGTGATTGCCAATAGAAACCCACACTCCTCGAAGCTGTGTCTGTTTTTTGTTGTTCCAGAGCTTTTACTAATTAAATCCTGATATATAAATGTTGTAGGTCTGAATAAATGTGCCATTGCTGACCGACAACTGATGGGAGTTGGTTTATATCTAATTAACGCATGAACTGACTGGTTAATATGGTAATGTATCATTGCCGTTACACGATCGTCATTACCGTTACACAATTTCGTAACGGAAATGACCGTAACGGTAATGATTTTTCTTTAAAAATTCCCATTTTTCACCCCTCTGTATACAACGCATCATGAAGGTAGAATATGCAAATACAACGTTGTAAGTGTGTCAGTATCCACCCATTTTGTTTTCAGCCGACCTACATACATATGGACGTGTATAAACCCCGAACGGTAATGATGCATGTAATGTGTAACCTTAACATTATGAATACAGACTGACCTCATTCTCGGCAATGACTTAAGTTGTGTTGCCACCGTGTTTATTAATAAATTGCGCGCGCATAAACAGTTTTCATTGCATTAGTAGCTGAGAGTAGGAAAGGGAGGTTACTCTGATTTTACATTTTTTGTTCAGCGTAACGGTAATGATTCGATTTCTCGGGACAGATACATTAACGTCAGTATTTTTCACAACAAAAGGCAAATTTATTGCAGAATAAGTTTAATGTAAATGTTAAACTATTTTAATTCAGATGCAATGTATAGTAAAGTACAAATGGACAAGATTTGAGAATTACGGGTTTGTAAACTGTGCTGATTGATGACCGGGACATGCCCATTTGGTGCACCACACGTATGCCAACAACAGAAAATAACTAGAAATGGACGCTTGTCGACAAGCGCATGTGTATCCCCCTCCCCAGATACACAAGTAGTTTGAAAAAAGGGTGTTCGAGTTATGCTCTGGAGACAAAATCAGTGACGGAAAAAACAAAGGGAGATAACTAAAAAATTAGTGATGCAAGAGTTGTCATTCTTGCGTGACACACCTTTAGGGTTGTGGTCTATGCATGTGTGAAGTTTCATGAAAATATTCCAAAGGGTGTTCGAGTTACAGTACAGCCACCGCGAAACCCGCACATTTTTTGTAATTGCGGCAACCAATTTAGCTTTAGCGCGGAATATTGCCGCAATCTCTCGCAAAACGTCCCGTGGCCGTTTGCGGCATAACGAGAAACTCCGCAAATTTTAAGCGGTCGTTTCGCGGCGATCCTCGGCAAAACTCGGCAAAACTTTCCAGTGTGTACAACGTACATGTACGCTTTACCGCCGCGTTTTGCGGCAAAATGGACACGGTAAAATGCGGCAAAACTCGGCAATTCACTCTGAAAATGTGTACATTGTTTGATTGAATGAAGTCAGTTTTACCCTTGTAGAGACATGCATTTCGCATGGATCGATTTGGTATATCTGTCAATAAATCATGTTCGAACATCCATGGCCATACCGATATTGATCATGTAAGATGTAGATATCAAACAGGCATATTCAGAATATTGATCATGTAGGATGCAGATATCAAACAGGCATATTCAGATTTTCACGGTGTGTAATCGATCGTATTTCCTCGCCACCATATAAAACCCGACTCGAGAAACACAAATTAAGTTGTATATATTTGTGAATTTGTCAATTGCTTGCACGGTCTAAGAAATCAAACAAATGTGAAAACAATTTTGTTTTTACAAAATATTAGACTTGTCTAAGGAAGACGATTCTTATGTAGTTGCCAAAACCAAAAACATATTTTATTAAGTCATCAGACAAATGTGAAAATAAAACCTGAATATATTGGTATTTCTTTACAAAAACATATTTTGACAAAATATGAGAATCGTCTTACTTAGGAGACGATTCTCATGTGCTGCAAAATTTTGCTTTTATCAAGAAATCAAACAAATGTGAAACTGCACAAGCTGCATGCGTCAATTCGATGACGTGAGCGACTACATAGCGTGGTTTTGGTATGTTCGTTTCCGCCAAGTTCTAAAGGTCAGTTACACTTTGCACGTGAAAATGGATTACCGACTGATGATTGTAAACACCATCAGGTGTGCAGCTAGACCGAAAATGATGTCGTAAATGTGCTACAGTCGAACCTCTCTAAACCAAACACAGAGACAAGTTAGTTGTGCTTAATTTTGACATAGTTCGTGTCCATTTTTCTCCGATTATAATTTCTGTTCATGAACACAAAGCACCCACGCGTGTCTTGAAGTAGTTATATACATGGTTCACAGTGGAGCCTCTCTAAACCGGACGCCCTGGAATGTGCCCCAGGGTGTCCGGTTTAGAGAGGTTGCACTGTAGTTGTGGATGGGTGGGTACGGCGGTATATTTTTTTTTAATGTAAGTACATGTATATGTATTAATACCTTTAATAAATTAGCGTTTGTACCAACATTAATACTAGACATTATGCACTGTAGTTGTGGATGGGTGTGTACGGCGGTATATTTTTTAGCTCACCTGAGCGAAGCTATTGTTACCGCCGTGCCAGCGTACAGGTAATGTGGTCAGAGAGGAGTGCATATATGGAGGACAAAACTTGAAAATCGTCTCATATGCACAGTACTGTCAAAACATGTTTTGTTGAGAATACGTTACATTTTCTTTTCAGCTCTCGCGATCACATTCGCGTTTTCGCGTTTTCGCGATCTCGATCAACGCGCAAGATCGCGAAAGGAGACGATTCTCATATGCACAGTACTGTCAAAACATGTTTTGTTGTGAATATGTTAAATTTTCATTTCTCGATCCATCACGCTTCACGTTTTCGCGATCTCGGCCTATGCGCAAGATCGCGAAAATGCGAAACATGTTTTGTTGAGAATATGTTTCATTTTCGTTTCGCGAAATTGTAACATATGTACAAATCGTCTTAGGAGATGATTCTCATGTGCTGCCAAAACATGTTTTTATTAAGAAATAGAACAAATGTGGACAAACATCAATATTTCCAACAATAAAAACATGGTTTGACAAAACATGAGACGATTCTGATGTGCTGCCAGTACATATTTATTGAGTAAATAAGGATTGTTACCTTTTTTTTTGAGATTCCACACCTTCTCTCCGACCAATAAAATGGAAGAATATTGTTATCAAACGCGGTGAAAACCGCTATGCTATAAGAGAGATAAGTTCCATTCCATTAATAAATATGTGTAGAGTAATTGATTGTAAATGTGCTGCTCTTGTGTCGGTGTGTTTCAAAGATCAGATCGACACAACTTAACCTTTAGCATGTTTAGATGTCATTTTGTAACTTTGATGTCTCACTTTCCAACGCCGACACACGTCCCAGTAGGTCACGCAAGTGCATATGATGATGTATGACGTGATCGGACAAAACGGGCTTATTGCATATGTGACTAGCGAAGACCAACACGTGTTCACCATCAATAGATCGTAACATGTCCCTAACAGGACACGTAAATCGTTTTAGGAGACGATTCTCATATGCTGCCAAAATATGTTTATTAGAAAAAATAATATTATTTTTTTGACAAAACATGAGAATTGCCTCCTAAAACACGAGAATTAAATAATGGTGTTCTGTTAGTGTCGTGTAACTCGCATTTACTCGATTTCGACCTCTACACTAGATCGCGAAAACCCTTTCATATGTATCTGATATATTCCCCAATATCCACATTTCTTCTATTTCTTAATTAAAATAATAATGTTTTACAGCACATGATTATCGTTTCCTAAGGTGATTATGATACTACAGTGTCCTGTTAGGGCCAGTTACATTCTCGCGTTTTCTCGCACGGACAGACACGAGGACGGACATATTGACAAACTGTGTGGCGACTGTGTACCTGAGACTATCTTCGGCAAACATAATGCAAATCTCGGACAGATGGAACGCAAGGTGTGGGATCACGTGTTTCCGAACGACGTGACGTCATGTTTTTTTAGATGTGTTTACAGTAGATTTCCTTGAATATCTATCTAATGGAATGACATATTTTTATGAAATATATACTGCAGCAAATGCGGTACACGCCGCCTTTTATTGTATCGGCGACATTAATCTCATAATTCTCTCGTTTTGACGAAGAATCGGTTACCGTAAATGTAAATAAAAACTAAAGCATGTGAATGTAAGAAAAAAACGGTACTCGATTACAAAAATGAGTTGCTGCATTTAATTTTCATTCGTTTGTTCCATGCACCTGGCTTGATTGTTTTCGCCTTTGGTATCTGACTCAACATAATAAAATTGACACATTGCATGCTAATTAAGCAATTACGCGGCTCATCACAAGGAATTGTCGCCAATGAGTATAGGATCGAGTAAATACAATATCAGAGGGTTGGCCGCAACATAAGTGTTGTAGTTTGCGCACCTGAATTTAACGGATTATTAATTGGCATGTGCATTCAATACTTGGATGCACCTGACGTTAATTATTTAATAACAACCTAATTCGACAACTACGATGATATGTCGTGCAAAATCAAGTTAAACATGTGCATCTGTTTGTGCCTTTTGTCAATCAAAACACATATTTTGCATTTAACAAACATCATTGGAACCTAGATTTGCAATTGATAAAGCATAAAATAATAAAGCAAAACATCGCAAAACGCTGCATTTTCTGTCCATCAAAACGCCGCAAATTGTGGCAAATGTGCCGGTGATCCGTTTTATGATTTCGCTGCGTTTTGCCGCAATTGACTTGGGTCACGATTGCGGCAAGTTATTTTAACAATTGTGGCAATACCGCAAGAATTTGCGACGCTTTGCGGCATTTCGCGGCAAACCAGCGATTTGCCGCAATAGGTAGGAAATTCCGCGCTGGCGAAAAACTCTGCAAAGCAAAAAATGTGCGGGTTTCGCGGTGGCTGTACTGTATGCTCCAGACACGAAATCAGTGCACGAAACAACAAAGGGAGATAACTAAGAAATTAACGACGCAAGAGTTGTCATTCTTACGTGCGACACACCTTTGGGTCGTCTTCTATGCATGTGTGAAGTTTAATAAACTAGAAAATGTGTTCATAGAACACGGATGTCCCACATATCGCTTTGATAATAAATGAGGCCAAATTCCAAGTCAAAATTTTCTTTTACCTGAGAGTTAAAGTTTTTGAAGCACCAAGTATGTGACCTTGACCCTGGGCTTGGCGGGGGCAGGACAAATGTGGATTTGGCAACAGGGCGGTAGAGGACCATTAGAGCAATGATATATGAAGAAAAATATGAAGCTGATCCGTGAAATAAAACAGAAATTATAAGATTTACCTGAGCGTTAAAGTTTTTGAAGCACTAAGTATGTGATGTTAACCCTGGGCTTGGCGGGGGCGGGACGAACGTGGATTTGGCACAGGGTGGTAGAGGACCATTAGAGCAACGCATATATGAAATATGAAGTTGATCCGTGAATGGAAAGAAAAATTATAAGATATTTACCTGAGCGTTAAAGTTTTTGAAGCACCAAGTATGTGACCTTGACCCTGGGATTGGCGTGGCAGGACGAACGTGGATTTGGCACAGGGCGGTAGAGGACCATTAGAGCAATGCGTATATGAAATATGAAGATGATCCATGAAAGAAAACAGAAAGTATAAGATATTTACCCCGAGCGTTAAAGTTTTTGAAGCACTAAGTATGTGACCTTGACCCTGGGCTTGGCGGGGGCAGAACGAACGTGGATTTGGCACAGGGCGGTAGAGGACCATTAGAGCAATGCGTATATGAAATATGAAGCTGATCCGTGAAAGAAAACAGAAATTATAAGATATTTACCCGAGCGTTAAAGTTTTTGAAGCACCAAGTATGTAACCTTGACCCTGGGCTTGGCGGGGGCAGGACCAATGTGGATTTGGCACAGGGCGGTAGAGGACCATTAGAGCAATGTGTATATGAAATATGAAGCTGATCCGTGAAAGAAAACAGAAATTATATGATATTAACCCGAAGGGGAGCATTAAAGTTTTTGAGCACCAAGTATGTATGACCATTGACCCTGGGCTGCCTGCGAGGACGATCGTGGAGGATTTGGCACAGTGGGATTTATGGTAGTGAACCATCAGAGCAATGTGTATATGAAATATGAAGCAGATCGGTCGAAGGATGAAGAAATTATGAGACATTTACCCGAGTGTTAAAGTTTTGTGACGGACGGACGGACGGACAGGAGGACGGGACGCACGTTCCTACGAATGAATACTTGTTGGGTTTTTACTGTATAAAAATACCCAACAAGAGTACCCAACACCATCCTAACCCTACCCAATAAGATCCCCGTACGCTTACAACAAGTACCCATTCGTGTTTGTTTTGTGCGGACGGGAGGACAGACAAGGGTAACACTAAATGCCCCCTCCACTATCGTGGTGGGGCATAACAATATTCCAAAGGGTGTTCGAGTTATGCTCTGGATACAAAATCAGAGCACGAAACAACAAAGGGAGATAAGTAAACAAGAATTCCGCGGAATTAGATGCCTCGCCTTGTCCCGCCTTGACCTCGAGCCTGGGCCCGAAAGCAATTTTCACTGGCCCGAACATATTATACAATTATTGACTGGTGAGCCATAGAATATCAGATTATATTCTATGGCTCACTAGTCAATAATTGTTTTATTATATGATAATAGTCTGTATATAGCACTTACGACCTTATGCTACTAGACAAAAATTGAAAAAGAATTTGAAAAAAAAAAAATGATTTTTTTTTTTTTAAAAATTAAAAATAATAATGCTTGCTACTGGAGCCCAGAATTTTTTTTAATAGTCCTATATTTATCTACATATATCTGCACAGGTCCACATAATGCCACAATATTTTCAACACAGTTTACGGAAATAATAATGCTCACTACTGGAGCCCAGAATTTTTGTTAATAGTTACGGAAATGTAATAATGTACCTGTATAAATTACCTGTAATAAGTTAGTGGTCAGTTAAAAAATTGAAAAAGAATATAAAAAAAAAATGGGAAAAAAAAAATTAAATTAAAAAAAATAAAAGAATAATGCTCCCTACTGGAGCCCAGAATGTTTTTTAATAGTCCTATATTTATCTACATATCATATATATACAGGTCCACATATTGCCACAATATTTTCAACACAGTTTATGGAAATGTAATATAATCATTTACCTGTATAAATTACCTGTAAGTGGTCAGTGGTCAGTTGCACATGCTAGCACATGCACAGGTGAATAGTCTGTATATAGCACTTACGACCTTATGCTACTAGTCAAAAAATTGAAAAAAATAATTTTGAAAAAAAAAATGAAAAAAAAAAGAAAAAACAAAAAAAAAAAGAAAAAAAAAAAAAAAAATGAAGAAAAAAAAAAAAAATGAAAAAAAAAAGAAAAAAAAAAAAAAAAAAGAAAAAAAAAAAATGGAAAAAAAAAAAGTTTTTAAAAATAATAATGCTTGCTACTGGAGCCCCAGATTTTTTTTTAATAGTCTATATTTATCTACATATATACCATCCACATAATGCCACAATATTTTCAACACAGTACCCAATGTAGTAATTTACCTGTATAAATTACCTGTGGTCAGCAGTGGTCAAGCACTGGACATTTGCACATGCAAGCCCATGCTAGCACATGGTTCTCCCAAGTCTCTATTGTTCTCTCTACAGGTAAGGTGTACAGAGCACACAAGAAAACGGGGTCTTCATGCAGTTATTGTCCAGTTTGTAGAGTGCGCAAAACAAAAAAAGGGAGATAACTAAAAAATTAGCTACACAAGAGTTGTCATTCTTGTGCGCGACACACCTCCGGGTCGTGGTCTATGCATGTGTGAAGTTTCATGAAAATATTCCAAAGGGTGGTCGAGTTATGCTCCGGACAGGAAATCAGTGCGCGAAAACAAAAAAGGGAGATAACTAAAAAATTAGCTATGCAAGAGTTGTTATTCTTGTGCGCGACACACCTTCGGGTCGTGGTCTATGCATGTGTTAATTTTCATAAAAATATTCCAAAGGATGGTCGAGTTATGGTCAATCAGTGCGCGAAACAAAAAAGGGAGATAACTAAAAAATTAGCTATGTAAGAGTTGTCATTCTTGTGCGCGACACACCTTCGGGTCGTGGTCTATGCATGTGTGAAGTTTCATGAAAATATTCCAAAGGGTGGTGGAGTTATGCTCCGGACACGAAATCAGTGCGAGAAACAAAAAAGGGAGATAACTAAAAAATTAGCTATGCAAGAGTTGTCATTCTTGTGCGTGACACACCTTCGGGTCGTGGTCTATGCATGTGTGAAGTTTCATGAAAATATTCCAAAGGGTGTTCGAGTTATGCTCCGGACAAGAATTGTCTGCGGCGGACGCGGCGCGCTGTCAAATCCATAGTATCCCCCGACGGAGTCCGGGGGATACAATAACTAAACACACATAACAAGAATTGTAAATACTATTTTCTTAATGGATTGGTATCATACATAGTTTCTTTACTGAAAACAAAAATAATTTTCCTTATAAATTGTGTGATTTGTCTGTAAATTACACCGGGACACCAGATGTACGGTACATAAAATATGGAATCACTGATATATTATAATTGGGAGATATTTGTACGGTTGTTAGCCTGTTGTAAGTTAGCATTTTTCGACATGAAACATTCTACACCGGTGCGGGTACAACACCACCCGCACCGGTGTAGAATGTTTCATGTCGAAAAATGCACCAGTTTCCTGATGAGATGACATTTTTCATCTAGCAACTAGCACAAATTTCTTACGCCGGTTACTAGACGTAAATGCGTTTATACAGATTCTGATGCATGTAGTTGAATGGGAATTCGTCAAGATTCCGGTGCATATTTTGCAGCACCAGTGAAACAAGCATGAGAGCACCTATACAATACAAATGCTTTTGTTGGCATGTGGAGGCATAATCGTGATCCTCAATCTGGGAGGAAACAGAAGTACCCGGAGAAAACTTCACTTGTCCAGTCTGGCGATCAGTTGGCCAGGATCGAACCTCGAGATAAAAATTCACCATTCTCGAAAAAAACAGAATCGCTTCATTACATTACTTCCAGGTTTTCATAAATTTTGCACTTTCTTTTCACGAAACGCGCATGCATTGTTACTCATTACATCGCATATGCATAATACAATTTCCGGTACACAACATTTGTTTTGCAACACATAACTAACACTTTTGGAAATGATTCTAAAGTGCTGCCAAACCAAGTTTTTGATAAGACAAATGGAAAAATAAAAAATATTCAGCAGACGACACAAATTAATTCAGCATTGTAAGGGTTAAAGCCAATCCGACTTACAGTAACAGATAGCAGGTAGTAGATACATGTACATTGTAGAAACTACATAACTCTTGGAAAATCTACATACACCAGTAGCCTATTTCACCAACATTGCAAAGTATACTTTGAGGGAGAAATTTTCAATTTTAGGATAAATTTATTAATTTTTATTATACTGAATTTATTACATTATCACAGCCATTATGGCTGTGATAATGTAATAAATTCAGTATAATAATTCTGCATACTTTTAATCATCAAATATATGCAGTCGTTAGTTCTATATGAAATAATGTTTTTCGGGAAAAATAAATGATTTCTCCCTCAAAGTATACTGTGCTAGAAAAGTATACTTTGCAATTTTGATGAAATCGGCTACAGAGTGTTCAGCATTAACCCTTAGACCGCTACCCACAAAAATTGTCGTCTGCTGTTGCTTTTATATCTTGCCTTATTTCTCAATAAAAACATGGTTTGACAGCACTTCAGAATCATTTCAATTATTCTAAAGTGCTGTCAAAGCATGTTTTTGATGATAAAAATAGAAAATAAACATCAGACAACAACAAAAAAATAGAACTATCACAGGAGTGATCATAATACCCCCACAAAGAGTTGGACTTACAAATAGCTTAACATTAGAAGAGTTTTATAGGTTTGAATAAAAATTTCATGATCATTATTTAATGCTGGCCTTAGAGATGTGTGACATTGACCTTTTACCTGCGTACATGGTCAATGAAAATGAGATAATCTGAAAACATTTGAAAATTCATTCATCAGTTATAGAGGATCTTACACGAGTAATGGATTAATATGATTTTGATTAAAAACTTTGTGCCGAGTTTGTCAAGAACGCAATGAATCAATTTAATAAAAATAGAAAAAAAATGGCAAAGTTAAAAGGATGATATGTTAGTAAAAAAAAGTGTGTATAGTTTCAGATCAATCCACTAAACGGTTTCAGAGGAGTTGTACACAAACTATGCAGTTTATCTGTCTGCCGCCTGCAATAGGTTTGACCTTTGACCTTCAACTGTGACCTTGGACGTAGGTGCGTGGTTATTGATCGCGACACACCTTCTCATCCTGAGAAACATTTGTGCCAAGGCATTTGATAATCCATGCATCGGTGTAGAAGATATAGAGCGGAAGGGAATTTCGATAGGTTTGACCTTTGACCTTCAACTGTGACCTTGACCTTGGACGTAGGTGCGTGATTATTGATCGCGACACACCTTTTCATCATGAGAAACATTTGTGCCAAGCCATTTGATAATCCATGCGCATGGGTGTAGAAGATATAGAGCGGAAGGGAATTTCGATAGGTTTGACCTTTGACCTTCAACTGTGACCTTGACCTTGGACGTAGGTGCGTGGTTATTGATCGCGACACACCTTCTCATCATGAGAAACATTTGTGCCAAGCCATTTGATAATCCATGCATGGGTGTAGAAGATATAGAGTGGAAGGGAATTACCAACAGACTGACCGACAGACAAGCTGACTCCTATATACCCCCTCAAACTTTGTTTGTGGGGGTATAATAAGATAGCGGTCTAAGGGTTAAAGCGCGCCTTCCGTATCAGAATAAATACTGCATACAAAATAATATTATTTACATAGTTTTATTGGAAGATACAGACGAACCTGTGCTAAAGACCACCTCCGAAATAGCAATCACCTGGCTGTAAAGGCCACAATTTTGTTGTCCCAATGGCACAATTACTGTATAAATGACCCTGCGAATAAAGACCACCTGTGAACAAAGGCCAGATTTTTCACTTTCCATGGCTGGCCTTTATTCACAGGTTTGACTGTATATCTTGAAATACATGTAGCTGGCATTTTCTGTCGCATGATACCTGACACTGAAAATAGACCGAGATCTTCAGAGATGATCCCAGGAATGGATAGCTGTACACAATTAATTATACCCACTTTTTTGGGAAAAAATGGGTATATTGTTTTCGTCACGAGTGTCCGTCCGTCCGTATGTCCGTACGTCCGTCACATTTCTTGCAACTTGAAAAACTTTTTCACCTTCATACCTACGCGCCTGACATTTGGTATGTAGCTTCGTTATCATGTGCAGATGCGCAAAGTGAATTCGGATTTTTCATCCGACCCTCCATCATGGATTATCTCCCCCTTTCGGACTCAGAATTTCCCATTGTTTCCTTGTAACTCGAAAAACTTTTTCACCTTCATGCCTACACGCCTGATATTTGGTATGTACCTTCGTTATCATGTGCAGATGCGCAAAGTGAATTCGGATTTTTGATCCAACCCTCCATCATCGATTATCTCCCCTTTCGGACTTTCCCAGAATCATTTACTCTTTCGGACTCAGAATCTTATCCTTGGATCTTTACTCTAAGAAAAACTTTTTCACCTTCATACCTACGCGCCTGATATTTGCTATGTAGCTTCGTTATCATGTGGACATGCGCAAAGTGAATTCAGATTTTTGATACGACCCTCCATCATGGATTATCTCCCCCTTTCGGACTCAGAATTTCCCACTTTTTCCTTGTAACTCGAAAAACTTTTTCACCTTCATACCTACGCGCCTGATATTTGGTATGTAGCTTCGTTATCATGTGCAGATGCGCAAAGTGAATTCGGATTTTTGATCCGACCCTCCATCATGGATTATCTCCCCCTTTCGGACTCAGAATTTCCCTATTTTTACCTATTTTTCATTGTAAGTCGAAAAACTTTCTCACCTTAATACCTACATTTCTGATATTTGATATGTAGCTTCGTTATGATGCGCAAAGTGAATTCGGATTTTTGATCCGACCTTCCATCATGGATTATCTCCCCCTTTCGGACTTAGAATTTCACTATTTTTCCTCGTAGGTCGAAAAACTTTTTCACCTTAATACCTACGCGTCTGATATTTGGTTCGTAGCTTCGTTTTGATGTGCTGATGCGCAAAGTGAATTCGGATTTTTTATCCGACCCTCCATCATGGATTACCTCCCCCTTTCGGACTTAGCATTTGGGCAAAGTGGGTATATTGCGATGGCGCGCCATCGACTTTTTCTAGTTTTATCTGCAATAAGACCAATTTAACACCAAGCAAAATCATAAGTATTGTTCTTATCTCATGTCGAAGTACCGTAATGATTCTAATAGACGCTAATTGTCCAACTAGATTTATTTTATTTCCATTATTTCGAAGGCAACTTCCTTGAAAATCAGGGAATAAAATATTCTACTTTCGCTTTCAAACGTGGAAGAAAAATTAGACTGTTTCCAGTGTCGTAGTAAATTCCTCATCGGCAGTAGCTATTTGCATGGATGCTGGACGATCAGAATTTACACGGTTACGGAGACGACATTTTCAAAGCAATTCAAACCCATCTCGTATAATATGGGGTCAAATTGACATCATGTCAGATTGTTGGCCGAAATTTCCTAGGAGAAAATAAATATGGCTTGTTCTTGACGTGGACGTGGGCTGAAAATAATCACTCCGATACAGGCCAAATGACCACGGGCCGAAACGTCATTGGTTCAAACGTTCGTAGACGTAAATCTAATCACCAATAAATATTGACGCTGATTACCAGTATTTTAACCGTTTTACCGACTGTACCATAATGACCAAAAGTGGGCCGAAACATCTTGGTGCGAAATGTCCATAAACTGACAGACAGTACAAACAAGTCCGGCAGACGTTGAGAGTAACGTAACTTTGTTATGTTGTTTATATTATTATGTGTACAGTTATAAATCGTACACTTTAACATTTTTTCCTTTGCTAATAAAACCTCTATTATAAGGTTTGATCATGTCCAGCCGTGTGCAAACGTTTGCTGTGGCCCGAGGGAACTGTTTGAACCTCAAGGCCGCAGGCTGCGGGTTCAAACAGTTCCCAAGGGCAACAGCAAACGTTTGCACACGGCTGGACATGATCAAACGTTATTGTTACATTTCCAACAAAAAACTGATGTAATTTGAGCATTATATTCAGTATTTTTAGTACTTTTGTAAATCGTCCCATTCACGTAAATAATTTTCGGTATTCATATTCCGGGGCCGCGTCATGAACGTCATGAAGTAGTGACGTAATGAAGGCACTTCCGCGTAGTGACGTCATGAAGGCGCTTCCATTACGCGCGGCCCCGGAATGAGCATTGCCTAAAGCCATATGCAAACAGCACGCGCTATTTGTTTGCACATATGTGCAAACAACGGAAACCATGTAACAATAAATGATAACCCAGGACTTCGGAGCCCGTGGTGATTCTAATACATGGCCGGGCGTCTATTATACTACAGTAAAGTTCCATGTTTTTTACTATATAATTACATGGTCGCAGGTTCCGATTCTACGAGCACCCCGCTATTCCGTAATACGACCACCTTTGGCAGTCCTGATGTGTCAAAATGTGTTGTTTTTAGGCCCGTCCTAACGAAGCGGTCCTGTCAAAATTTGTTTGTTGCCTTAATCTCACCAATTCGACTACACCCGTGGATAAAATTGGCGTGAAAGTTTTACGACAATACACAGACCGGTTTATGACACCCAATAAATAAACACCAAACGTGACAATTTCGACAGATTAGTGCATTTAATTGGTATTTTAAAGAAGCGTGTGCCGATATTGCACTGGCTAATTATCAATCGATTAGCATGCGATTAAAATCGACCGGTGTCAATTATTTTTCGCCAATTATCGGGTTATTCGTGTGGGTAAGTACTCGGACAATAAGAAAATTGTCAATTAATTTGCGACGGTCATGGGGAAAACAGGGTTACTGACATTTGTGAGCAGTCTTCAAGGGATCTGCTAATGGAAACCGATCTGCATGCCATTTTTGTGAGAAACATAACAACCACATAACTGATCAGCGACCAGCACAGCCCGATTATATGGATTATATGGCACATAATTATGTCCAAGCTGATATTGGTCTACACTGGTTGCAAATTTCTCATCTGGCGGCCCATATAGTGTACAGTATAACATGCTAAATATATAAATAAACATATATCAATTATGAATTTTCTTAATACATGTACATATATTAAATTATACACTGTATTGTGTCCATATTTTATTCTATGACCATATTAAGGACCAGTAGCCCATGGTCATATTAAGATGTGCTCTTTTACTGAGGCCCGCTAATAAGACCAACTTGTTATTAAGACCACTTTTCTTCAGTCCCACAAGTGGTCTTAATAGCAGAACTTTACTGTAGTAATAATTACGGTATATGTCATGACCACCATTTGAACAGTCTCGAAGACCATTTGAGCAGTCTCGAAGAGATGGTTCAAATGTGTGGTCACAACATATACCTTGGATGAGAAACGCGATAAATTTGTGCAAAAACATTGATTGTTTTATACCCATAAGGGGTTATCCGCATATAACAGTAATTGAGTTATGTCTGTGACTGGAGAATGTTCTTGAAACAGGCTTCAGGAGCTAGACTGGCCACAAATTCCACAAGGCCCATTTTTGTAGTGACAGCGATATTTACCATCGACATTGACGTCAATCTTGCGGAAGTGGTCCTTGAGCGTTTGTTCGTGAGCCTTGACGTAGGAACAGAACTCCTCATAGTTGATCTTGCCGTCCTTGTCTGTGTCGTGTTTCAGGAACTCCTGAAGCCAACATAGATATATTGCATAAAATGGCTTTAACCCTTTCACCCCTAAGTACATTTGTAACTGGAATGAATTTCGATACATTAATTTTGCAATCAATCCAATCATCACAAAATGGTTTTCAGACTAGTCCATTTATGAAAGGGGGTGTTTTTGTTCTAAAAAATGTGAAAATTACTTGCAAAAAGTGCAGATCCTGATGAGACGGCTCGTCACGAGCCGGCTCATCTGGATCTACACTTTTTGCCAATACCACTATACAGGCAGAAACTGTTCTTTATAGGAAATAAATAAGTGTATAATTGTGTCGCTATTCCAGCAGTTCTAAAAATTACGAGTGCCCGCTATACAGATATAATCCTTCAGTGATGTTTATTTTACTGATAGTGACGCACGGTGGTATTAGGCTATTTTGATTATGCAAATGAGGCATGATACTTTTTAATTATTTATACTAATTAAATGCGTCACCTGAAAAAATTATATTTTCGACAGATTATACAGTATGATCATTGCACATCAAAAAATAAATACAGAGGATAAACAGTAATGTCCGTTAACATTTTAAGGAAACACGGTTATCGCCCCTGATATCAGTATGGAAATTTTCGTATGATATAAAATGTATAATAATGCCAATCAATATGTGGGGTAATGGTAAATGAATGTTTATTTTGCCAAAAAATGTCTCAGATGTTATCTCTGATACAAAGAACATGTTGTGTCTACTGAGTGGGCATGTACAGTGCAGTCTCCGTTTTTGTTCCACCGTAGACAACACTTGCAAACTCAACGCGAACGCAACGCGAACGCAACGGTTTGCTGTAGCGTTGTATACGTTGTTTAAACGTATAATACGGTTCGTACACGTGTAATACACATTGTCAAACCGTTTAGTTTAAAAGCGTTGTATACGTTGTTTAAACGTATAATACGGTTCGTACACGTGTAATACACATTGTCAAACCGTTTAGTTTTAAAGCGTGTAATACGTTTAGCTTCAAGGCGTATAACACGCTTTGGCGTATACATATGTAGCGAGGTGATAAAGAGTTGAAACGTGTACAACGCTTTACCTGGAAGCGTTGTATCTATATGAAAGCGTTGATAAACGTGTACAACGGTTACACGTTTTAAAACACAAATACCTGTTCGGCCCCGATCTCTTCGAGGCGTCCTGTTTCGTCCCTTTTAAAATATCGCGAATACATACCCTCAGATCGAGTTCAAAGTACATCGGCGGTGTGATTTAGCACTTCAATTGATCCCTAATCCCTGATGACTAATGAGTCACGCTTTTAACACGACAGATGTACCTTGTCGTTTATCAAAATGTTTGAGAATTGTAGATCACGTGAGCCGGCTCATCAGGATCTGCGGCATTCCTATGTACATTTTATATACACAAAAATGACGCCTAATACAGCGTAATGTAACAGTTCCTAAACTTAATATGGAATAGCCCGGGCCGATAGTCCGTGTCAGTTAATTGGGGTTAAATATTACGAACACAGATAAACACAGTGCATGGTTTATTTATTTTATTTTAACATCATCAGAAATGGCGAGTCTAGGAACTCTCGTATTATCTTTACGCTGAAGCCAGTCTATTTCAGTCACTAATCCGCTATACACCTGTCCCACGCGTGTGTTAAGATTAATCGATATTTGTAGAAACTGAATACACAGCGAGCTGTACACTGGTTTAACACGGATATGGCCCGCGGATATGTGTCATAAATTACTTGGTGGTCAAAACCGGTAAATTTACAAGGTTTATAGCGAAATAGCAGCCGACTGGCAATTTTTCTCGGACCGATTTTTAAGACTAGTTTTCAAATCTCAATCTGTCTGAGAGTTCAAAAATCGGTACAGAACCGGAAAACTGAAAATGTTAGAAGCCCTGCAGTGAGTCTAGAAGTATATATATACACACACGAAGAACGATCAGAGCATGCGCATTCTACGCGATTCAAAGTTGGCATACCAAAACGTGTTATACGTATAACACGGTTTCATCTGTACGGTGCTGTGTACATGTAGATGCGTGTAACCGTTCGTCAAAGAAAGCGTTAAATCGTTTAAACGGTTTACCTTAGCGTTGTATACGCTTTACAACCGTTGTATACGTTTACAACCGTTGTACACGGATTACACGCTTTTGAAACTCAATACGTTGTTTACAACCGTTGTATACGTTTACAACCGTTGTACACGGATTACACGCTTTTGAAACTCAATGCGTTGAACACGGTTTGTTCGACTTTCGCGCATGCGCAAGAGTGGGGAAACGCAACGCATGGCCGAAAACGTATTACACGTAGACGACACACGGTTTGAAACGCAACTAACGGAAACTCCACGGATACGCAACGCACAACACTTTGTACACGTATAAACCCGGAACATTTTGACAGAAACAACTGTACCTTTAACCACGGATAAAATTGACTTCACATAAAATTGATTTTCAGTGAAATAAGACAGGTGAAAATTCAAGTATTGCATAAAATTGGCTTGCACTGTGTACATTGTAATATCAGAGCAAAAATTTAATTATTGCATAAAATTGGCTTTCACAATGTAATACATGTAGATGTATAACTAGATTGGTCAGTAAGTGAGGCTTACGGAATACCCCCCGCGTGGGCCCAGGTACCCCTAAATATGTAAAAAAAAATCCAAGTGTGTGGGCTTGTGACCTTGACTCTGGGCTAAGCGGGGGCGGCATGAACGTGAATTTGTCACAGGGAGGTAGAGGTCCATTGGAGCAATGTGTGTGTGAAATATGAAGCAGATCCGAGCAAGAAAATAGAAGTTATAACCAATTTCTCTGATGTTAAGTTTTGTTTAAGAGACTAAGTACATGTACGTGACCTTGACCTCGAGATCAGTGGGGATTTGTCACAGCATGATAGTACAACCTTAGAAGAATGCACAAGTGAAATATTAAGAACTTTCAAAGTAGGAAAAACTTATTTCTCTGATGTTAAGTTTTGTAAAAAGACAAAGTTTTCTTTGTTTGTTGGGGTTTAACAGCCTATCAACAGCTAAGGTCATTTAAGGCCGGGTCAATGGGTTTAGTACTAAATCCCATATACCGGTAATACCTGTACAAGTACATGTACATGTTTCAAGTACATGTACAAATGGGGGAAAATCCCAAAATCAGAACTGAATATTTACAATAAAAAAACTATACATGTATCTTCAGCCCTGAAATCAGAATAATCCTGATCTGATGCCAGGTCCTCGCCACACCAGAATCACTTGGCCTCATCCCAAAGGCAGTAGAATCAGTAATAATCATACTACTTTTATACTACTTTCAACTCCCAGGTAACAAAAGAGCCAAAGATAAAAACGTGTGATTCCTATAAAGAGGAATCCCTGCCTTTAATTTACGCCGTCTCGTTCGCCTGACCAACCACCCACAAAGGACCAAATATTTGACCTTGACCTAGGGATCAGCGGGGGTTGGAGGTCGTGGATTTGGCGCAGCATGATAGTAGAGCCTTACAGGAATGCATGTGTGAAATATTAAGCATCTTAGAAGAATTGGGGGGGGGGGGTATAAACACACATATGGTTGTCAACACAATATCTATATATGTTCCTGCGACTACCAGTATGCAATAGTATGAATACTGTACATTGTATTATTTTAATAAACGCCCCAGGGCTATGCAATTTGTGGGGATCAAAACCGTGGAAAATAGGATCAAAATATGTTATTTTCAATACAAAAACAATGTTTTAAATGACTTTTGTATGTGAAAATAACATATTTAGAATGCAAATATGCGAGAGGGGCTATAGAGAGGGGGCTACTATTAGAATAAGGACGGTAAATAGATTCTAACATTTATGTTGATGTAATATTAAACAGGTTGAATGATTTCGTCTTACATCCCAGCAACGGCAAAGATCAAATGAGACTAGGCATCGTTTTAACCCTTACACCGCTATCTTGATTTTTTTTGTCGTCTGCTGTTTTTTTTTCTATTTTCCATTTTTATTATTAAAAACATGCTTTGACAGCACTTTAGAATCATTTACAACATGCTTTGTCAAACCATGTTTTTATTGAGAAATAAGGCAAGATATAAAAGCAACAGCAGACAACAATTGTTGTGTGTAGTGGTCTAAGGGTTAAAGTCTTATCGGAAAGACAAGTAGGTTTGTTTGTTTATTGGTGTTTAACGGTCTGTCAACAGCTAAGGTCATGTAAGGCCGGGCAAACGGGTTCGATCCCATTTTAACCTGCTGCATTGGGGGAAAAATCACCTAAATCAGAACATATATTCAGCCCTGAAATTAGAATAACCCGACCTCGTGCCAGGTCCATACCACACCAATGTCACTTGGCCCCTTCCCCTAAAATCACAGGTGGAAGACTCGGACCTAGGACCTGATAAATGGCTTATTTGTAAACTGTTACCCCACCCATCAATTTCCGTACAATAGACACTATAGCGTTTTAGGCTATACTGTATATTGTAAGGAAATGGGTGGGTGGGGTAACGTTTTTCAAATGAGCCATTTATTGGGTCTTCCACCTGTGCCTAAAATAGGATTACGAATAATCGTAATACTCACATAAGGGATATAACCAGATTCAACTGTCACATACAAAAATGCCAATGACGTACGTGTTCCGGTATGGATGAACCCCGATCGTTAAATTAGCCATCGCATGCTCCCACCTTCCGAAAGACAAGTAGGATGGAAATACTATGTAAATATATGTTCATGCCGAGGGTGAGGATTGAAGCCACAAATAAAATTTATGTCGTTTGAACGTAGTGAATTAGAAATAAATTATTTTTCTCTGGCGGTCGGCCGGGACAACCTTATACAATGTTAAGAATATTGATTGATGGTAACACACTTGCGCGTGTTCAGTCGTGCGCGTTTTCGCGCCAAGCGTGGTCACTGGGTGTGACCACTGGTGGAATATTGGTCATTCAAGTGTTGACCAACACTAGAGCGACACGTATTTTTGTCGCAATGGTAATATGGTAGGAATTTATTTAATTATGTAGTTATTTAGGACAGGTTATTGGATTGGATGTGTTTATAGTAAGAAATGCGCGTTTCTCAAATGTCGCGTCGCCTGCTTGTCTAAAATACTATACAATGATGTATTTTGCTTGATTAAATGCTAAATGTAAGCGAGTGTTGCGTTTGTATAAGGTTGTTCCCGGGGGAATTGCCAGAGAACCTACTGTTTTGAAGTCCAATGCTCTACCCATAGATCACAACCCATCATAAATTGCCCGTAAAACAAAACTTTGAATGACTAAAATGTTCGTAAGTGCAAAGTTAGGATCCAGAGCTCCAGATAAGCTGGATTTGCGCAAATACCCAATTAAAATTGCCAAAAACCCAATTGAGATCAGAAGTAGCGAGTATCAAAAAGCAATAACAAATTTGTGATACCTTTATCATGCTACAGAAAACAATAAACAGACCACAAATATAGCATATTTTTCTTATTTTCCATGAAAACACATCTTAGTATTTCATTAGTATTAGCGTATTTTATGCACTTATTTTAGCAGAATATGCATTGATTATAAAAAGTGGGAGTAAAAAATACTCACAGCAATGTGAAAATACGCATTGATTTTCAAATTGAGTAGTGAAAATACTGTAATACTGTAATAAAGTTGAAAATTGACATAGTTGAGCTGCAAAAAGCAAACATTGTAACCTACTTGTAACTAAGTAAATGTTCCAAACTGTAAATTACAAGTGTAGTAATTACATGGGTAAGTGAATATGTAATCATGTAATGTCCAACTGTAAATTACAAGTGTAAATAATGTAAGTGAATCAGTACATGTTAAATACATGTTAAATGTCCCAACTGTAATTACAAGTAATAAATTACATGTATAAGTGAATAAGTACATGTAAATGTCCAACTGTAATTAAACAGTGTAAAATACATGTTAAGTTGATAAGTACATGTAAATGGTCCAAAAACTGTATTACAAAAGTTGTAAATTACATGTAGGTTGAATAAGTACATGTAAATTGGTCCAACTGTATTACAGTGTAAATACATGTAAGTGAATTCAAATACATGTAAATGTCCAACGTATTACATGTAAATACATAAGTGAATACGTAAAAACACAAATGTAATGTATTACAGGTGTAAATACATGTGAATAAAAGACATAAATACATAAGTGAATAAGTACATGTAAATGTCCACTGTATTACATGGTAAATACATGTAATGAAACCAAGTTACATAAATACAGTAATGAATAAGTACATGTAAATACATGTAAGTGAATAGTACATGTAAATGTCCAACTGTATTACAGTGAAAAATACATGTAAGTGTAATACATGTAAATGAATAAATACATGAAAAAACAGTGTAAAATACACGTAAATGTCCAACAGTATTACAGTGTAAATACATGAAGTGAATAAGTACATTAAATACAGTAATGAATAAGTACATGTAAATGTCCAACTGAATTACAGTGTAAATACATGTAAGTAATAAGTACATGAAATACATATGTCCAAATTACATGTTAAATACATGTAAAGTCCCAATAATTACATGTAAATTTTCAATGTATACAGTGTAAAAAATACATGTAAATGTCCAACTGTATTACAGTGTAAATACATGTAAGTGAATAAGTAACATGTATACACTGTTCAGTAATCATGTAAAATGAAAAATACATGTAAATACATGTAAGTCAATAGTACATGTAAGTAAAATCGAAATTCACTGTATTACAGTGTAAATACATGTAAGTGAATAAGTACATGTAAATACATGTAAATGTCCAACTGTATTACAGTGTAAATACATGTAAGTGAATAGTATGTAAATACATGTAAGTGTAATAACTGTAAAATACCAACTGTATTACAGTGTAATAAGTAAGTGAATAAGTACATGTAAATGTTTTCAACTGTTACATGTAAATACATAAGTGAATGTAACATGTATTACAAGTGTATATAAATGTCCAACTGTATTACAGTGTAAATACATGTAAGTGAATAAGTACATGTAAATACATGTAAGTGAATAAGTACATGTAAATGTCCAACTGTATTACAGTGTAAATACATGTAAGTGAATAAGTACATGTAAATACATGTAAGTGAATAAGTACATGTAAATACATGTAAGTGAATAAGTACATGTACATATAAGTGAATAATACATGTAAATACTGTAAGTGAATAAGTACATGTAAATAACATGTAATGAACAGTGTAATACAGTAAAGTACCAAGTTACATGTAAATACATGTAAGTGAATAAGTACATGTAAATACAACTGTATAACAGTGTAAATACATGTAAGTGAATAAGTACATGTAAATGTTCAACTGTATTACAGTGTAAATACATGTAAGTGAATAAGTACATGTAAAGTACTGATTAAGTGAAATACATAAGTAAATGTCCACTGTATACAGTAAAAATGTAAATACATGTAAGTAAGTGAAGTACATGTAAACAACTGTATTACAGTGTAAATACATGAATGAATAAGTACATGTAAATACAGTAAGTGAATAAGTAAAGTATGTCCAACTGTACAGTGTAAATACATGTAATGAATAAGTACATGTAAATACTGAAATCCAACTGTATTACAGTGTAAATACATGTAAGTGAATAAGTATGTATGTCCAAATGAATCAAGTACATGTAAATGTCCAGTACCAGTGTACATGTAAGTGAATAAATACTAAATACATGTAAGTGAATAAGTACATGTAAATGTTCAACTGTATTACAGTGTAAATACATGTAAGTGAATAAGTACATGTAAATACATGTAAGTGAATAAGTACATGTAAATGTCCAACTGTATTACAGTGTAAATACATGTAAGTGAATAAGTACATGTAAATACATGTAAGTGAATAAGTACATGTAAATGTCCAACTGTATTACAGTGTAAATACATGTAAGTGAATCAGTACAAATGTCATGTCAGTGTAAAATACATGTAATAACAGTAAAGTAATATACTGTAAATACATGTAAGTGAATAAGTACATGTAAATGTCCAACTGTATTACAGTGTAAATACATGTAAGTGAATAAGTACATGAAAAATACATAAGTGAATAGTAAATACATGTATGTGAAATTTCCAAACTGTATTACAGTGTAAATACATGTGAATAAGTACATGTAAATCATGTAAGTGAATAATAACATGTAAATGTTTCAACTATTACAGTGTAAATACATCAGTAAGTGTAAGTAACGTAAAATACATAAATGTAATAAAGTACATAAATGTTCCAACTGTAATTACATGTAAATACATGTAAGTGAAGTACATGTAAATACATGTAAGTGAATAATACAAATGTCAAATGTAAAACAACTGTATGAATCAGTACATGTAGTAAATTCCAACTGTAATTACAGTGTAAATACATGTAATGAATAAGTACATGAAATACATGTAAGTGAATAATACAAAGTGTACAAATACATGTAAGTGAATGAAACATAAATGCAACTGATTACAGTGTAAATACAGTAATGAATGTACATGTAAATCATGTAAGTGAAGTACAGTAAATGTCCAACGTATTACAGTGTAAATTACAGTAAGTAATAAGTACTGTAAATACATGTAATGTAATACAAATGTAACTGTAATTACAGTGTAAATACATGAATAAGTGAATAAGTACATGTAAATACATTAAGTGAATAGTACATGTAAATCCATGTAAGCTGTAAATTACATGTAAGTGAATAATACATGTAAATACATGTAAGTGAATAATACATGTAAATACAATGTAAGTGTACATGTAAATGTACATGCTAAGATGTAAATTCATGTAACAGTGTAAATACATGTAAGTGAATAAGTACATGTAAATGTCCAACTGTATTACAGTGTAAATACATGTAAGTGAATAAGTACATGTAAATACATGTACTGTAAATACATGTAAGTGAATAAGTACATGTAAATACATGTAAGTGAATAAGTACATGTAAATGTCCAACTGTATTACAGTGTAAATACATGTAAGTGAATAAGTACATGATGTCACATAAATACAAGTGAATAAGTACATGTAAATGTCCAACTGTATTACAGTGTAAATACATGTAAGTGAATAAGTACATGTAAATACATGTAAGTGAATAAGTACATGTAAATACATGTAAGTGAATCAGTACATGTAAATACATGTAAGTGAATCAGTACATGTAAATGTCCAACTGTATTACAGTGTAAATACATGTAAGTGAATCAGTACATGTAAATACATGTAAGTGGATAAGTACATGTATTACATGTAAGTAACGTACATGTAAATGTCCAGCTGTATTACAGTGTAAATACATGTAAGTGAATAAGTACATGTAAATGTCCAACTGTATTACAGTGTAAATACATGTAAGTGAATAAGTACATGTAAATGTCCAACTGTATTACAGTGTAAATACATGTAAAGTGAATACATACATGTAATAATCCAACTGTAAATTTTACAGTGTATAAATACATGTAAGTGAATAAGTACATGTAAATTGTCCCAACTGTATTACAGGTGTAAATACATTGTTTAGTGAATAGTACATTAAATGTCCAACTGTATTACAGTGTAAATACATGTAAGTGAATAAGTACATGTAAATGTCCAGCTGTATTACAGTGTAAATACATGTAAGTGAATAAGTACATGTAAATGTCCAACTGTATTACAGTGTAAATACATGTAAGTGAATAAGTACATGTAAATGTCCAACTGTATTACAGTGTAAATACATGTAAGTGAATAAGTACATGTAAATACATGTAAATGTCCATGTCAATGTAGTAACAGTGGTAAATACATGTAAAGTGAATAATACATGAAATCATGTAAGTGAATAAGTACGATGTAAATGTCCAACGTATACAGTAAATACAGACATGTAAATAAACTGAAAATAAGTACATAAGTACATGTAAATGTCCAACTGTATTACAGTGTCCAAATACATGTATGTGATAAGTACAATGTAAATCATGTTAAATGTCCCCAACTGAATTACAGTGTAAAATACATGTAAATGAATAAGTACATGTAAAATACATGTAAATGTCCAATTGATTACAGTAAAAATACATGTAAAGTAAAAAGTACATGTAAATAACATGTATTACACCGTAATTACCGTAAATACATGTAAGTGAATAAGTACATGTAAATACATGTAAATGTCCAACTGTATTACAGTGTAAATACATGTAAGTGAATAAGTACATGTAAATACATGTAAATGTCCAACTGTATTACAGTGTAAATACATGTAAGTGAATAAGTACATGTAAATACATGTAAATGTCCAACTGTATTACAGTGTAAATACATGTAAGTGAATAAGTACATGTAAATACATGTAAATGTCCAACTGTATTACAGTGTAAATACATGTAAGTGAATCAAGTGACAATTATGTAAAAACATGTACATGTCCAACTGAATATTAACAGTATAAATACATGTAAGTGAATAAGTACATGTAATAAATACATGTAAATGTCCAACTGTATTACATGTAAATACAGGTGTAAGACAAGTAATGTAACCTTACAGTGTAAATACATGTAAATGTCCAACTGTATTACAGTGTAAATACATGTAAGTGAATAAGTACATGTAAATACATGTAAGTGAAAATAAGTACCAACTGTAATAACAGTGTTTAAATACATGTAAGTGAATAAGTACATGTAAATACATGTAATGTACATGTAAACTTGAATAAGTTACATGTAAATACATGTAAGTGAATAAGTACATATCCAATGTAAATGTCCAACTGGTTATTACAGTGTAAATACAAGTACAAGAATAAAGTACATGTAAAATGTCCAACCAAGTAATACATGTAAATACATGTAAGTGAATAAGTACATGTAAATACATGTAATGAATAAAAGAATTACAAGAAGTAAAGTACATGTAAGTGAAATAAGATACATGTAAATACATGTAAAGTGAATAACCAACATGTAATACAGTGTATACATAACTACATGTAAGTGAATAAGTACATGTAAATGACCAACTGTATTACAGTGTAAATACATGTACATGTCCAACTAGAACATGTAAATACATGTAAGTGAATAAGTACAATGTTAATACATGTAAGTTAATAAGTACATAAAGTCCAACTGTATTACAGTGTAAATACATGTAAGTGAATAAGTACATGTAAATGTCCAACTGTATTACAGTGTAAATACATGTAAGTGAATAAGTACATGTAAATACATGTAAGTGAATAAGTACATGTAAATACATGTAAGTGAATAAGTACATGTAAATACATGTAAGTGAATAAGTACATGTAAATACATGTAAGATAGTAAGTAGTAACCAATGTAACATGTAATCACATAAATGTATGTATTACAGTGTAAATACATGTAGTAAGAATAAGTACATGTAAATACATGTAATAATAATACATGTATACATGAATGAATAAGTACATGTAAATACATGTAAGTGAATAAGTACATGTAAATACATGTAAGTGAATAAGTACATGTAAATGTCCAACTGTATTACAGTGTAAATACATGTAAGTGAATAAGTACATGTAAATGTCCAAATACATGTAAGTGAATAATACATGTAAATACATAAATGAATAAGTATAAGTGCTGTATAAAAGTACATGAATAAGTACATGTAAGTGAATAAGTACATGTAAATACATAAGTGAATAAGTACATGTAAATGTCCACTGTATTACAGTGTAAATACATGTAAGTGAATAAGTACATGTAAATGTCCAACTGTATTACAGTGTAAATACATGTAAGTGAATAAGTACATGTAAATGTCCAACTGTATTACAGTGTAAATACATGTAAAGCTGAAGTAAATACATGTACAAATGTCCAACTGTATTACAGTGTAAATACATGTAAGTGAATAAGTACATGTAAATGTCCAACTATATTACAGTGTAAATACATGTAAGTGAAGAAGTAATACATGTAATACACTCAAATAATTGAATGTTTAAATTTGTTTTGATCATTTGTCCCCTATTCGATAAATGAAGAAAATCAATAATCCATTTGAAACAAGAAATGCGTCTGTGGAACGCGGATGCCACCTGCAGCATATTTGAGAAACTGTGACAAAGTGGTTAACCGAAAAGTGTGACGGACGGACGAACTTACATTTCGGACCTTAGGGGGTACTTGCTATATAAAAGATCAAAGGAAATACCCCGTAAGACACAATAGGCTTACGGGGTACGGATTAAGTTCCATTGTGTTCTAACCCTAACGCATTGTCTTAGACCACGCCCCCTACCCCATAAGTACCCTAATGTGTGCCCGGACAGACGGACGGATGGACGGACGGACGGTCCAAACACTATATGCCACCCGTTTCTTCGAAACCCGGTGGCATAAAATGGTGGCATAAAAATAAAATACGCATTTAATTTGTAAAGCGGGATACAATACTCTTTAGACACAAAGCTCATCTATCTGGAGCTGCGAAGACATTTAATCACTTAATAATTTTGCCATGACATTTTCTAATTGAGACCCATCAGGTGCCAGATTATTGATTCTGACAGGGAAATGAAGCTTCATGCAGAGCTCCAGATAAGTTTTGTATCTGAAGAGTATTATAATTTATATCCCCATATTTCAAATTTAATGCGTATTTTACTTATACAAATGTATTATTGATTTTCTTCCTTATTAAGTAGGGAACAACTCTGATAAAAAATAAAACAAATTAAAAAATTCATTACTAAGTAAATTTTCAAATTTATTACAGTATTTCACTAATCAATTTGAAAATCAATGCATATTTTCATATTGTTGTCAGCATTTTGTACTCCACTTTTGATAATCAATGCGTATTCTGCTAAAATAATTGTAAAATACGCCAATACGCTCTGGAGCTCTGTTCTGGGACAAAAAGTGTTAAACAGGGCCCGGTTGCTCAAAACATCAGTTAGCTTAACGGACTGTTAAATCCTTAACTGAATGGTTAAAATCTCTGTTTAACAGAGATTTTAACCATTCAGTTAAGGATTTTAGGTTGTACAAAACATCAGTTAGCTTAACGGACTGTTTAATCCTTAACTGAATGGTTAAAATCTCTGTTTAACAGAGATTTTAACCATTCAGTTAAGGATTTTAGGTTGTTCAAAACATCAGTTAGCTTAATGGACTGTTAAATACTTAACTGAATGGTTAAAATCTCTGTTTTAACCATTCAGTTAAGGATTTAACAGTCCGTTAAGGATTTAACAGTCCGTTAAGCTAACTGGTGTTTTGAACAACCGAGCCCAGTCTGAAACATACTTATATGTATGGCCTTCTAAGCCTACGATGTACATAAACATGACATGGCATACAATTCACATGAATCTAAGTGCACTTTTATTCAAATATCACATGCTTATATGTACATGGGTCGCCGGCTGATATACGGTACAT
The DNA here is from genome assembly GCA_029237695.1 of Conchocele bisecta. Taxonomy (NCBI): domain Eukaryota; kingdom Metazoa; phylum Mollusca; class Bivalvia; order Lucinida; family Thyasiridae; genus Conchocele; species Conchocele bisecta. Next base: position 75,206,529 of record CM055271.1, on the reverse strand, counting down.
CATGGCGTTTGTGACCAGCGTAGACCCAGATCAGATTGCGCAATCTAATCTGGGTCTACGCTGTTCGCCATTCAGCGACAGAAGTATGCTATTAACCCTTTCAACACCACAAGCCTGTATAGTGGTATTGGCAAACAGTGTAGATCCAGATGAGCCGGCTCATGAGTCATATTTTTTAAAACAAAAACATTCCCTTTTCATAAATGGACTACCTCTAGTCTGAAAATCATTCTATGACAATTGGATGGGTTGTAAAATTAACATATCAAATTCCATTCAAGTTACTTAGGGGTGAAAGAGTTAAACTTCTGTAAGTGCAATGGGAACAAATTGTTGCTTATGTTACAGAGCGACAGATAAGATTTACTGTGTCTATGCATGATACAATGTAGCTCATCATTTCAAATATTATGCATATTTATCCCGTCAACACAGTGCGTATGTGCTGTGAAACGCAGTGCCGCGAAACCTTTTTGATATCCTGTCAATACGACAGGAATAGTAGGTGAGTGTCGTGAATGGGAAAAAATATCTGGCGCGGCACGGAAACGGGAGCCTCACCCATCCCGTTTCCTAAGCCATGCCAGATATTTTTTCCCATTCACGGCACTCACCTACTATTCTCTATTTTATTTTTCCAAATGGATTACTGAAAGTTTAAAATTAAGGGGGTAAAATACATGTACATCAATATGTGCCTTATCTGGAGCTCTGTGTTGTCAGGTACCGTTTCCTACTGAGGCTTACACGCACTATTTGATACTATCAACCGATCAAACTATGGGTCAACTGAACTTGTTTTCAGTTTATAAATGTGTACTATAATCTGGAAATGTCACGGATCAGTAGCCTATTTCATCAACATTGCAAAGTATACAAGGAGTAATCATTTATTTTTCCTGAAATGCATTATTTCATATAGAACTAACAAATGCATATATTTCATGATTAAAAGTATGCAGAATTATTATACTGAATTTATTACATTATCACAGCCATTAAATGGCTGTGATAATGTAATAAATTCAGTATAATAAAAATTAATAAATTTATCATAAAATTGAAAATTTCTCCCTCAAAGTATACTTTGCTACTAAAGTATACTTTGCAATGTTGATGAAATAGGCTACAGAAATGCTGAACAAACATCCGTTTAATACAACTTATTAAAGTGAGTGTACATTTGTATGTGTAAGCTTGTATGTGTATACTAAAAGACTTTATTTATTTAACCCTTTCAACACTACAGGCCTCTTCAGCGGTGTTTGCAAAAAGTGTAGATCCAGATGAGCCAGCTCGTGCGAGCTGTCTCATCAGGATCTGCACTTTTTGCAAGTAATTTTCATATTTTTATTTAGAAAAAAAGACAGTCCTTTCTTATAAATGGACTGGTCTGAAAATCAATTTGTGACAATTGGATTGGTTGCAAAATTAACATATCAAAAGCCATTCCAGTTACTTAGGGATGAAAGGGTTAATGCAAAACTACCATGGAATAGTGAAGTATATTAATAGCAGTGATTTTGTGACAACTGCATTGGTCGGATGATTAACATATCACAGTAACATTCCAGTTATTTATGGTTCAATGAAAGGATTAATGGTGTTTAGCGGCCGTTCAGAATAATTTAATTTTAGGATAGGTCAATGGTTCGAATGCCATATTTCACCTGCACCAATACATGTACAGTAGGTGGACAGAAGCAATTTCCCGAAAGTTAAAATCCTATAGACTTACCAGGGTCTGAAAATAGCAGCTTTTACCTGTAGGTCCGGGACCTAATAAGAAAAACAAGAGCTGTAGGAGAACAGCATAGCTCGACTACGAGGGTTGTCGATGTACACATATCTTGACAAAGAAGGTGGAAGCGGCCCGCATAAAAACCTTAACCAAGGTTGACTAAAAACCTTAACCAAGGGAAATTAAGTAAGTAATTCAAGGTTAAATGTAGGTCAATGTCAGATATAGGTCAGGGGTTATTGATGTACATCACTAGGAGATGAAGTTTTCCAAGTATGGTTGATGTAGGCCCAGGAGTATTCCATATACAAGCTTAACTAAAAACCTTAACCAAGACGTGACGGTGACGGGAAATAACTAAGTAATCCAAGGGTAAAAGTAGGTCAAGGTCAAATATAGGTCAGGGATTATTGATGTACATCACTAGGAGATGAAATTGTCCAAGTATGGTTGCTGTAGGCCCAGGAGTATTCCATATACAAGCTTGACTATAAACCGTAACCAAGTTTTAGTACAAACCTTAACCAAGAGGAAATAACTAAGTAATTCAAGGTTAAATGTAGGTCAACGTCAAATATAGGTCAGGGGTTGTTGATGTACATCACTAGGAGATGAAGTTGTCCAAATATGGTTGGTGTAGGGCCAGGAGTCTTCCATCTACAAGCTTGACTAAAAACCTTAACCAAGGGGATTTAAGTAAGTAATTCAAGAGGAAATGTAGGTCAAGGTCAATTATAGATCAGGGGTTATTGATGTACATCCCTATGAGAAAAGGTTTTTTAAGTATGGTGTCTGTATGCACAATAGTATTCCATGTACAAGCTTGACTAAAAACCTTAACCAAGGGGAATTAACTAAGTAATTCAAGGTTAAATGTAGGTCAAGGTCAAATATAGGTCAGGGGTTGTTGATGTACATCACTAGGAGATGAAGTTGTCCAAGTATGGTGGGTGTAGGGCCAGGAGTATTCCATATACAAGCTTGACTAAAAACCTTAACCAAGGCGTGACGGTGACGCCGACGCCGGGGTGACTACATAAGCTCTAACTACATGTATTCTAATATTCAAACTAAAAACCAAAGCTCCGAGGAACATTTTGGAAGGTCCGAGAGGTTCAGATAATCGTCTTTTATTTTTTAATTTTCAACCAGTCTGTTAGAGGATATTCATTCACCATTGGTTACATATGAAGTGTATTATAAATAACCATACAAGATGCACAGACTTAACCGATACATTGTGTGTCTGACAGATAGACGATAATCAGAACTAATTCAACTTCGCCACTGTTGGACTAGTTGCTTGTAAAATGCAAAGGTCCGACATTACAATTCACAGGTCCAGGACCTCGGACCAGTGCTATTTTCAGGCCCTGCTTACATGTATTTCCATCTTTACTCTTAAATATGTAGCTCACTATAAACTATAAACTTTATACCAATATATGAAATATAAATATACAATTATGCAGAATATGAATGTTCACAAGCAGTTCGCTGGATACATGTTTTTGATGAAGAAATAACAAAATTTCACCCCAAGTTGGTCAAATTACGCACCTTAACTGGAGCTCTGTAGCCCATTTCATCAACATTGCAAAGTATACTTTACTAGCAAAGTATACTTTGAGGGAGTAATCATTTATTTTTCCTGAAATGCATTATTTCATATAGAACTAACAAATGCATATAGTTCATGATTAAAAGTATGCAGAATTATTATACTGAATTTATTACATTATCACAGCCATTAAATGATTAAATGGCTGTGATAATGTAATAAATTCAGTATACATGTAATAAAAATTAATAAATTTTTTAAAAAATTGAAAATTTCTCCATCAAAGTATACTTTGCTAGTAAAGTATACTTTGCAATGTTGGTGAAATCGGCTACTGATATTGTTTTTGTTTTAATCCTGGCGGCGCCCAGGAGTTGAGAAGGTAAATCTAATGTTTCACCAATACAACTGCAGTTTCTTCCTTTTAACCCTCGCAACACAACAGGGGCCCGTTTCACTAACCTTCTTACAACTAAAATGTTCGTAAGTGCAAAATTATGATAGTCTGTAAATTTCACATTAACACTGTTAATATTGTAAACAATTATTGGATTTACATTTATTGAGCATAGGCTGCATGTAAATCCATCAATTGTAATTTACAGACGATCCTAAATTTGCACTTACGAACATTTTAGTCGTACAAAGTTTAGTGAAACGGCCCCCAGGCCTGTTTAGTCGAGGTGTATGATCACGTGGTTAAAACAACAACAACAAGTACTGAAACTTCCAGAAGCCCTCCGATTCAAAGTACGTATTCTTTTATTTTTTCCTTATTATGTAACGGATTTTAATGAAATATGGTGCTTCAAACGCGTCTTGTTAAGCTGCATTTGGTGGTCTCGCTACTTTGGCCCAAACTTCTGTTGTTTTTGCGAAGAATTGATTTCCGTGTGACACAGAAATCAATTCTTCGCAAAAACGACATAAGTATGTGCCAAATTCCCGGGACCACCAAATGCAGCTCATGAAGATGCGTTTGCTGCGCCATATTTCATCAAAATCTGTTGCCTATTAAGGAAAATATCAAATAATATTTACTTTGGAGTTGGCACGCTTTCCAACACTTTCAGCCATTGTTGTTGTTGTAACCACGTAACCATGCAACGTGATAGTGGCATTGAAAAAAAGGTGTAGATCCAGATGAGCCGGCTCGTGACGGGCCTTCTCATCAGGATCTGCACTTTATGCAAGTAATTTTCACCTTTTTGAGAACAAAAAGACACCATTTTCATAAATGGACTAGTCTGAAAATCATTTTGTGACGATTGGATTGTTTGCAAAATTAACATATCAAAATCCATTCCAGTTACTGAGGGATGGGTTAATTAATGCTGATCATGTACTTGACATACCAGGGATAAGTTTACAGGCTGAAGTGGGCGAAATTCTCTCCCTAAATTGTCCGACTTCTCCCTATTTTGAGTTGAGGAAGAAGTTTTTCACTACAAAAACAGAAATTTTGGAATAAATGGTCTATTTTCTAAATTTTTTAGTGAAAACTGCTCCCTATTTTTAAGGTAGTTTTATCACAGAAGAATGCAGGTGTGAACAATATCACGAAGTTCTGTGAAACTAAACAGAAACTAGATTGGTCAGTAAGCGAGGCTTACGGAATGCGTGGCCAAGTTTTGTAAAGAGACTAAGTATTTGACCTTGACCTTGGGATCAGCGGGGGTTGGACGGTCGTGGATTTGGCACAGCATGGTAGTAGAGCCTTACAGGAATGCATGTGTGAAATATTAAGCAATTTAGATGAAGGAAATAGAAGTTATAACAATATTTCTCTGATGGATGGTAATTAACGATGTTAAGTTTACGGACGGACGGACAACCTGACTCCAGTATACCCCCCCCACAACTCGTTGCGGGGGGTATAATTATACGCCATTTACCCTCTATGTTAAAGGTACATGCCCACTCGGTAGGCACAAAATGGAAAATTATTACTAATTTTAGTTTTTATTATTCATACTCACCTGAATGGTTGCAAACGATTAGGTTGCTATGAAATCGTCCTAATAATAAAAATCTGCCTACTCTAATCACTCAAATAACCCACCATAGACCATTCCGCTCTACACACAGCCAGTTGGCTAGTCCGCTATTTAAACCCCTTCTATTATTGTTAGGTATACAGCTTCAAAAAGTTACTCATTTCCATAAGGAAATGAAACTGCTAGTAGAAACAGCCCCGAAGATAAACTTAAGTAGAGAGAAGATGAAACCATCAAGCGGGGTACGGGAGGAGGGTCTACCTTACCATTCAGGCGAGTATGAATAATAAAACTAAAATTCTTATAATAATTTTCCATTTTTATGTCTTCAAACTAACCTGAATGGTTGCAAAGAATTCGTAGTGATGGTGGGAGGTATTCTCACTACTCATCCTCGACCGGAATGGTAAGGCAGATTTAAAAACCCTCAAAACGGACAAAAATATTTGGCCTAGGTACAAACTTGGGTGTTACCTATATAGTAATAACATGGTCTCACCCTAGAATCATAGGGGAGCCCAAAGCGCCCCCCCCCCTTTTCTACGAAAGTAGATGAGAGGTGGATAAAGACAAGCACCACCACGCTAGTCTCGTAGACTGACTCGTAGACTCCAACCTGCTATACTTGGTTAACACGCCGGAGAATACTCATGGTATAGCTGCTGCTACCAGACGAGTGAGTGAGTGAGTGAATAGGGTTTAACGTCCGCTTTTCTGACATAGAGGTACAAGCCTCAGGGAGTCTACACGCAGACGGGTCAACGGGGTCGAGTCCCATATCCACCTGTCCAAGGGGGGTAAATCCCAACTTCAGAACTCAATATTTACAATCAAAATATATATTCAGTCCTGAAATTAGAACAACCTGATCTGGTGCCAGGCCCTCGCCACACCAGCATCATTTATCCCATCCCCTAAAAGTAATAGGATTAGCGCTAATCTTACTTTTATATATGGGGCATAGCCCGACTCAACTCTCACATACAAGAAAGCCAAAAATGTACATGAGGGCCAAATACGGTATAGTGGGTTCCGGAAAGTATGAACCCAATCGTTAAGCCAGTTTAGTCGCCTTTTACGACAAGCAATGGCTACTGCAGCACTATTCTCAGGATCAGTTGATCCCGCCCCGTGCCTGCACGAGGCTGCTACCAGACGGAGCCCTGGCGAATGTAGTCGCCCGGCACTTCACACGCAATAGCTCAACTGAGATATACTCAAAGTCTTAACATTGTCTCATGACGACACATAAGTCGTACATATCGAGAACACAGTATAAAACGCCCTAAGCACTAAGGTCATCCTAGCAAGCAAGTGCTGAGGAGTCAAACTGGCCCTGAAGCCAGATCAAAACCTATACATATAAACCCATGTATAGTAGACAAAGAGAATAAATCATTAACCCAAAGTGAAACACTATCCTTTTGCAACAACACTGCTACAAACTAGATAGGTAGCCTCGCCCTAATTGAAACATGTACAAAACAATGCCTCCTGGGCCAGCGTGATGAACCGTAAGAACCATAGATCACCACAGATCCCCGAATTCATCAACAAAAGCAAGTGAAGCTCACGAGCGGTGAGCCACACTTACCAACCCCCAGGATTCCACTGGGACTAGTAAAGACAAAAACCGAATAATCGGGTAATCAGAAAAAATCGCAGGCCTATCGCGAACAGGTAGATCCAAACAGCCTCCTAGACTTGATGCTACCGGCTGATAAACCCACAACTGCACCCGCTGCTACTAACGGACTCAGTTGCAGCACATTTCCCTGAGCTGCCAACCCCATGTCGGTCACTTGAGGAACATGGAGAGAAAAGGGGGTTATTTTCCGGAACACCACATATGTTTTCCGGAACACAAATCAGTACTCACTTATATGCATAAAATAACTTTTAATATAGCCTGGGCCCTAGTTTCGGCTACCATGAGCAACCGAAAACTACAATAACACTGCTTGCAAGAAGCAAAAACATCACCGCATTGTGACAGGACCAAATTGGGCCATGTCTCGCTGTAATCATAGATGAACAGATGTGTTATCCTAACTTCTTCCGATAAAACAATCCCCAAATTCGCTGGCTGCACGCTTAGAGCAGACATTATACGAATTACGTTGATGAATAAATCAATATCTTCTGAGCGCTCGAATAATCAAATGGTAAGTGCCTAGACGAGTATGATTACGGGTAAATAGAAAACAATTAGGATTATTGGCAGAATTGTGTTTTAAAAACGAAATAATTATTAATTATTTCCAGATATACCCGCGCTGATTAAAAATCGTACTTTTAATTGTAATCTGTACTACCGTCTATCTAACGTATTTTCGGAACAAATACGGAAAAAATCGTAACAGTTGGCAGTTACGCATCTCCTGCCAGTGCAGAAAGCGATCATAGAAAGAAGTTGAGACTACACGCACCTCGTGCATTTAGGGCCTAAACAACCCAGCTGCAGAACCACTTACTGTAGTAAAAGCTCAAGTAATGGCCCTATCTATCCAACGGACGACAATGGATTGCGATACCTCCCGTTGGCCTAAAATTGGTAAGAAGAAACTTTACGGTCGGACCGAATGTCCTAATTCTTCCGAACCTAATGCTTCACCGCACGGACTGGACAGAAAGTGAGAACCACTGCCGCTGACAGGCGTGGCGGAGGGAGGCCCGAACCACAACTGATTCCAGATCATGTGAGGAGGGATAAAGTATCTGAGGGAGAAATCCCGGTTCATAGGAGAAACTAACCGAGTTCCACCCACATACAACGCTGATTAACCAACAGAAAGCAAGGAACTAGCCTCTATGCTAAGCCAAAGCGAAGGCCAGAATAAAAAGAAACAAAAGAAAATCACTTAGATCACCTATAGTGGGATTGAGCGGATCGACCGACTAACGATGGCCCTAATCCACCCAGGCTCTCCACATAGCGTCAAACAACTTAGAGGTGGATGGACGCTGAAACTGAGCGATGACCTAGGCAGCGTCATCTGAAAATACTCCCGCGACTGAAGGCCCTCCTGATAACCGCCAGGCGTGAAGGTAAATCATACGCACATAGGAGTCTACCCTCCATGCTGAGACAGAAAAACCTGGCTGACCGGAAGAACTATTGGCCGGACTGTCAGCAGGACCAAAGGCATAACGAACCAGCTCCTGGTTGGCCCAACATGGGCCACCAGAGCGATCCGTGACTGAACGTCGCGAATCTTCCGTAAGACTAGGAGCAGCATCACGAACGGAGGAAACGCGTACCGGTCCTGACTGATACAAGACAAGGACAAGCGTCCACTGCCAAAGCCAGATGGCAGGGCACCGGAGACACAAACAGTGGAAAACCGACGGTTGAGCCTTGCCGCAACAAATCCACAAATGGATACCACCATCCGGACCAGATAGCACTGGACACCAACGGATGCAGAAGCCATTCCGTCAGAACCGGAGATGACCGCAGAAACCATACCCACCTGTCCGTGCAGAACAGAATCCGCCGCTGTCAACCCCCCCCCGGAACACTGCCAAAAGCTGTAACATGTTGATGTGTCCCTGAGTTCCTGCACTGACCACCAACCCGAAAAACACCGATGTAGAGGCTCCAAATGAGCCCCCCAGCCTTCTCACGACGCGTCTGTGGACAGAAAGCGAGTAGGAGGAGGTAACACCATGGGAAATCCCTGTAGGAACCAGACGTCCACTGCCCACCATCTGATAGAACGTAGGAAGATGGTGATCCTAGGCAGAGACCGATCCAAAGGATCGCGGTGCGGCCTCCATAGCCCTAATAAGTAATACTGGAGGTCGCAGACATAACCTTCCCAGCACCACATACCCCGCATCTGCACCCCGAATGTCCAGGAGTGACAGAAATTTCCTAGCTGACAGAGAACCTCTGACCAGTACCCGGAAAACTTAGGTCAAGATGCCACGCACCCTGTCCAAAGGTACTATGATGACTGATCGATAAAAAGACACGATACTCGGAAACAAACCTAAAACTTCCGAGAGCATCTGCGGAAGGGCACGTGGAAGTACGAGACCCGCAGATCTATGGAAACAGCCCAGTCTCCCGGGCAAATGGCGCTCCGACCACGTCCCGAACTTCCTCTATAGCACTATACTTCAAGAAAGAGAGGCTATACTAAAACCCTAAAACCCTTAAAAATACCCCCGTCAGGGGAAACGACCCCACAGGAGGTTGAAAAGACGGAGCAGCAGGAGGGACCATCGGAACCGTAGCTGCCCTTTGGCCGTTCGATCGCACAATTTGTCAGAGGTCAAAAGAGGCGAACGGAGCAAAACTCTGGCAGGACCGTTCAAGAAAGACGAGCCGGCTATCACTGCGTCTCACCTGGACAAGAGCATGTCCATAGAGACCTCCAAAGACATGTTGACAACAGGCTTAGCGGCACAAACCGCCGACTGAAGCACTGCGTCCAGAGACGATGAATCATCGTGATTCAAACATAAATCGAAAGTTGACGCCATAGCCACAATCGACTTAAATTAAAAAACAGCCTACACCCATGCCTTCGCAAAATGCGAACCAGGGCCAGGAACCGAAGATATCCCAATCGCTGCGGCGTCCTTGTCCAGAAAGGGAGATCTCAAAAACCACGCCGCATAGAGGGGCATGTAGAACTTAGACCCCAGTGCGGCGATCAAAGTTTTGGGCACTCGGAACCCCGCAGTGGCCAAATCCTACCAAAAGCTCCCTCAATCTACGTAGCAAGAAGCCCTACTGTAGGAGAGAAAGGAAACCTCGGCAACTCCACCACCGAATCAGCCTCATACAAGGCATGAACCTCGGCGGTGGTGGCGGCAGAAGCGGAAACACATCTGCAGGCAGCAGAGTGTAACTGCATTCAGAACAAACCAGAAGGAAGGAGGAGGCGAAACAAACTCATCCTCCACCGCAGATTCATGAACAAAGCTGCCCTCTACTGAGGCGCCGTCTAGGACCGCGGAAACTGTACCGTGATCCAGAATGTACCCTTATTCAGGAAAACCCTTCACTAGCGAAAAGGTATGAGCAACAGGAACTGAATGGCCGTCTACAACAGCCATCCGAGGAAGTACCCACACGGGAGGCTCCACTGGCAAAACCACCGGCTGTGAAGGAGCCGACAAACCCACTAAGTACTGGGACTTAGACAGGAACTCCAGAATCTTAGCCAACTGAACCATCATAACTCTATCGCGTGTCGAGTCCTGAATAGACTGGGAATTCAAACTCATATACACTCGAATAAAAGAGCAGGCCAGACAAGTACGGAGCCAAAGCACCACGGCGTCCAATACCACCTCGACCGTCTCCTCCGAGAACGGAAGATCTAGATCTCGAGGAGCCGGATACAAAAACAAAATATGTTCACAGTATACGAACCCACGAACACACCGGTCATAAACTTGTTGCTACCCCGGTGCCCGGTGCCTGCCCAGTGCCCGGTGCCCGTAACACAATACCGGGCACCTCTCCTGCGAGAGTTTGGGTCCGCTGTGACCGGGTGAATGTGATCAAGCACCGGCCGCAGCAACCCTCGACTGGCAGTCATCTACCACATACGTGGAAGGCTAAAACCGGGAGGATCCACTGGCACAACCACCTGCTGTGGAGAAGCCGACAAGAAACCTCGGCAACTCCGTGGCTGACCGGAAGAACTATTGTCCGATCTGTCCCACTAAGTTCTGGGACTTTGTCAGAGCCCCCAGAACCTTCGCCATCTGATCCAACAGAACTGTACTACTTGTAGAAGCCCTATACGACCGTCTCCTATGACGAACAGGAGAACGAGATCTAGATGAACCGGTTCCAAAACCTGAGAAAGACCTAGAGGAAGAGGAAGAACAAGACCTAAACTCCGACCCTACGACGAGATCGACTCGACTTTTACGTGAACACGTAGAACGAAGACCAACCGAAGACAAGAACGTCTTCCTACCAGAAGCAGCAGGCTGTCCAGGGAAGAAGGAACCTGAAGGAGAGTCTGGTGCCCGGTGCCCGGTGTTTGACCGGTGCCCGGTGGTTACCCGGTGCCCGGTAGAAGCCCGATGCCCGGTAGCTGCCCGGTGCCCAGTGGCTGCCCGGTGGCTGCCCGGTGACCATTGCCCGGTGCCCGGTTCGGTGACCGGTGCGGTGACCGGTGCCCGGTACCGGGCGCCTCTACTGTGAGAGGCTGGGTCCGCTGTGAACCGGGTGATATGGGATCAAGCACCGGACGCAGCAACCCTGTGATAGGTAAAGCTCAATGAGCACCGGGTGATATAGGATCAAGCACCGGTCCCAGCAGCCCGGTATCCCCTGTATGGATCACCGGCCTATCACATGAGGAAAGTTACGAAGTCAGAGAACCTGACCGTACTTTCTCAACGTAACCCGACCCCCCCGATGGGGGGATCCCATCTGACGCACCCTCCAAAGCCGTACCTACCTCGGAAGGCACCACCGCTCCCAAGAGCTGGGACGCGGACACAGACTACTTCGACCGTGAGGTATGGGACCTACGAGACCCAGCCTTGCCCCACGTCGTATCCGTCCAACGGCCGGACAAAACACATGGCCTCTCCTTGCCACACCCGCAACAGGCAAAGCACCTGTCCTTATGGGTGTCCCACGGAGAAGTCATGTGCCCACACGAAACGCGTGATTGCGGCATGCTAACAGGTATTGTGCTACAAAACCCGATAGAAGACACCGCAAATACGTAACAAAAAAAAAAAAATAAATAAATAAAATGTGTCACGGGAGCGAATCCACTAGGGGACGAACCCGTTAGGGTACGAATCGCGTATACGCGAACCGCGAAAATACGTGACACAGTGTAAAACACAGTGAAAAACCCAAAAAACACAATGGAGAATTAATCACGCAACACAATTGAGTGACAATAATATGTATTGAACAATATCAAATGACAAATAAGGCACAATACACGGCAGAAATTCAAAATTAGAACGAAATTATGGGAGATACAAAATATACCTGCACCCTGATAGCGTCCTAAAAATAATAGGAGGGGTTTAAATAGCGGACTAGCCAACTGGCTGTGTGTAGAGCGGAATGGTCTATGGTGGGTTATTTGAGTGATTAGAGTAGGCAGATTTTTATTATTAGGACGATTTCATAGCAACCTAATCGTTTGCAACCATTCAGGTTAGTTTGAAGACATAAAAATGTTCTTTATATCAAAGACATCATCTGAGACATTTTCTGGCTAAATAAACATTAATTCACCATTACCCCACATATTGATTGGCATTATTATACATTTTATATCAGACATAAATTTCCACACTGATATCAGGGGCGACAACCGTGTTTCCTTAAAATGTTAACAGACATTACTATTCATTATCCGTATTTATTTTTTGATGTGCAATGATCATACTGTATAACCTATCATAACATTATTTTTTCTATTGACGCATTTAATTAGTATAAATAAATAAACAAGAGGGCCATGATGGCCCTAATTCGCTCACCTGACTCCATGAACACCAGAGGAGAATGTGACAATGAGTTCATATGTGTTTTAAAAAATTGTGTTATTTTTAGATGGCGGTCATCTTGGATTAAGCGATGACTCTCATTTTACCAAATCTGAAAATGCTTCACCCAAGGATCTTAACTTACTATGAAGTTTGGCCAGCATCGGCCATGTGGTTCCTGAGAAAAAGATGTTTAAAATCTTGAATAAATGGACTTTTGTCGGCCATCATGGATGACATAATCATCCGATTCCGACAAATATTGCACCAGAGTAATCGCCTCATCGATAACTTAAATTTGATATATATGACATGAGCATATTCGGTCAAAAATAAAATTTGACCCCACAGGCCACACCCATTTTTGACCTTGGGGTCACCATTTTAACACCTTTGAAAGAGCATTCTACATCAATCATTCCTACCAAGTTTCGTCGAAATCCAGCTGGCGGTTCATGAGAAGAAGATTTTTTAAGAATTTGTGCTATTTTTAGATGGCGGCCATCTTGGATTAGCGACGACCTCCGTTTTAACAAATCTGAAAAGGCTTCACCCATGCACCATAACTGTGAAGTTTGGCCAACATGGGCCAAGTGGTTCGTGTGAAGAAGAATTTTGAAATCTCTAATAAAAGAACGACCTTTTGGTGGCCATCTTGGATGACATGGCCATCCAATTACGACAAAAAATGTACCAGAGCGATCGCCTCTTTGATACTTTTGATTTGATATAGACATGACCATAAAATTTGACCCCACGGGCCATGCCCATTTTTGACCCCGGGGCCACCATTTTAAAAACTTTGAAAGAGCATTGTACATCGATCATTTCTACCAAGTTTCGTTGAAATCCGGCCAGCGGACTTTTAAGTTTGGCTACCATGGGCCAAGCGGTTCATGTGAAGAAGAATTTTGAAATCTCTGATAAAAGAACGACCTTTTGCCCTTTCTGATCATTCATACCATGTTTTGTCGAAATCCGGTTGGCGGTTCTCGAGAAGATTTTTGAAAAATTTGTCCTATTTTTAGACGGTGGCCATCTTGGATTACGTACTGATGTCATTTTAACAATTTTGTAATCGCCCTACCTAAAGACCATGATCATGAAGTTTGGTGACTATAGGCCCAATGGTTACCGAGGAGAAGACGTTTGAAAATGTTCACGGACGGATGACGGACACATTGCGGTAACAATAGCTCACATGAGCTTTGCTCAGGTGAGCTAAAAATAGCATGCCTCATTTGCATAGCAAAATAGCCTGATACCACCGCAAGTCACTATCAGTAAAATAAAATATTACTAAATGATTATATCTGTATAGCGGGCACCCTTAATTTTTAGAACCGGTGGAAAAGTGACACAATTATACACTTATTGACACATTTTGTGCCTACGGAGTGAGCATGTACCTTTAAGTTTTGACAATGCACTACGTCTGTGACCTTCACCTTGGGACTAGGGTCGGGTGGTCATGGACTTGTCGCAGAACCACAGGATGATAGATTGATGTTTACCGGCCTATGAACAGCTAATGTCATTTAAGGCCGGGCCAACAGGTTCGATCCCAAATTTAATCTGGGAATCCCAGTCACAGAACGGAATATTTACATAGAAAAAAACTACGGCCACAACTTGATTTTGGGGCCAATAGATCACCCATGTATTGAGAGCTCCAGATAAGGTGTGTATTGGTGTATTTTACACACATATTTTAGTAGAATACACATTTATTATCAAAAGTGGGAGTACAAAATATGCATTAATTTTCAAATTCAGTCGTGAAAATACTGTAATAATGTTGAAAATTTACTTAGTTTAGCTGCAATTTGCTTTTTGCAGCTCAAATAAGTGATTTTTTAATTTGTTTATTTTTTTATCATTTGTTCACTATTTAATAAGGAAGAAAATCATTAATACATTTGTAAAAGTAAAATACGCATTGAATTTGAAATCTGGGGGTATAATACAGTGTAGATACAAAACTTATCTGGAGATCTGCCCTGTATTGTTTGGCCTACATTTACATACATGTATGTCAGCCCAGCATCATTACCTCAAATGACAATTCACCGATAACCTCGAGATTTTGAATATGTGCGATTTTTCAAAAAATATATTTATAGAAACTGTGATAACTTTTGTAAATCACGATGAAAGATGACACAAATTGTCATAGCAAATGCGGACTCTATTCCGCATTTGCTATGCAAATTTCGTCAACTTTTACGTCATTTAAGGAAAATATCATAAATATTTTTAATGAGATATCGCACATGTTCTTAGGCACAAAATCACATGGCATGTCTCAATTCAGGAAGAGTAACTTCAATTCAAGGAGGATAACCTTAATTCAAGAACAGTAACTGCAATTCAAGGAGGGTAAGCTCAATTCAAGGAGGATAACCTCAATTCAGGAAGGGTAACCTCACCTCAAGCAGAACTTCAAATCAAGGAGGATAACCTCAATTCTGAGAAATAAACCTCAATTCAAGGGAAGCTAAACATCAATTCAAGGATTGTAACAAAAATAAACTTACATACTCACCAACTGCACTCGCTGTAGGTTCTATAAACATGGTAAAACATAAAGTCATAAAATGAATGCAATTGTTAATTAACCCTTAGACCGCTATCTTATTTTATTTGTCGTCTGCTGTTTATTTTCTATTTTCCATTTTTATCATCAAAAACATGCTTTGACAGCACTTTGGAATAATTTACAACATGCTTTGACAGCACTTCAGAATCATTTCCATTGGAAATGATTCCGAAGTGCTGTCAAACCATGTTTTTATTGAGAAATAAGGCAAGATATAAAAGCAACAGCAGACGACAATTGTTGTAAGTAGCGGTCTAAGGGTTAACTCTAACAATGCTGAAATAATCAGGATCTACAACATTTGTAGATATTTTCTCATTTGTAACAAGAGTGCCGAGGGTCATACTACCGTTGAACCTCTCTAACATAGGCACAGGTTAGGTGTGCTTAATTTTGATATGTTTACTTGCCATACACATCCACTGATAATGCATGTTAACCCTTACACCGCTATCTTAAACAAGAATTCCGCGGAATCAAATGTCTCGCCTTGTTCCGCCTTGACCTTGACCCTGGGGCCTTGACCTTGACCCTATGGCCCCGAGAATAGTCCTATATTCATCTACATATCATAGTAAAGGTATGTATACAGTTTGATGACTGTAGCTGATGAGGTGTTGAAGTAATGACCGTAACACGAAAACTTAACATTGAATGATGACGACGCCGACGACGCCGCCGACGACTCCGGAAAAGCAAAACCTATGTCTCGCTTTCCGCTTCGCGGGCGAGACAAAAATGTTGTCGTCTGCTGTTTATTTTCTCTTTTCCATATTTATCATCAAAAACATGCTCCGACAGCACTTTAGAATAATTTACAACATGCTTTGACAGCACTTCGGAATCATTTCCATGTTTTTATTGAGAAAAAAGGCAATATATAAAAGCAACAGCAGACGACAATTGTTGTGAGTAGCGGTCTAAGGGTTAAATATTGCAAAGCAATGCTTGTCTTAAAGTAGTCATCTGTCTGTTTTACAGTGGAACCTCTTTAAATCGGACACCCTCAGGGGGCCTCCCAGGGTGTCCGGTTTAGACAGGTTACACTGCATATGTATGTCGAGAACAAGGGTATGAACAAATTAGTTTAAAGGCATTCTGAAAATATTTCAGATATTCAATTGAATATATAATTTTTTCACTTTACGACTGAACTTGTCCTATAATTATATATAAAGATATCAATCAATCAAATGCATCATTTTATCTGATCGTGTGTCTTACTAATATTCAATCACGCAGGGTGAGAAACAGGGGAGGTACCCGACCATGTAACTCGGTAATGCATTTCTGATATCAGGAAGCACAGTTTGTGTTTGTTTGTTTGTTGGGACTTAACGGCCTATCAACAAGCGCCTACGGATGGTCTGCGCTGACACACCGTATCTCCTAGCCGTTACGGTGGCTGGCAAACGACGCTGACGTAAGTGGGTTAACGTGATGTAGTGGTCAGTCCTGGCGGTGGTGGCACGGGGGTGACCAGGGCAGGGACGATCGTCAACAGTCCCAGTCTGTTGATACTGGGTCACAAGCCTCTGTATGGTCTTCCGACAGCAGCCGAACCTGCGGGCCACGGCACTGGCCATCATTCCCGCGTCCAGCATTCCAATTGCCTGATTTATTTCAACTTTAGACAAGCGTGGCATGATGAAAACAATGAAAAAGTAAAACGTTTTTCAATTTTCGGATTAGCCTGTGTCGCAAGTATCGTACGACGTTGACTGAATTAATTTATCGAGTACAGGTATAGCGCGCACGTGCAATAAGTGGAAATAAACGTTCCGGTTGGTTACGGTAGCATTCTGTCTTTTGGAGACTCGACTCAAAATGCGAGGGTCCCATAGTACGAATAAACGCAAGGAGGATATAAAATAACAAGACCCCAAGTCAAGAGATCCTTGATAATTGCTGAACGGGACTAGAAGAACCATATACATTGCTAGTGTGCACAGTCAGACTGTGAGTGAAAATATTGTCATGACACTGTGACAGTCTTATTTTATTACACTATTGCACATTATTTGCACGGGTTTCGCTGTGAGAGAAAACCCATAATTGCGCGCCTGTTTCTTGGAAACCACGAGCTACCATGCAAACATAACGTAACGTCAAAACGCGGGAAAACATGTCATAGTATAACTATTCATCACAATTCATTGATTATAATCTCAAAAATAGACTAAATGTGCATATGTATCCGCCGTGGAAGTGTAATAAATAGTATATTCAATCGTACATGTTTGAATAGCGGAAATAATACACTCATGTTCGTCGGCATCCGTGCAAGCAACTCGTTCGGAAGCCGACGCACTCGTGTATTATTTCCCGCTATTCAAAATGTACGATGGAATATCCTCTATGTATTTGTGTCATGACATGACAATATTTTCACTCACAGTTCATGACTCTAATGTCCCCAACATGTTGCCTTGAAATATGATCCTACAGTACATGTATCTAGTTATTGACTTTTTGTATTATTGTATTTGTGTCACGACTTGACATATTTTCACTCACAATCCATGACACTAATGTCGCCAAAATGTTGCCTTCAAATATCATCCCAACGTATCTAGTATATTAACATGACACACATCAAGACGATGTTAGTGTGCATTCAGATTGAAGATTTTCAGATTCATACAACAGAAACGTTGAATGTTCACGACATCGTCTTGCAGTACTTTGAACACCTGCTGAAAAAAACTGGACCGTACAATATCTGCAACATATATACGATCGGCGAGCAGGGATTTCCCGGACACGTGCATTGCCAACTAGTACTGCATCCCCGGGACCCGCAAAATCTCAGCGGCTCAATTTTGCCTTTTTCTGTATTTTTCTTCAATACGTAATAAATATCAAGTTTGAAACGGAAATACATCATCGGTTACTGTCTGCATTAATTGACGACGTGTCACATATCTTAATCATCTGAGTCCTTGCTTATTACACAGTAGATTGATACACAAAGCGTTTACACAATTTAGATCACGAAGGTAGACAGTGCGGGTTCAGTAGCCGATTTGACCAACATTGCAAAGTATACTTTTCTAGCAAAGTATACTTTGAGGGAGTAATCATTTATTTTTCTGGAAATGCATTATTTCATACAGAACTAACGACTGCATATATGTGATGATTAAAAGTATGCAGAATTATTGTACTGAATTTATTACATTATCACAGCCATTTTGGCTGTGATAATCAGGGTTGGCAATTTCCCGGGAAATAAGAGTATTTCCCAGGACGGCGGGAAATACCGGGAAATACCGGGATATACTGGGAAATACCGGGTAATATGAATCTTGGTGGTCTTTTTAATTCCAAAATGTCAAGATGAGTCTCTATATTCCCCTATATCTACTATGGTTTATATCTGTGTAGACTGATAAGCCTACAGGTAAAACATTCTGCAATAAAAACAGAAATAATAAGTTTATTTAGAGAAAAAAAACATCATTATTTTCTAGACAATTTTCTTCCCTATATACAAGTCTATGTAGTATTTGCCAACTGTCTATTTTATTGTATATGAGTCTGAGAACACCCCTCATTACTATAGTAACCTGCCACTAATAAAAGCTGCTTTTGGAATTTTGAGAAAAGCCCTGTTGACAACAGGGACTAGAAAAAGTCGATGGCGCGCCATCGCAATATACCCACTTTCCCCAAATGCTAAGTCCGAAAGGGGGAGGTAATCCATGATGGAGGGTCGGATAAAAAATCCGAATTCACTTTGCGCATGTGCACATGATAACGAAGCTACATAGCAAATATGAGGCGCGTATGTATGAAGGTGAAAAAGTTTTTCGAGTTACAAGGAAAAAATGGGAAATTCTGAGTGGGAAAGGGGGAGGTAATCGATGATGGAGGGTCGGATCAAAAATGGGAATTCACTTTGCGCATCTGCACATGATAACGAAGGTACATACTAAATATCAGGCGCATAGGTATGAAGGTGAAAAAGTTTTTCGAGTTACAAGGAAAAAATTAAAAAATTGAAATTCGGAGTCCGAAAGGGGGAGATAATCCATGATGGAGGGTCGGATGAAAAATCCGAATTCACTTTGCGCATCTGCACATGATAACGAAGCTACATAGCAAATATGAGGCGCGTAGGTATGAAGGTGAAAAAAAGGTTTTTCGAGTTACAAGGAAAAAATGGGAAATTCTGAGTCCGAAAGGGGGAGATAATCCATGATGGAGGGTCGGATGAAAAATTCGAATTCACTTTGCGCATCTGCACATGATAACGAAGCTACATAGCAAATATGAGGCGCATAGGTATGAAGGTGAAAATGAAAATGTTTTTCGAGTTACAAGGAAAAAATGGGAAATTCTGAGTCCGAAAGGGGGAGATAATCCATGATGGAGGGTCGGATGAAAAATTCGAATTCACTTTGTGCATCTGCACATGATAACGAAGCTACATAGCAAATATGAGGCGCATAGGTATGAAGGTGAAAATGTTTTTCGAGTTACAAGGAAAAAATGGGAAATTCTGAGTCCGAAAGGGGGAGATAATCCATGATGGAGGGTCGGATGAAAAATCCGAATTCACTTTGCGCATCTGCACATGATAACGAAGCTACATACCAAATATCAGGCGCGTAGGTATGAAGGTGAAAAGTTTTTCGAGTTACAAGGAAAAAATGGGAAATTCTTAGTCCGAAAGGGGGAGATAATCCATGATGGAGGGTCGGATCAAAAATCCGAATTCACTTTGCGCATCTGCACATGATAACGAAGCTACATACCAAATATCAGGCGCGTAGGTATGAAGGTGAAAAAGTTTTTCGAGTTACAAGAAACGTGACGGACGGACGTACGCACGTACGGACGGACGGACACCCGTGACGAAAACAATATACCCATTTTTTTTTTACAAAAAAGTGGGTATAATAATCCATGTACAGTGTAAGTGTAATTGTTTTACAACTTGACATGACCATATACAGACCACCTGGGTTCTTATTATACAGTACGACACTAAATGTGTGAGAGAAGGCTGACAATTAACAGTCTGTTGTCATAGTCTGATGGTTTATTAAAGTCTCATCAATGTACATGCAAATAAGTAGACATTAGTAGGCATTTGGCTAATTTTAACGATTTTAGGTACTGTATCTCATACGTACCATCGTGGCCCATAGTCTTCACGTTAAATAAATGTCATAATAATAATGCAAATAAGTAATACAAAGCATAAAACAACAGTACATTGTCAGTCATATAAGACTTGTAAGAGACTATGTGTATGCACATTATGCATGCTAAGATCATTTATTCTCATTTCTTGATACCGAATATTAGTGTGGGAGAAGGTTGACAATTAACAGCCTATTGTCAAAACATAGTCTGATCATGATGACGTTATCCTTGTGAATTGTATCTAGCAGACACTCAGATGCTTCCTAAAAAATGAAGAAGTAATTTACAAAAAAAATAATACAACCAAAATATAAATGTCATGGTTGCCAAATATGCCACCTGATGAGTACCCCTAGTTGGGAATGAAACAGATCTATACATTGTAATTAACCCCTATATCTAATTTTTAAGTTGTTGACTGTTTAATTAACTATTACTGAGCTTAAAACTTAATTTAAATAACTTTAATTATCAAATAAGAACACAAAAATTCATATTTCCCGGTATTTCCCGTCGGGAATTCCCGCCCCCGGTATTTCCCGGCCAACCCTGGTGATAATGTAATAAATTCAGTATACAGTCAGAATTTGTTACAACGGCATAGTTCGTCAGAGATGAATCTGCCGTTATAACGAATATGCCGTCATAACGAATATGCCGGTATAAAGAATCGGCGATTTTCTCCTCGCTATCAGACTGTCGTGATAATTCCGGTAATTGGAACATGTCGGTAATTGGTAACCACGCATTGTATCGACGCTATTTGCTGTCATTTTACATTAGCATTATCGGCGAGATATATACTTATTTGTCACCACATTGATAAAGCAATGCATATATACGAATTTATATCAAGGAAACATACAAAATTCAAAGCTAATCCGGTATTTGACAAAGTCTAGGTTGCAGGCGAACCTGTTGTTAATTGTAGAGCGCGTGGTGAATACCGGATTATCTGTGAAATTGTTTCTTTATTGTTAGCAAATTCGCAAAACATGTGCATTTATAAAAGAAACACATATTTTAATAAACAGTTTGTTTTAATTTACATGATAAAATTTATAAAATTGCAAAGCAAAAACATGTAGAGTGGTTTCCCTTTAAATATTTACATGACGATTCGTCCCTACCTGAACTCGCCCCAGAGGCAATGCTACACGATAATTATTTAAATTGTTCACGATTATGATATATTTTTATTTACAATCTATCGGTCCTTGCTGGATTTAATCACTTGTAAATTTAATTGCTAACTGTTCATTTCTTAATTGATGTTTGCAAAATAGTACATCACAGCAGGTGACAAGGTACCGAGACACGTTAATTGCCGCGATTTATGACAGCAGGTCGGGGTTAATCAGCTGTGAAATTGTTTAGATATGGTCAGTGACTGGTTCCCGAATATCGGTTTCCGGCACGTAATGCCGGATAACAGAGCTGGTACCAGCGACGCCGGGTACCAGCGATGCCGGGTACCGGCGCCGTTATCATGGTTATGACGCACATTAATGGTCAGTGACTGGTTCCCGAATATCGGTTTCCGTAATGCCGGATAACAGAGCTGGGTCACAGCGCTGGTACCAGCGACGCCGTTATAACACACATTAAATAAGACTTAAACTGTGTATTCGTTTGCGGGAATTCCCTGCCGGTGCCGGAAGCCGAATTTGCCGGTATATCGAGCAGATTAAAGAGCATGCCGATTGGTTTGGCGGCTTATAGTGCCGGGAGGCAAATATGCCGCTATAACGTGTGCCGCTGTAACAAATTCTGACTGTAATAAAAATTAATAAATTTATCCTAAAATTGAAAATTTCTTCCTCAAAGTATACTTTGCTAGAAAAGTATACTTTGCAATGTTGGTGAAATAGGCTATTGCTCAACAGAAGACCTGTCTCTGTATGACCTTAGCTGTTGGTGGGACGTTAGACCCATTCACTTTCAACAGTAAAGCCAAAAACATGTTTGTAAAATTTGGGACCCCCAAAAATCAACAGGGACCCCCACCACAGAAATGTTGGGGGTCCTGGGATTCTCATATAAACTAGATGGCCGCGGCCTGCATGTCGCGCCTTGTGGCGAGGCATGGACACTAAAAAAAAAGATATAGTATAACGAAAAACTTTAACCAAAAAACTTAACCAAAAACTTTAACCAAAAAACTTAACCAAAAACTTCAAAGTAATTTGACCTTGACATTGGGCACAGGAGCCGCACGGGAAGGGGGTAGAATGAAAATATAGATGATGATAAACACCCATGTGAAGTTTCAAGGTAATGGGCAAAGCAGTTGCAGAGATATAGTATAACAAAAAAATTTAACCAAAAACTTTAACCAAAAACTTCAAAGTAATTTGACCTTGACATTGGGCACAGGGGCCGCACGGGAGGGGTGGGAGGGGGGTAGAATGAAAATATAGATGATGATAAACACCCATGTGAAGTTTCAAGGTAATGGGCAAAACAGTTGCAGAGATATAGTATAACGAAAAACTTTAACCAAAAACTTTAACCAAAAACTTTAACCAAAAAAAACTTTAACCAAAAACTTTAACCAAAAACTTTAACCAAAAAACTTAAACCAAAGAACTTAACCAAACAACTTAACCAAAAACTTTAACCGAAGAACTTAACCAAAAACTTTAACCAAACAACTTAACCAAAAACTTTAACCGGACACACGTACGTACGTACGCCAAACGGCCGACTATATCGCGCTTTCCGCAAGCGGGCGCGACAAAAATCATAGGGAAAACCCTGGCGAGCCATATCCTGTCAGCGATCGAGAATTCATTCTCCAGAGATTGAATGTTGAACATCGTATGTTCTGATCTACACAGATGAGACTGATCTGTGGCTATACTAGTCATAACATCCATGGCCTTATTTTTTTGCAAGAGATATTCTTTCTTAAAATCGGTAAAGGTTGCGCTACATTTTAATTTTATACATTTAAAACTGTATATATTTTTAAGACAAAACAATATTTAATGCTTTATTGGGATAACATGTGCATAGTACATATGCCTCCTGTATAACCCAGCCACCTGTATAAGCCAGCCACTTATGTTGTCTCCCAATGGTGGCTGGCTTAGACAGGTTTGACTGTAGCATGAATATCTATAAATTTACACACTATTTTTTGTCTTTGAAAATGCATAGTAACTAGATTTGTCAGTAAGCGTGGGCCCAAGTACCCCAAAATATGTAGATTTTTTCAAAGTCTGTGGGCCCGTAACCTTGGCCTTGGGATCAGCGGAAGTCGGACAGTCATGGATTTGTCACAGAATGATAGTAGACCATTAGAGTAATGCATGTGTGAAATATTAAGAACTTTTGATGAAAAAAATTGAAGTTTAACATTTCTCTGATGTTAAGTTTTGTAAAGAGACCAAATATTTGACCTTGGGATCAGCGGGGGCTGGACGGTCGTGGATTTGTCACAGAATGATAGTACAAGCTTAGAGGAATGCACGAATGAAATATTAAGAATTTTCAATAAAGGAAATAGAAGTTAGAACTTATTTCTCCGACATTGACCTTGGGATCAGCGGGGGTTGGACAGTCGTGGATTTGGCGCAGCATGGTAGTAGGGCCTTACAAGAATGCATGTGTGAAATATTAAGCATTTTAGATGAAGGAATATTTCTCTGATGTTAAGTTTTGTAAAAAGACTAAGTATTTTACCTTGACCTTGGGATCAGCGGGGGTTTGGATGGTCGTGAATTTGGCACAGCATGGCAGTAGAGCAGGAATGCATGTTTTAGATGAAGGAAATAGAAGCTATAACATATTTCTCTGATGTTAAGTTTAGTGAAGGACTATATTGACTATACCCCCCCCCCCACAACTATTGTGTGTGTCCACCCGAGCATTAGTGCCAACCAGTGGGGTACCACCTGGTAATGTTTTATTTACTGACGAGTCACACTTTATTTTGCGTCGGAATGGATGTGAGCGTGGACGTGAACCACAGTCGTAGGGAGTGATTTGTGGAGCCCTGCATTGCAGAGACTGACCACTATGTCGGAGGGTCTATCATGGTATGGGCTGGTATTTCGCTACTTACCAAGACACCACTAGTGGAGATACAAGGGAATCTGAAAGCCCAACGATACCAGTAGGAAGTTATTCTGCCGCCCTTGCGCCACATGATGTGGCCGCCAACCGTGGCAAGCGAGTAGTGCAAGACAATGCACGACGTCATGTATATAGCACGCGGTTCAATGCAAATTTTACGGGATAACAGCATATTATCATTACCATAGCCTGCAAAAAGGCCCCGGATCTTAACCCAAACGAGCATGTCTGGAATATTATCGACTGACGGATGTGACGGCGCCCACAACCACCGAACCTTTTTTTACTTTCTACTTCGTGGAGAGTGACCCAATAATTTTGTTAATACACACTTTATTAGAAAAGTTTATGGTAATATTTTTAGGGTCACTGGAATTACCGGAAACCTCTTATTTACCGAAAACCACTGAAATACCGGAAACCCCTTTAAATCACTATATAACTAGAAATGGACGCTTGTCGACAAGCGCATATGTATCCCCCTCCCCAGATACACAAGTAGTTTGAAAAAAGGGTGTTCGAGTTATGCTCCGGAGACAAAATCAGTGACGGAAAAAACAAAGGGAGATAACTAAAAAAACAGTGATGCAAGAGTTGTCATTCTTGCGTGACACACCTTTAGGGTTGTGGTCTATGCATGTGTGAAGTTTCATGAAAATATTCCAAAGGGTGTTCGAGTTATGCTCCAGACACGAAATCAGTGCACAACAAACAAGGGAGATAAACTAAGAAATTAACGACGCAAGAGTTGTCATTCTTACGTGCGACACACCTTTGGGTCGTCTTCTATGCATGTGTGAAGTTTAATAAACTAGAAAATGTGTTCATAGAACACGGATGTCCCACATATCGCTTTGATAATAAATGAGGCCAAATTGCAAGTAAAACTTTTCTTTTACCTGAGCGTTAAAGTTTTTGAAGCACCAAGTATGTGACCTTGACCCTGGGCTTGGCGGGGGCAGGACAAAAGTGGATTTGGCACAGGGCGGTAGAGGACCATTAGAGCAATGCATATATGAAATATGAAGCTGCTTCGTGAAAGAAAACAGAAATTATAAGATATTTACCTGAGTGTTAAAGTTTTTGAAGCACTAAGTATGTGATGTTAACCCTGGGCTTGGCGGGGGCGGGATGAACGTGGATTTGGCACAGGGCGGTAGAGGACCATTAGAGCAACGCATATATGAAATATGAAGTTGATCCGTGAATGGAAAGAAAAATTATAAGATATTTACATTAAAGTTTTTGAAGCACCAAGTATGTCACTTGTGACCTTGACCCTGGGATTGGCAGGGGCAGGACGAACGTGGATTTGGCACAGGGCGGTAGAGGACCATTAGAGCAATGCGTATATGAAATATGAAGATGATCCATGAAAGAAAACAGAAATTCTAAGATATTTACCCGAGCGTTAAAGTTTTTGAAGCACTAAGTATGTGACCTTGACCCTGGGCTTGGCGGGGGCAGGACGAACGTGGATTTGGCACAGGGCGGTAGAGGACCATTAGAGCAACGCGTATATGAAATATGAAGTTGATCTGTGAATGGAAATAAAAATTATAAGATATTTACCTGAGAGTTAAAGTTTTTGAAGCACCAAGTATGTAATCTTGACCCTGGGCTTGGCGGGGGCAGGACGAACGTGGATTTGGCACAGAGCGGTAGAGGACCATTAGAGCAAAGTGTATATGAAATATGAAGCTGATCCGTGAAAGAAAACATAAATTATAAGATATTAACACGAGCGTTAAAAGTTTTTGAAGCACCAAGTATGTGACCTTGACCCTGGGCTTGGCGGGGGCAGGACGAACGTGGATTTGGCACAGGGGGGTAGTGAACCATCAGAGCAATGTGTATATGAAATATGAAGCAGATCGGTCGAAGGATGAAAAAATTATGAGACATTTACCAGAGTGTTAAAGTTTTGTGACAGACGGACGGGAGGACGGGACGCACGTTCCTACGAATGAATACTTGTTGGGTTTTTACTGTATAAAAATACCCAACAAGAGTACCCAACACTATCCTAACCCTACCCAATAAGATCCCCGTACGCTTACAACAAGTACCCATTCGTGTGTGCGGACGGACAAGGGTAACACTAAATGCCCCCTCCACTATCGTGGTGGGGCATAAAAATATTCCAAAGGGTGTTCGAGTTATGCTCTGGATACAAAATCAGAGCACGAAACAACAAAGGGAGATAAGTAAACAAGAATTCCGCGGAATCAGATGCCTCGCCTTGTCCCGCCTTGACCTCGAGCCTGGGCCCGAAAGCAATTTTCACTGGCCCGCCGAACATATTACATGTATACAATTATTGACTAGTGAGCCATAGAATATCAGATTATATTCTATGGCTCACTAGTCAATAATTGTTTTATTATATGATAATAGTCTGTATATAGCACTTACGACCTTATGCTACTAGACAAAAATTGAAAAAAAAAAGTTTAAAAATTAAAAATAATAATGCTTGCTACTGGAGCCCAGAATTTTTTTTTAATAGTCCTATATTTATCTACATATATCTGCACAGGTCCACATAATGCCACAATATTTTCAACACAGTGTTTTCCGGTAATATAGCACGCTAATCTGGAATCTGGAATAATAACACTATCTACACCAGACAGCATCATATTTGAAACACAATATTTAATCATTATAGTAATTATAATAATTATTATACCATGCCTAAGATACTATTATTATGTATTATTTGTGAGGAACAGACTATTAGTACTGTCCATTCTTAACTGCGAGTGTTTTACGGTAAATTTCACAGTCGTTCTGAATTTGGAATTAAACACCAAACAAGAGGATCCTAACTCATTTTATTTCAAACAAATAGTAATTAGTGCATATATATCTCATAATATAGTAAACAAACCATTTATCACACAACAAACACTTATTTATGACATTATATAGTGATTTACAGGGGTTTCCGGTATTTCGGTGGTTTTCGGTAAATAAGAGGTTCCGGTAATTCCAGTTACCGATATTTTTATGTCATATTGTATAAGTACTATAATTATTTCACCCGGGCGCATTTGAATCGTTTTGCAGATGTTTTTAGAAAGGTGTTTCATGTATGTACAAACAATAATTGAACGTCCAAGGCACGCTAGAAACACCTGTGCCCGGGACCACTGTACTCTGTAGCGGGCGCACGATTCACCCAAATCCTCATTTTCCCCCAAATCCTCATGTAATGAATAAGTTATCCAATTAATATGTCTCAAAACCTTTTAATATCGTTCTTAAGAAGTTATTGAACCTGATTTGAATACGTTTTTATGGTAAAAAGAGTCTTATTTCGATGTTTTAATTTAACTTAGGCATTCTAGCAGCCAAGGGAGATCATCCAAAATAAATTATGAGATAAATGCAAGGCAGATAAATGTTGTTTGACCCATCTTGGTCAAGTGAAACATGACATTTTCTGGCGAGCTTCGTTTTAATATCACGTTCTTAGCCAAACTCCTTGCATCAGCTATGTACCTGAAAATAGTATTATTCAATGATATAGTGACAATTTAAGCTGGTATTTACATCACAAAGTGAGTAATTAAGAGGATTTGGGGAAGATTTGGGGATGATTTGCTGCATATCGGGCCCGTACTGCATACAAACAGATGAATAAACATTTGGAATGGTAAATAACTTGCATGTTTCAATTGACCAAAATGGGTCAAACAACATTTATCTGCCTTGCATTTATCTCATAATTTATTTTGGATGATCTCCCTTGGCTGCTAGAATGCCTGAGTTAAATTAAAACATCGAAATAAGACTTTTTTACCATAAAAACATATTCAAATCGGGTTCAATAACTTCTTAAGAACGATATTAAAATGTTTTGAGACATATTAATTGGATAACTTATTCATTACATGAAGATTTTGGGAGGATTTGGGGGGAAAATGAGGATTTGGGGAGGATTTGGGTGAATCGTGCGGGCCCCCTCTGTAGAGATACAGACCCGTATAATTTTTCTACACTTAGCTACAATATGCGTAGCGGTAATCGCTATTACCTGTAGCGAGAGCGGAAGTATGACTATTCATTCTATTCTACACTGTGAAAATGAATTGGTGGAAATGTGTGTACATCTATGGCATTTTCTTTTAAATATTGACACACACCCTCACCTTTGCCATCAGGACACTGCATATCCACGTGAGCCGAGCTAAAACAATAAGGAAATCCGTCACTTATCTGAAGCGCTATTTTTGGTTGTTGCTTACCTGGGCTGTGGCAGAGCGCGAGTTTCTGGAAAGCAGTTCGGCAAGAAGCTCTTCAAAGTCGATACGGCCATCGTTGTTCCTGTCTAACTTCCTAAACAGGATACGCAGCCGATCTCCTTTTTCTTCGGAATCGTCGTCTGAATTATCGATATTGTGAGACATTCTAATTTTAATTGAAAAGGTTGTTACAAAGTCATTTTGTCAACACATTTCACGTTAAATTTCACTTCCTGCGATCTGTGGTC
Organism: Conchocele bisecta; assembly: GCA_029237695.1. NCBI lineage: Eukaryota > Metazoa > Mollusca > Bivalvia > Lucinida > Thyasiridae > Conchocele > Conchocele bisecta. Next base: position 75,177,408 of record CM055271.1, on the reverse strand, counting down.
GGTATGACTAAAATAAGAAAAGGGCCCTTTTCTAAGAAAAGGACAGAAAAGGACAGAAAAGGACTTCGTGCCTAATAAAAGGGCCTATAAAAACCACATTAACGGTTCAAATGAGTGTAAAACAATGTTTATATATATGTATGACGATATTTTATTGAGGTACCCATAAAATAAAACCCATATCATGAAGAATAAAGATGTTGTGCCATTTGAAGTAATCTCGACTCAAAACGTGTATTGAACTATACAAAATGGCGGACAGAAAAGGACCTCGTGTCTAAGAAAAGGGCCTATAAAAACCACACTAACGGCTCAAATGAGTGTAAAACAATGTTTATATATGTGTAGCGATATATTTTATTGAGGTACCCATAAAATAAAACCCATATCATGAAGAATAAAGATGGTGTGCCATTTGAAGCAATCTCTACTAAAACAGTGTATTGAAATATTTAAAATGGCGGACAGAAAAGGACTTCGTGTCTAAGAAAAGGGCCTATAAAAACCACACTAAAGGTTCAAATGAGTGTAAAACGATTGTTTATATGTGTAATGATATTATATTGATGTACCAATAAAAATCCAGGGTACGTACGGAATTATATTCCGATTCCGATTTCACATGTACTCTGAAATTTATATTTCAGACAGAAAAGGACGTCTGTCTTAAGAAAAGGGCCTATATAAACTCTGTTAAACACCAATAATCAATCAAAATATACTGGACACTTTTATTGGAACCAAGCATGAGTACTGTTACTATCATGAAAGAAAAAGAAAACATGACATCAACATTTTTATTTATTTTATTATATATTGGCATTTTTTTCATCTTTCTATGTCACACTTGGCGCCCCGTACCCTGAGTTGATTAAACACGATGAGTTTTTTTGTCGGGCACGTCTTTCTTCATTTTTTTGCTGTAGCTGTGTGATGATAGCTATACTATCTTCTATCCGTTGTGCAGTCATCCCAGCACTTCTGACACTTTATTTCCATTAATGTCCTTGTATTTTTCTTGATGTCCTGTTTTGTTACCACTTCCGGTAAATCCTGCTGGTCTCTGACTTCTAAAGCTGCTTCTTTTGCAAGTCAATCAGCCATGCTATATATTGCCTTCAATGTCAGCATGTCCAGCTAGGTGTTCAATGTAGTTTAATTTGTATTCCTTTATTTTCAATTCCGTTCATCCTTTGTATTTCGGTTGTTGTTAATAAATGGCTATCTACAGTGTAACATGTCTTCCACTTAAATAGTGCCAACAAGCTGACATAGGTCTGGCTGTCAGAGAATACCTGTAGGAGACCTGACCCAGTTCTAGTTGTTTCCACTTTACTCAGGACCATGTCATTTGCTAATAGTTCTCCAAGTATAATGGAAAAATGGCTAGACACTGGTCTTTTGACTTATTTCTTACAACTCTGTGTGTATAACACTGCTCCTGCACTACAGGGTCCTGGATTTGTTGAACATGAACCATCTGTGAATGCAATCCAGGAATTACGTGGAAGTTTTCCTATAATTGAGCTGATCAAATCCTTGCCAATACCACATTGAGCGTCCGTTCTACTCTTTGATGATCCTAAATGCTTCCAGTACTCTGGCGTTTGTCTTGTTGGTTGAAATGATAGCTTGTAATTAAAGGTACAAATGCCCACTCAGTAGGCACAATATTTTATTTATATCAGAGACATCATCTGAGACATTTTCTGGCAAAATAAACATTCATTCACCATTAATATACAGGTAATTTGCATGAAAATGTCACAATTTAGCACAGTTGAAATCCGAATTTAAATGACTTAAAATGCAGGAGAGTGCATTTCAGGCCATCTAGGTTTAAAAAAAATCAGGCGGAGCATGCCCCCGGACACCCCAAGCATAAGCGCTCCACTACGTGGGGCTCGCCCCTGACGTACCCCCCAATAGAAAATCCTGTAATACAATTTATATCAGTGATAACCGTGTTCCCTTCAAATGTTAATGGACATTACTATTTATACTCTGAATTTATTTTGTGATGTGCAATTATCATACTTTATAATCTGTCGAAAATATTATTTTTTTCAGGCGATGCATTTAATTAGTATACATTATTAAAAAATACCATGCCTCATTTGCGGCCACTCGTAATATTTAGAACTGGTGGTATATACTAACACAATTATACACTTATTTAATTCCTATAAAGAACATTTTGTGCATATTGCGTGGACATGTACCTTTAACTTATAGCTGTATCATGTTGACATTGACATTGCACAGTGATTTCAGCTGGTCAGATAAAGTAGCCATCATGCCAAATGCAGAGATAAATTATTTTATTCTAGGATTTGTAGACCATTTCACCAGATATCTTTTATTCGGGATGCTCTCGCTGTATTAAATAATCTTCGCAACTTCTCTGACGGTTTTTTCTTCTATTCGAAGGTGTAATGGCTGAATGGCTGCATTGTGACATACGGCATTTTACCCTGGACATGATGTTATATCATTACTCACTGGTATGTTTTTCTCTGAGTATTTTTTAATTGTTTCAGCACGGTTACTCCAAGTAGTGTCAGGAGTCGCATTCATCAAATATATCGTCCCAATTTGTGTTCAGAATTAAACTTTTCATCCTTTTCATTTATATGGCTGCCTTTGAAGTAATTAAGTTTGTTAAATTCCATGTAACATGTGAGCCGCACTCCTTAATCCCAAGCTCAGGACAGTGTCAAACATGATATGAGCGTGGAACATGTCGCCGACTTTGTGGTACTCACAATGATCCAAAATAGTTTGTCCAAAGGCCATAAACGGGTGTTTATTTTAGCAAAGTCAACCGGGGCCGTTAATAGCACGTATTAACTAGGTCGTACACTTTGGGAAACACAGAGGACACCTTTTCCCTTAAGTATTCGTCCTTTGGAATTGTAATATTTAAGGAATTTTTTGTTTGTTTGGACATCTTAGACTAATATTACCCTCCTTTCTGGTGTATCTTTTCTGGTACTGTGTTGAGTGGAGACACAATTAATGGATTCTATAAGAATGGCCGCATGGCCGCATGGCCGCATGGCCCCAAAACAGTTTTTCCTCTTCCGAGAATTCTCCCTCCCCTGATGATGTTTACACTTAACGTTCGAGTTAATGTTTGAATGTTCCCCAAGTGTATATCCCAACAAAATATTAAAACTCAAGCAAACATAATGAGTCATCTTTATAATCAATTAGCGTTTACCTTAGCACTATAACACCTTATTTTACATCCTTGATATTCTTTTCTGATTCGACGACCCTTTCACGAGTTTATTTCAAAAAGGCTGCCTCATCATTATATTCGGGGCTACTGTACAAATTCAACAATTTATGTTTTGTACAATAGTGAGTGTTCAACTGTTTTGGGGTATTATCGCTTATGTTGACAGTATGAGTAGCAGTGTTAAACTACTAAGATAATCAGATGGACCTGAAAATGCCATATTTGCATACAACCCCATGGAAGGTATTTTGGAAAAATGTGGCATCAAAGAATCTGAAGAAAAAGCCTGTTTACATGCTACACGAATGATGTTTGTATGTGTGTTGTTTGATACTGTGAAAATGACTTTAGAAATCAGACCAGAACGTTTGCAAGAAAGTATACAGGTAGTGGAAATCTATCTATGCAAATAAAAAACTGAATACTAGGAGTTACACTCACGTTTAGGCAAGTTAAATTTTATGTGTGCGTGTGTAAGGCTATGCAGCTTTTTTCTCGATATATTGTTGACATTCTCAAGGGAGTTATATAAGTCTGAACAAGCCATGTCACATTGTTCCGCAATATCTTAAGATGGGTCTACAATGATGTATCGACAGTTGCATATTGGTGTTTCCATGATGCTCCCAGAGGACTGGTCCAATCACGAAAGTATTTATCAACATATGGTGGGGGAGCTTTTGGTAATCATTACTTTCACGTTAAATTCCCGCCATCATTGTACAACATTCTTTGCATGTAAATGCTTTTCGAATGTTGTCGATTGTTGTTGCGCTTAAGTTATGGGAATTCCAGCTCAGAGGTCAAATGTAGTGTCATGCTACCATCAGACATCCTGTGCGATATTAAATAAAGGATCAACTGGCAGTGAATTACTGCAGTGTTGTCTAAGGGATATATGGTTCATAGCTACAGTTCATGAGTTTTGAGATAAAACCGAATACATTTCTGGTGAGAGCAATAGAATGGCAGATTATTAAGCAGAAGGGATTTCTAAGATCCATATCATATCTTGAGCGTATTGAGGAATGTGCAGTAGAATGTCAAGTTACGTTATATGTGTTTGAACTGTACGAATACTGATAACTGTATTGGTAGTTGTTACAGATTCACAGTTACAAGAGTTGAGGCCGGATCTGACTGTGGACGTCTTAATTATTTGTTCTTTTCTATGTGTTTGCATTTTCTCTCCGTTCCAGTCCTATGAAAGTTTTATCATTATATGCACATTTTGTTTGAGCCGGTCATGTAAGTCTCTTCAGGCCATTAACAATTACGTTAGTGGTGTGCCAACAATACATATGTTGCTGGGAATATAATGTGATGTTAATATTTCTTTTTATTTCAAGTGTAAAGCGTGTACTCAGCTTGAATCCTTACTGCGCAAAACAAGCACTTTCAATAACCCCTGAAATTTTAAGGATATTCTACACTTTACTCGACTTGCCTGTTCCTCAAGATGCTTTTTTTTTGGTGTTTGTGTTCCTTTACCTTTTTGATAATGGCTTGGAAATCCAGTCTGGCATTGAATCATAAGCATCGTACTTCACAAAAAAATATCTGCTACGGAATGATGTTGTAGCTTCTGGTAATAATTTAGTTGTACCATTTCGTTCGTCTAAAACATTACAGCTTGCTGGCATGGAAGATCGTTGAAAATTCCACTCCTTAATTAGATCAAATTCAAATTTATGTTCAGTATTGGTCTGTGAACATTTGCTAAATTTAGTTGTGATTTCGTTTTACAGACCACAGCTTTCACGGTCGCGCACGAAGTCAATGACATGTGCATTGTTTCAGAAAACGTTGAAGTCTCTTGTTAAGTCAATTGGTTTAGATAATAATTTATATTATTCACATACTTTTCGTCGAGGTGGTGCCACTCTGGCCTTTCGGACGGCAATTCCAGCCAAGGTGATCCAGTTACAGGGTGAATGGAAAAGTGATGCATTACACAATATTTTACTTTCAGTTTAGATGATAAACTGTTAGTAGCTTGAAAAATGAGTGACTTTAATTTTATTTAGTCCATTGATTAGGTCATCATATTATGTTGCTTTGCGATTCCATAGCCAAGCATGTGAGTGGGGTTGACTGTTGGGAGGTGCATAATTTTCCAAGTACGACGCTTGGTCGTCTAATATTGGAATTTGAAAAAAAAACAACAACACTATATTAAGAGAGAAAGTGCTGAAAACAGACGATTTTATAGTGCATGTAGGCACTAAAGATATATACAGAATGTCACATTATGACGTCCCAGCAGCATTGAATAATCTATGTCATGCCATTAGGAACATTACATGCTGGGTTAAATTACCAGTATTATAGTCCGCCATTATTCCAAGACCGATGACTACTCTGTTACTGGGGGTCGGTTATTAAAGCCAACACTAAGATGGTGTCTTTCTATAAGATCGTGCACCGCTCAGACGTATGCATGCTATATTAGCATAGTTTAGTATCTACTATGCTGAATTTATTTGAATATGTTTAAACTATTGGTCGATTACCGGGCATTCTTCTACTTGAACGACTTTTGGAAAAGTCAGGTTCCAGAATGCTGATTGATCTTGGTGCTATTATTATTCCGATAAATTTGAATGCATTCAGACCGAGCAGGTCTTACGACAATATGCATACATGGCATACACACATCATGCCCTGACCCCTGATGACATTTATTTGAGTGTATGTTTGAAACATATCTCTTGTACTTTGATTAATTCATGACATTCAGAATATGGAGTGATATCTGATTGTGCTCCTACATAACTTTTCTGATTTAAAGTACAAGTGTCCACTATTTGTATCCATTTATAACACATTCCAATTATTTATAATAATATTTATGTTTTCAGACACTTTGTAGTCATCCTTGCTTTAAATCTCTGAATTATTGATGTTGGACACATTCGTCGATTTTACGATTTTTAGCCGAATGCAAACACATGATGTCATCAATGAACAGTGACGTTACTTGTTGTGTTGAGCCTATCTGCTAAATTACACATAGACTAGAAAAAACAGTCCACAGCTTGATATTCTCTGAAAAGGGAATTTTTACGGTTCAACGTCTTGAAATAAAAAAAGGTTATAGCTATTTGAATTAGGTCCCCGTTTTTTGGGACACCCTGTTTGTGCTTCTATTTACATAGCGTCAGTTCAAGTAGTAACAATTTGCAGTCTGATCTGTAGCCTATTTCACCAACATTGCACAGTATACTTATCCAGCAAAGTATACTGTTCAGGGAGATATTTTCAATTTAAGGAGAAATTTATTATGTTTTATTATACTGAATTTATTACATTATCACAGCCATTTTGGCTGTGATAATGTAATAAATTCAGTATAATAATTCTGCATACTTTTCATAGGCGGCGGAAGCCGAACATTATTGGGGGGCCCAATGTTGAGGGCCCGAAGGCCTCGATAGCGTTAGGGGGGTCCGGGGGCATGCGCCCCGGACATTTTTGAAATCCAAGTGGTGTGAAACGCCATTTCCTGCATTCTCAGAAAAGTTATATATGCAGTGGTTAGTTCTATTTTAAATAAATGCATTTTGGGAAAATAAGTATACTTTGCAGGCCCGTAGCCAGACCTGTTTAAAGGAGGGGGGGGGGGGGTCGTTTCGAAGGCCGCAGGGACCTGAGATATCTAGGGGTCTAAAAAAGTGGACCTCGAGGCTGAACAAGTGGACCTCGAGGCTGGGCGGGGGGGGGGGGGTGGGTCGTCCGACCGCTCCGACCCCCCCCCCCCCACCCCCCCCCCCCACCCTGGCTACGGGCCTGCTTTGCAATTTTGATGAAATTGGCTACTGGGACTGGTGTGTCGTGGTAGCTTGATATATATGGTGATTTTTCCCCCACTTATTGATACTTTTAGGTATATTTATAGACCTTGGTCAGTGACTTCAACCAGTGACAGTGTTTATTTATAGGTCTTGGTATGTTACTTCAACGAAGTAACATACCAAGGCGTATACATACATTAAATATACCTAAAAGTATCAATAAGTGAAAAATAAAGTAAGTTGAATTTTTTTTTTTATTAACATGTTACATTACATTATTGTGTTCTAACAGGGAGTAAACTTTTTTTTTCAACTGATTTTTCCCACTTAAGTTATTGATACTTTTAGGTATACATGTATGTATAGACCTTTGTCCGTTAATACTTCAACCTGTTACAGTGTGTTGCGGTAGCTGTCTGCTGGATATATATGGTGCATCTATTCTGCATTTACTAAATTGATATTTCACACATTTCCCACTGGCCGCTTGTAATTGCCTTCTTTGAGACATGATTTGATTCGAGTTTCTGTACTGTATGACTATACTGATAAATTATACTCGGGCACATTTGAGACAGGAATGGATTTGAATTCGAGGGCAGTACGGGGACGAAGGATACATGCATGTATGGTCCATGGGCAGCATGACTGTACTTATATACAATACTCAGGAACATGTGAGACATGTTACATGGAATGTATTTAATTGCAAAGGCAAACAGCTATCTTGTATGACACATCGTCTTGTTTTGTCAGATTTCCGTTGTCCTCTTTCCGGAATATCTCAGAGGTCCATATTCCTTCTAGGGAGAAAATTGTTACGTAGTTGATATATGGCTCTACTGAACGAAAGTGATTGAGGGGCAAATGAGTTAGGTGGTAATGGACAGTGTTCCACTGTTTGTGTTGTGTTGTATAATTGATGTTACTGTTTTATGTTTATCAATACACGTGTACATATAATTAACACTTTTTTTATTGTTACATAGGATGTTTACATCCTGTGTTATAGTTTTGTTCGTGTGAACCAGATCTAAGGACTACATTTTGCGGAGATTCGGATGAATATTTTCAACGACCTGTTTTTAAATTTCACATTGAGACCAATGTGTTGAACATAACCTGCGCAATATACTTATTTGAAGAATGAAACCACATAGGATCTCATTGTGTATATTACGCTCTATTTTATAACAATATGTGGAACTATTTTGTTGCCCATTAACAAAATCCCTGGAGGTACTTCGTCTCATCGGACTGCCACGCTGGCGACCCGGGTTCGTGTCTTTTTTGTTGTTGTTGTTGTTGTCATTTCCAGTTCTATAATATAACAACAAATAGTGTGAAACCTCACTAAATGGACCATGCAACTGTTGATACTGTGGATAACTCTCTCCCCGCTGTACGTGTTGATATGTTTAATTAACGGTTTATACAATGTAACCCACGGTAGTGTGAGTATACTATGACGACGGAACTTTAAAAACGAATAGTGTAAACAGTGAAACTTCACCAGACGGGCCATTGTGACACGGTTAGAGAGTTTCCCGCTGTACATTACTGCCCTTACGAACGTTTTCTACACTTATGAATGCAACACGCTTTACATTCGGTATGATACGACAAGTAGGTTTCTATGGAACAATTAAAAAGAATGGTGTGTACCGTGGAACCTCACTAAACGGGCCATCCATCGCATGATTACGCGATCAGTGCGGTTCCCGTTGTACATACTGTTCGTTTTCAAAGTTGCCTACACGCCAAATGCAATCCAGCGAGGAGTAAGTTTACAGGGAACCTTTACTTACAAGAAAAACGCATGCTGTGTAACCTCAATAAACGGGCCATCCTACTGATTAACATAACGTTTCTGAATGTTGACATCCAAATTGCTTCTGATGGACGGCACTGTGTGCTGGACGGCACTGTGTACTGGACGGCACCACGTGTGGGCCGGCAGGTGGCATGTGATGGACGGCATCATGTGCTGGACGACATGCACCAAGTGCTGGACAGCAGGCACCATCTACTGCAATGCACCATATGTTCAGTACCTTCAGTACTTTGATTTTTTCATTGGCATGCCTTCGGCTTGTGTCGGTAGAATTCGTATTATCTTCTCCATTGATTATTTGTTTGGTTCGTCATTATTTTGACTTTTTGACTTACGAGCTATCAGGCAGAATTGCAGATATCTTTAGGTGAGATGATATTTGTATGTTGGTTTATTTATTCATACAATAACTGAATTACCAGGATATCTCACCTGAGCCGAAGTGAGCTATTGTTACAGCTTTTGTCCGTCCGTCGTCACTTTCCCGATACTAGCATCTTATTCTTCTGAACCGCTATGCCGATGTTTACCAAACGTCACGATGATGATCTATGCGTTACTGACTCCTTCAGATCTGTTTAAATGGACGTCATCGCATATCCAGATCGATTTCAACGAAACTTGGCAGCAGTTATCGATATCAATGCTCTTTCAGATTTGTTAAAATAATGATTCGTGGATCAAAAATGGGCGGGGCCCGGGGGGGGGGGGGGGGTAGGTGGGGGTGTCAAGTAGGGGTCAAATTTCACATTTGACCAATTATGGTCATTTCATATATCGAATCGTAAGTATCGAGGAGACGATCGCTCTGGAGCAGTTTTTGTCGTGGTCGGATGATAACGTCATCCACGATGACCGACGAAAGATCGAAAGGTCATCTTTTTACTGTATCACCTATTTTGATGGTAAATGTATGAAATTATAGGTATGTCTCTATGCTCCCATTTGATATACAATATGTATGTCTACGACGGGTGTAATCAATGCACCCCGCACCCAATCAATAGTGTTATAAAAGCTGCCAATGGGGGCATCATAAGTGTGGAGCAGGTACACTTTCCTACTTTTTGTTTCTGGCGATACAGTTTCAGTTCTTTCAGTACTTTGATTATTATATATTTCAAATGTCTTCATCTCGTGAACCGCTAGGAAGTTGCTGGTCAAATTTCAAGTATTTTCATATTTGGTTTAAACAATATTTATTTATGAATTACAAATAACAATATACATTACAATACAAGAAAGGTGGGATTCGAAAACAAGCCATATGACTTATATGAATTCGTCTCCAAGATCACGTGACAGCATAAATGTTGCGTACATGGCATGGCATATTATTGTGATTATATTACTATTATAAACCAATTTTGTATGCGATTTATGAAAACAAAATATACAAGCATCAGTATTTAACAATATATATGAAGAGAGGGAGAAACAAATGCAGGGGTAGAAGTAAGGTGGTGGGGGTGGTGGTGGGGGTATAATTATATGCGTAGGGTTGTCCCGTTGCACATGCTCGCACTGCCCCGACCGATCCAATGCGACATCCGAACCACTGTCACCAGTTAGTTGTCTGATCGGTGAAAGAGAAAACGTTTTGACACCAATGTGTATGTCTGCACCGCGGCAAAGACTTCATAATATTAACACCTACAGGAAGGGATTACCATTCAACAAGAGAGATGTAGTGATGCTACCAAAGCATCTGCTAACGACGTCGACCACTTGTTGTCTGATAACATCAAATTTCGGACATTTGAGGAGAAAATGCTCATTGTCTTCGACTTCGCCACATGCACAGAGTGGACTACCTACAATTTGTTTCGTGAATAAGTGCTGATGCAAACCACTAGACTTCGTGCGTAGCCGTGTGTGATACATTTGCCCAAGTCTGTTGCCAAAGTAGAAGTATGGCATTGGTTTGACAAGATCGGTGTCTATGTACTTCTTGAAGGCTTCAAGAGAAATGATATTACGAGACTCGAGTGGGAGAAGATTCCATTCACTGATAGCAGAAGGTAGAAAGGATTCCTTATAGAGAGTTGAATGAAACTGGATCGTTTGCACATTGTCAGAATTACGCAGATTATAACGGGAGTTATCACCAACTACATTAGGAACAAGACCAGTTAGATAATCAGGACATAGTTGATTGTACATCTTATAGAAGGTAACACGTTTATGTTTGCGCCGCCTGGATGCTAACTTATCCCAGCCAGTTTCCTTATAGAGGGCATCGAGCGAGACGAGCTTTGTGGCACTTGTAACGATTATGGCGGCTTCTAGGTGGATTTTCTCAAGTTCTTCTTTCTCCCGCAGAGTGCAGTTGTCCCAGACGATATCCGCATACTCAAGAACAGGCCGAATAAAGATGAAGAACATCAATTCCAGAGACTTCCTATCTAGATAGAATTTGTGTTTACGGAGAAGATTGATCCGCTTGATCGCTTTAGAGCCAATGTAGTCTGTGTGTGTTTGCCAATTTCCAGCTTTAGAAAAGTGTTTGTGCTCAGTTACCTCTTTAATAGGGACATGATTCATGTAAAGCCTCGGATGTTTGCATGGTTTAATTTACGAGTTAAGAGGAGAGTTTCAGTTTTATCGGGATTAAAAGTGACAAGCCAAGATTGTGCCCAAGAATGAATTTTGCCTAGATCGTCATTTAGTATGTTGCACCAAGATCATCTACAATATCATTTATAAAGACAAGAAATAATAGTGGTCCTAAGATAGAGCCATGTGGAATGCCCGCCCTGATAGAAACCCAAGTGGAACAGCTACGAGACAATACCACACGCTGTTGTCGGCCAGAGAGATAGTGTTGAAACCATTTAAGTAGTATGCCAGAAATTCCAGACATCTTGAGTTTGTACAGCAAACATACGTGCCAGACCCTATCGAACGCCTTCGATATGTCGCAAGATACAGTTCTAACCTCTTTACCTTCGTCCAATGCCTTACAGAAAGTGTTATATATGTCTACAAGTTGGTTGACTGTCGAATCGCCTCGTCTAAAACCTGATTGCAATGGAGTAATAGTTTGACAGTCGAGATAGAAGTTGTACATATGCTTGTGAATCATTTATTCAAGAGATTTTCCAATAGTGCTTAAGAGAGAGATAGGCCGATAGTTTACAACTTTAGTGGGGTCATCCTTTTTATAAACAGGAGTTACATTACCTTCTTTCCAAGCAGAAGGAACAGTACCAGCATACATTGAATAGTTGAAAAGATCACACAGAGGTTTAGGTAAAGGTACAGCTAATTCTTTAAGTAGCCGGTTGTTGATTCCATCTGGTCCCGATGCCTTTCCAGTTTTTAAGCTAAGAAGGGTAGAGGTAACTTCGTCTGGAGCTAGGACAATGCTACTTAGTGCGGGTTGCTGTGCATGTGGCGTCTGTATTGGTGGCAGAGATGCATTTGTTTCATCAAGTAGAGTAGCTTGAAGGAAGTGTGTGTTGAACAGGTTAGCCTTAAATTGTCTCCTTCGCATGTGATGACAGTGTTATTGTGAATGAGAGGTGGAAATGAAGATGGGTTATCATTATCGAAAAGTTTGAAGGTTTTCCACCAATCCTTATTAGTAAGTTCACCAGATTTTAGTCGCTAACTAAGTTTACGAAAGTAATGTTTTTTTTGCGCTACGTAGTGCATTTGTTGTTTCATTTCTAATTTTCCTATATACAGTCCTATGAGTAGGGGAGTTTGTAGATTTCGCTTTACGGTGTGCACGTTTACATTTGCGTATTAATTTGCGTAATTCGTTGTGGAACCAGGGTGGATCTGTTAGTCTTACTCTTACAATTTAATTTGGAATGTATTCGTCTGCGAGTTTTACAATGAAGTCAGAGATATTAGTAGCATGTGTGTTTATGTCTTCATGCAAGAATACTGACCAATCTGTGTGAGTGAGTGTATCTCGAAAACCATCATAGTTGCCATCATCATACCTCCACACCCATCATGTATATGTGCCCACTTTTGGTTTCCTATAGTTAAATATGGTGAATACAGGACCGTGGTATCTTAGTGGAAGGTCTAAGAAAGGTTCATCTACTCCACTATGAACAACGGAGTCAATCTTCCTTCTATACATTATAGTAATCAAATAATGAGTGTTCAGTGTAGTGTGCTGGTTCAGAAATAACCTGTTGGAAACCATAGGGAAGAAACAGAGAGTCCAACTTACGCCGCATAGTGACAGCCAGAAAGTTAAGATTTAGATCACCCGTGACGACGATATTATCGATATCAGTGTCAACAGCAAGGTCGATGGATCGTTCTATATCTCGAAAGACATCCTTAGTTGAGTTCGGTGGTCTATAAAACACCTCAATGATAAGACGTTTGCCAGGTATGGAGTTCTTCACATATACGATGACACCACCGTGCTTTTCTCCGCGCCTGTCATTACGGAAAGGAGCATGGACGTTTGGGAACAGTATATCGCTACTTCCGGTGTCGGGTGAGAGCCAAGTTTCAGAGAATGTGACAACATCAAAGTGTGATAGTTCAGCGTATAACTGGTCCTTTCTTGGAAGAAAGCTTTGGACGTTGTAATGTACAACTGACAGATTGTGCCGGAATAGAGACATGTCAAACTTAGACGAGTCGTCAGTAGAAGTATCGGAGTGCATACTGTTTGGTCCAGGGTTATTTCTATATAGAATATATGGAAACATATTTGTGAATACTACCTCGTTACTGTATCCTATACGGCACATGGAGTGGCCAAGTCGGCCACCTTTGTGTGTTCCAGCCATCAGCCAGTTTCACCTGTTCTGTCGTTTGACAAATAACTCAAAATGTGAAGTAGACCATATGATATAATGTAGCTAATAACATGTACAAAAGCCAGGAGAACGGACTCCTATCCATTATATTACACAAAACTTATGTCTGTTTTCTGGACAGATTTGTGCCTGTGTTTTTAACAACATGAACCACCATTATAGATAGCCTCATACACAGAAAATCGCACAGTGTATCACTTACCTGGAAAACCACACACCATATAAACCCACTACTGTACTCCGTTATTAACTATCAAATGCAGTGACATGTAAGCAGTTACTATGCGAGTAAATATGGCTTTACATATGGGCAACTTGTATACTAACATAGGCTGTGCATCAGTTGCACATCTGTATGTACTGGAACACGGGTGCCGCGGCAGTCTGGCAGTCCAGGGAACGGATAAAAGATTAGATAAATTCAACTATTTATTAACTTTAGTTAGCACAAGAGATATCCGTGTGACGGTTCAAATGAACGGTACATTCGTCCGTACTGCAATACATAATAGATCGTGTGGATAGACTAAACTGTTTATAGATAATGATGTAGTAAAAACCGCACATATCAATATTAACGAAATGGCAGCGTACGGCCCAGTCAATCCGGTGGTTCTAGAGGTAGAACTTGATATCCATCAGATTTCGCTCACGTACAGGCAAATATGAATGTATAATTTAGTAGTTATATATTATGACTAATGGGGTCTCCGAGGACCCATGCAACGTTAAAATGACACAGGTGGGGGTATTGTAGACCCTAAACGGGTGAAAAATACCCTCTATTGCCGATAAGATCATCTCAAGGGTTAAATAATGTCCAAATGACTCTGGCTGGACTTAATAATGATCTAAACAGTAATGGTTCTTGCTATGAGAACAGGAAATTAGCTTACAAGGAGAGAGTTGTTAATTTTTCTGCATGGAATTTACGTGGAGGTATTGACGGGTGAAATGCAACAAACCAGAGTGAATGACGTGATTCATGGTGCACAGATTCTGAGATAAAACATTCATAGACAACACTTCTACAATGACAAATACGGATTAAAATACGTAGCATGGGATAGATAAGCACCCCCAAGTGCGTTTCTGAATTCTATTTCATTTGCTTGCGGTTAAATCAAATCGTTTCGCTAGAAACTACACCAACTCCCGTCATGCAACTCTCAAGAGGGCGGATGAAAAGCCATGCGATTTTACCATGTGCGACAAGAGAAAAAGAATCATATTATCAGTTACAGACGCAATTCCTGGGATAATTGAATAGCTATAGCTGGCAAAACAATGCATTTAATAGGCAGTTGTAGTATGTGTAGACCTTGTACCCCATGTACCCCATGTAGACTAGTCAACAAATACGCCTACCAGGGAATCTGCGACTGCGCTAAGCTCCAACAGGATCTCCATAGTCTAGAGAGATGGGAGAAAGACTGACAGGTGTCCTTTCATACAGACAAGTGCGAAGTCATCCACATCACCACTAGGAAATCTCATATCCTTCATAACTACTCTCTTCATGGTCATACACTCTCATCAGTGCTCCAGATGAAATATATTGGTGTCAGTATTAGCTACAACTTGAAGTGGAACAAACATATATCAACGCTATCTCCTCTAAAGCTAATCAGACATTAGGTTTCCTTAAACGTAACTTAAGGATTAACTCGCTCTCTATTAATCTCTTGTCCGACCCAAACTGGAATACTGCTCTACTGTATGAGAACCTAAGTGCACCATTAAGGACATAGAGGCCGACCATATAACACATAGATTAGTCCGTCAACTGGAGATGGTTCAGAGGAGGGCTGCAAGGTGGGTTTCCAATAGGTACCATAACACTTCTAGTGTGACCAACATGCTGCATAGTCTGGAATGGAGATCTATTGAGCAAAGACGTGTCGATGCCAGGCTATGTATGCTCTATAAAATAAGAAACTCTCTTGTAGCCATTGACGAAGATAATTACCTCATTAGAGGCACTGACAGACGTCAACATCAATACCGACAATTACGTGCTGACAAGGACTAAACACGATTCTCATTTTTCTCTCGGACCGTTATCCAGTGGAACCAGCTCCCGTCACACACTTGCTTGGCAGAGTCGCTGGATTCATACAAGACACAGGTCTTGAAGAACCAGCACTCTAGACTCAACTAAATTTGAACACTCTTCTTTCTCTGTATTATTTTCCTTTCTTTACTTTCTTCTATCTTTCCTAACTCTTCTGCTCTATCTCATCTTTTTCATATTTCACTATTTTTCCTTCTAAACACTCACTGGTGATAAGCCTCAGTATTGAGGGTATACCAGTATACTGGCAAAAGGACAAGTGCGTGAAATTGTCAACACACAATCAAGTGACAAATTATAGATGGAAATTCATATTCGACCGAAGACGGCTGTGATTATCGGTATGCGTGTTGTGGACTGAGTATGAATTGCCAGATCTCCATGTATATTGCTATTTCACGGGCTGTCGTTTCAACAGGAATGATATATACACTTTATGAGTATGAATGATTTGGAATCTAACTGCGTTGAAGATCAACGACAGGTAAGTCACATATACCCAGATATGCCGGTGCATATTATATTATATGTTTGATACATTGCTCTGTTTTCCCTTTTGGGGCTTAACATGAAAAACTGACTTTTCCTGGTTATGCGACCCCCTCCCCCCCCCCCCACCCCCAATTTTTATTTATTCAAATTACTTTTTATGAACTTACAAACGTATTTTGAAATGCCGTTTCAGATTTACTTTATACGGGGGATAGTAATTTCAGGTGAGTGATACATGGCCATTTGGGCCTATTGTTTATTTTCCATTTGATTCAAATGTGCTGACAATGAAGATACGTGTAATTCTAATGTGCTGACAAAACAGGTATTTATTTGGAAATAAGACTAATATAATAGGAAGCATCAGCAGATGATGCTGACTGGTTCCCGTTACAACATACTTTCATTGAGCTACAGTAGAACCTCTCTAAAACGGACACGCAGTATGTGTATACTTAATTGTATGGGTTTCATTGGTGCATATTTATGATGATAATGCATGTTCAAGTTCGCAAAGCATATATGCTAGCTTTGCAAACTTGAACATGCATTATCATCATAATTATGCACCAATGAAACCCATAAAAGTAAAGGTAGATACCCACTCACTAGACACATGATATTCTTTATATCAGAGACATCATTCGAGACATTTTCTGGCAAAATACACATTCATTCACCATTACCGTATACGTTGGAACAGTAATATGTCTGGTTTACAGTGGAACCTATCCGGTTTAGAGAGGTTCCACTGTATAAGCAAACAGATCAGCTGTTACAGAGAGGGTGTTGCTGTAGCTAGGTGGCCAGTGGTGGAGGTCCCACTGTATTTCAAATGTGTTGTGTAAATTAATACCTGTAATTATTGCAACATTACAGTAATCTATACTGACTATGCCAACATATGAGACACGCCATGCGATTTTGTACCTACGAACATGTGCGATATCTCATGATTTTATTTTACAAAATTTACAATATTTTCCGTAAATGACACCGAAAGATGACAAAATGTTCACAGCAAATGCGGAATACTATTCCGCATTTGCTATGAAAATTGTGTCATCTTTCATTGTCTGTAAATATATTTTTTGAAAAATCGCATATGTTCTTATGTACAAAATCGCATGGCGTGTCTCAGTTATCTAAGGTAACATATGGTTAACATGGACCGTATGCATATGAACGCGATTGTTGTATATTTATTGTATTACGTGCAATTGTTTTGCCTGCCGTTTCACGTTTACATGAAACTTTATCTCCATAACACATGTGCCATCATGCATTGTATTGTAAGCTGTATTATGTACCCCGACACGGCTTATGTCCATATTTGATCAGTGTACCTCCAGACCAGACTGCGCATAGATCTGCGCTACACTGGCCATTATTCAACTAATGAACCCTTCCAACTACTCTAAATAATACAATTGAGATATGCACCTGTATGAGTGATTGCTATAGCTGATCAGGAGCTACACAGGTTGGTTAAGCACTTCATAATCCCATTCAGTAATGGCGCGTCACATAGCATGAGTGCAAACTCACGGTTTCTAATATGTAACCAGCTTACAGAATCAGTAGGCTGCATTTATTTAGCTTATAATTAAGGGTGGGAATTGGCTCGTATACCTTCTATACGCGGACATATAAGTCTAAATAGGCCGAATTTTGAAGTGTTCTATGTGATATATGTTGGCGCAAGGCGGACAGATGTGTATAATTGTGTGCCGAAATGGGACACTGCTTAGGTACACATATGGTTCTGTAATTCCGCGCAGTGTCCCGGTGCACGGGAGGCGGGAAGAAGAGAGACGGGGTAACTGGGTAGAACCTGGCACCGGTGATGCAGAGAAAAACGGGTCCCAAGGAGAACCAATTCTCCCCTGGCGGCACTCGACACGCACGTTCCATATAGTCGGTAAATGCACGTGCTATTTTCGTCCATATAGTTGCCACATCCAGACAGCTCCAAGGCAGGCCGGGGCCAGAAGCAGGCATGGGCAGGTAAGCAGGCAAGGGCAGGTAGAAAATTCGGCTGAGCTTGAGCTAACTTGCTGTTTTGGTTAGACTTGTTATATATGGCTTACTTTCATAAGCAAGTGCGATAACTGAGTTTTCTGGACATCCTGGCCTCACGTGGCAGGGACTTGAACACCTCGGCTCCCCGTAGTGTCCACGTACCCCCATGTGTTAACACGTCGTCAGTCCCACTTGTGCGAACTGGCCGAAGTACGACTACACGCCAGATAATAATAATGCGCATATTCCATACAGAACCCAGTAATGGCCGTGTGATACACCCAGATACTAGTAGGCCAATCCGCCCGGCTTGTCCGATATATCGGCAGCCAGGCAGAGCCAAACGGGTGTCACCACAAACCATATCAGGATATTGTCAATGCCGAAATGTAGATCTAGATGTCCTCAGTAGTCAATGCCGAAATGTAGATCTAGATGTCCTCATACTGCATACACGTTGCCATATGTCACATCGTAATCATATTTCCAGGTGAAATGAAAATGCGCTAACAAATAAAAGTCAATCTTTTCTTTTTATTAATTCGTTCCCTCAATTTAATAACAATTCGTTCCCACGAAATAACAATTCGTTCCCATGGGAACGAATTGTTAATTCGTGGGAACGAATTGTTATATCGTGGGAACGAATTGTTAAATTGACGGAACGAATTGTCATTTCGTGGGAACGAATTGTTAATTAGAGGGAACGAATTAATACAAAAAACATGTTCTCTGCGGGGCTCCGTACAGTAGAGACTGTTGTATGTGATGGTGAAATATCTTGGTTATAAACTGTCTGTATCCAGTCATGGACAGCAGATGTCACCACAAATCTACCCTTACCAGCATTCACATTTCAACTGATGAAGGCTCTGATCAGACTGCACAAATGAAAGCATTTGTATAAGTGCTCTCGAGCTTGTTTATAATCGTTGGAAAATAAATCTAGTTTAAGATGGATTCACATCTGAGGTGTACATTCCCTTAAGGATGGATTCACATCTGAGGTGTAAATTCCCTTAATGACGGATTCACATCTGAGGTGTAAATTCCCTTAATGACGGATTCACATCTGAGGTGTAAATTCCCTTAAGGGTGGATTCAAGGTTGTTGTATGAACCACAGTACGAGTTGATTTAGTTAAACCTTTGAAATCGAAAGCCCGCTATTTAGCGGTTTATGCAATCAGTGCAGATCCAGATGAGTCTTCAGTTCAGGATCTGTACTTTTTGAAAGTAATTTTCATATTTTTGAGAACAAAACATATTTAATAAATGGACTACTCCGAAATCCATTTTGTGACTGTTGGATTGGTTGAACAATATAGATATCAAAATCCATTCCTGTTACTTTGGGGTGAAATGGTTAATGGTTTTTTAATGGAGTTTAATATTTACACACCCGGTATATGTGGTCGACTCCCGTAGTTCACATATATGGGAAGACAATCCTCAAGTCTGGTAAAGTTGGAATCACAGCTGAGGTGAGAATTCTGACATAGATTCGTGGTGATATCGGCTGTCCATGACTGGATACAGTCTGTCTGCAACCAGTGGTAAATTTATCATTACCGCGATTCACACCTGAACGGTGAATATATGAGACACGCCATGTGATTTTGTACCTTCGGACATCTGCGTAATTTCATCAAATACTTTTACAAAATTTACAATATTGTTCGTAAATGGCATCAAACGTTGACAAAATTTTGACTTCATTTATGAAAAATATTATAAATCTTGTAAACGTATTTAATGTGATTACGCAGATGTCCGAAGGTACAAAATCACATGGCGTGTCTCATAATTACCAGAACTCATTCTTCAATAGTAAATTAATTCTTACCAGAATAGTGAATAGTGAATCCATCTTTATTGGGAGTCACACTTCAATACTGAATCCATCTGTATTGTGAGTCACACCTCAATAATGAATGGCCGTGGCCAAGGGGATATGGCATGGTCTTCAATACTGGAAGTTGTGAGTTCAATATTCACCCGAGGTGTGAACAATACTTACATAGTATTTGCATCCCACTAGTCTGTCGGATGAGAGTTTAAACTGTGGTCCCGTCTCTATATGACCTTAGGTGTTGCTAGGTACACATTCGAGTTTACGTTTTAGCTCATGTGAGCCGAAGGCTCAAGTGAGCTATTGTTACCGCTTTTCGTCCGTCTATTGTCCGTCTGTCGTCCGCCACAACTTCTGAACCGCTCGGCGATGTTGACAAAACTCCACGGGGATGGTCTATGCGTTACTCCATTTCAGATTTGTTCAAATGGACGTCGTGGCATATTCAAGATGGTCGCCGTAGACAAGTATGTTAAATTCTTTAAAAAAATATTCTCATGAATCGCCAGACCGATTTCGAGGAAACTTGGCAGCGTTGATCGATAGTCAATGCTCTTTCAGATTTGTTAAAATGATCACCCCGGCTCATAAATAGACGGGCCCCAGGGTGTCAAGTACGGGTCAAATTTCACATTTGACCAACTATTGTCATGTTATATATCGAGCTAGGAGACGATCACTCTGGAGCATTTTTTGTCGAAAGCCGATGATACGTCGTCCAAGATGGCCGCCGAAAGTTCTAAAAGTCATCATTTTATTAGCTCACCTGAGCTCATGTGAGCTATTGTTACCGCAAAGTGTCCGTCCGTCCGTCGTCCGTGAACATTTTCAAACGTCTTCTCCTCGGTAACCATTGGGCCTATAGTCACCAAAATTCATGCTCATGGTCCTTAGGTAAGGGGATTACAAACTTGTTAAAATGACGTCATTACGTAATCGAAGATAAAACATCTTCTCAAGAACCGCCAACCGGATTTCGACAAAACTTGATAGGAATGATCGATGTACAATGCTCTTTCAAGTTGTTAGAATGGTTACCCTGGGGTCCAAAATGGGCGTGGCCCGTGGGCTCAAATAGGGGTCAAATTTTATTTTTGACCGAATATAGTCATGTCATATATCAAATCGAAGGTATCAACGAGGCGATCACCCTGGTGCATTTTTTGTCGAAATTGGATGGTTATGTCATCCAAGATGGCCGCCAAAAAGTCCTTCTTTTATTAGAGATTTTTAAAGTCTTCTTCACATGAACCGCTTGGCCCATGGTAGCCAAACTTAAAAGGTATGGTCTATGGGTGAAGCCTTTTCAGATTTGTTAAAATGGAGGTCATCGCTAATCCAAGATGGCCGCCGTCTAAACATAGCATACATTCAAATCGAAGGTATGAAAGAGGCGATCACTCAGGTACATTTTTTTGTCGAAATTGGATGGTCATGTCATCCAAGATGACCGCCGAAAGGTCAAAATGTCGTTCTTTTAATACATATTTCAAACGTCTTGTTCTCGTGAACCGCTTGGCCGATATTTGCCAAACTTCACGGTAATGGTTATTGGGTCAAGCCTTTTAATTTTTGTTTAAATTGTGGTCATCGCGAAATAAAAGATGGCCGCTGATTAAAAAGTAGGTAAAATTCCTAAAAAAATCTTCTTCTCGCGAACTGCATGGCCGATTTTTGCGAAACTTGGTATGAATGATCGATAGTTAACGCTGGTTCAGATTCCTTCAAATGGTGGGCTGGGCAGGAGGGGTCAAGTAGGGGTCAAATGTCACATCGACAAGACGGTCACTCTGGAGCTTTTTTTTGTCGAAATCAGGTAATTACGTCATCCGAGATGGTCGCCGAAAGGTCAAAATGTCGTTCTTTCAAAATAGATTACAAACTTCTTCTTCTCGTGAACCACTTGGACAATATTGGCCAAACTTCACAGTAATGGTCAGTGGGTCAAGCCTTTTCATTTTTGTTAAAATGATGGTCATCGCGAAATCCAAGATGGCCTCCCTTTCGACGAAGCTTGATATGAATGATCGATAGTTAACGATGTTTCAGAATCCTTCAAATGGTGGCCCCCGGGTCAAAAATGGGCGGGACAGGAGGGGTCAAGTAGGGGTCAAATTTCACATTTGACCGAATATGGTCATGTCATATATCAATTCGAAGGTATGGACGAAACAATCACTTAGGAACATTGTTTGTCGAAATCAGATGATTACATCATCCAAGATGGCCGCCGAAAGGTCAAAAGGTCGTTATTGTATTAGAGATTTCAAACGTCTTCTTCATACAAACCGCTTGGCCATTGGTAGCAAACTTCGCAGTTATGGTCCATTGGTAAAGCCTTTTCAGTTTTGTTAAAATGGCGGTCATCGTTAATCCAAGATGGCGGCCGTCTAAAAATAGCACAACAAATTTAAAAAGTCTTCTTATCACGAACCACCAGACCGATTTTTCAAATTTGTTAAAATGGTGACCCCTGTGTCAAAAATGGGATCAAATAGGGGTCAAATTTCATTTTTGACAGAAAACGGTCTTATAATATATCAAATAAAAGGTATTGATGAGGCGATCGCTATGGTGCTGTTTTCATCATCATCAAAGATGGCCGCCAAAAGGTCAAAAGGTCAAAAGGTCGTTCTTTTATTAGAGATTTTAAATGTCTTCTTCATACAAACCCCTTGGCCATTGGTGGCCAAACTTCGCAGAGTTATGGTTCTTTGGTAAAGCCTTTTCAATTTTGTTAAAATGGCGGTCGTCGTTAATCCAAGATGGCCGCCGTCTAACAATAGCATAAATTCTCAAAAAATCTTCTCACGAACCACCAGACCGATTTCGACGAAGCTTGACAGGAATGATCGATGTACAATTCTTTTTCAATTTCAAAGCTGTTAAAATGGTGACCTCTGGGTCAAAAATGAGCATGGCCAGGGGGGTCAAATAGGGGTCAATTTTTTATGGAATATGGTTATATAATGCATAATATCTAAGGATTGCAATAAAAAGTAGACTGGAAGCATCCTGTTGTGGTCTCCAAACCTATCAATCAGTTATGACAGTTTGTGAGTTCCACCCAGTTGTGTTTAAATGATAAGCCAATATATAAGATATATGTTACAACCTGTCAATCATTTTAAGTGCCTTTCTTAAGTTCACCCATATATTTTAATTCAACAAACTAAAACACAGATGACTTATATACATGATGGCACCAGTTTGCCTCACGAGAGATTTAACATACCAAACCACACCTGTAAATATAGGATAGTCTACAATGTTATAATAGTCAAAATATACGTTAATCCTGTGAAAACAGATAAATTACCTCACTCATTTTATTTCTATTGCGAAATGCCATTAATGTCAATCTGATCTGACGGAAATCTATGACATTCTTACTGAATGTGCAACCGTATCTATATGTGTTGGTAAGTAATGGTGACATTAGATATAATACTGAGGTCAGTTTGTCCGTCCGTCCATATGTCCGGAGATGAGAACATATGGTCAAACGTCCGTCCATAACACAACTTAATGCGAGGTAAATGTTGTTCTGTTCCTATTTATTAGGAAATGTCTTCACATACTTATTCCAATTCTGATGTCGCATTACCGTGTAACAAATTTCTGAAAATGCACATGTCTCGGTCACAGAAAGAACTGTGCAAGGGCCAACTTGGGTGTACATCATCACCTACTGGCACATTTACGTTTGTCTGTGATATTTACCCTTTATTCCTGAGAAATATGGCAGTACGACATCTCGCTTTTCCCGACTTACTATGTGTATGTGACTGGAAAATGGAGTTTATGGATTTTGCGACTCGTGCAGATCCAGATTAGCCTGACAGTCTGTGAATCCGCACAGTCTGACCAGGATCTGCACTGTTCCGTCAAAGAAATACCCGTAATGTTTCTAACACGCAATATAGATCATTATCGGCCTGTAGAAGTGTGCTATGTGATCAGGAGCTACACCGGTCACAATCCATTTCTCAAGTCATAGCCACATATGGCATATTGATCGATATGTTAGTTTATCACATAATCAGTTTCATATGACCGCATACATATATAGGACGCTCACTTGTCCATGACACACATTAATATGGCACACATCATCTTCAATTTGTCCCTCAAATGCCTTTATATTGCTAAACTATGATTATTGGCCGTGAAACTCTCACATATTTCCAGGCAATGTAGTATTGATCATCTGTACCCTGCGAAAGAACATCGACCATTCAACCTGTTTCTTTGTCCCTGAAACATGTTCATATCTCAACACAATACACCCTATTTTCATTGAAACATTCTTATATTGGCCGCATGACATATTTTGAGTTGCTGAAACACATTAATGTGATAGCATAAAGCATTAGTTTATCCCGGAATTATTGTTTGTATATACATAAAACACCTTTCTAAACAATGCACGAAACAATTCAAATGTGACAAGTCAAATGAGAGTTAGTTGGATCTGTGACGGGTGATGACAAAGGCCAGAACATAGGTCACAATACAAACTCATCAAGCAATATAGATCGCTATCAGGCTACAGGAGTGTGATATTTGATCAGGAGCTACACTGATCACACATCCCATAAGCCCCATTTCTCCAGTCATAGCCACAGTTTAGTTTTCCAGGTCTTGTTCAGCGACTAATTCGTGTACATTTTTATTTTACGTTGTACATATTGTTAGATGATGTACGTGAATTTTTCATATTCTGGTACTGAATTTTACATAAATCTTAGATATAAGTTTAAGTTAGTAAACACTTAATATGCTATTCGGATAATCTCAACACTGGTTGTTATATTCAAACTGTTCAATATCTACAAAATCTAGGACAGTCAACAGCGTTTTGATCTAACACAAAACATTAGCACATTTGTTTTTGCAACTAAATTCGACATAGTGCATTTTCCGTACATAAACTAGTTCACTATTATCAAAAAATCTATCCAGAATACCGTATCTGTATAACCGGTTTCTATGGTTTTCAAAAAAACTGTGCATTTTGTTAGCTCTTAAAAATCAAGCCAAATGTACGGTCCGAAACAGGGGCCAGAAAAAAATAAGGTCCGAATCAGCCAAGGTCCGGGTCAGCATGCATCCGGCCGAAACGCACACAGTGCGAATCGTGCGTAATGTGATCTTATGTATTGGAGGCTAGAAAAGTAATCGATTTGTAAACAAGGACTTGACGACCGCATATTCGATAGTCAGTACTGAACTTTAGTGGAAATTATGGCCATAGTTCAGATATCAAAGGCATATTTAGGAAAAGACATTGAGAGCCGCTTCATTTATGCATGTACAGAAGGAGAAATCTCGACAGTAAACAAGTTACTACGCTTAAAAATCTCTCCCAATTCACAGGATGAGTGGGGTCAGAGTGCGCTTTCGAAAGCTTGTACAGGTGCGTATTCACGGTATTGGGCTATTCCAGTTTATATAAGTACCCCACTATGGAAGAGAAACAAAAATTGAGGGGGGGGGGGGGGGGGGGCGGTGGGGGGGGGGGGGGGGGGGGGGCGTATCCGTGAAGAAAAAATTGAGGGTGGGGTGGGGGGGGGAGGGGGGGGGGGCATCAATCATAAAGATTTATATTGAGGGGGGGTGGGGGGATGGGAGGGGGTGGGGGGGGGAGGTATGGAAGAGGGAAACAAAATTGAGGGGGGGGGTGGGGGGGGGGGGGGGCGGTAGCTACAATATGCGTAGCGGTAATCGGCTTATTACCGTGTGTAGCGAGAGCGGAAGTAGGACATTTTTCATTCTAGGGGGGGGGGGGGGGGGGTGGGGGGGGGGGGGGGGGGGGGGGGGGATATTCGGAGAAGAAAAAATTGAGTGGGGGGGGGGGGGGGGGATCAATCAAATCATAAAGATAATATAGATCTTGAAGAGCTGTGGGTAGCTTTCGGTACTATTGGGAAAGTACCTGGGGGAATCATGGTACATAATTGGTGTCCATACCATATTCTCAAATATTGGTACGCAGAAGGCAAAGGCATTGTCAATGTTCCACGTACAGCCTCACTGGGGGGAGTGGGGGTGGGGGGTATGGAAGATGAGAACACAATTGAGGGGTGCGGGTATTCGGAAAGAAACATTTTTGTTGTGTGGTATGTGGTATGGAAGATAGAAAAGAAAAAGTGTGGATGGAGGGGGGGGGGGGGGGGGGGGGGTGGGGGCCAGGGGGCAGGGTATCAATCATAAAGTTAAAGATAGTATATAAGGGGGGGGGGGATATTCGAAAAAAAAAAATTTGAGGGGGGGTGTATCCAGGAAGAAAAATTGACGGGGGTTATGAATTGACGGGGTGGGGGGGGGGTGGGGGTATGAATCATAAAGATAATATTGAGGGTGGGGGGGGTATGGAAGAGAGAACAAATTGAGGGGGGGTATCCGGGAAGAAAAAATTGAGGGTGTGGTATAAAGATAATATTGTGGGGGGGGGGGGGGGGTATGGAAGAGAGAACAAAATTGAGGGGGGGGGGGTAGGGGGGGGTATCCAGGGGAAGATGAGTGGGGGGGGGGGGGGGGTATCCGGGAAGAAAAAATTGAGCAGGGGCAGGGGTATCATCATAAAGATAATATTGGGGGAGGGGGGTGGGTGGGTATGGAAGAGGGAAACAAATTATATTGAGGGGGGGGGGGGGGGGGGGGGTATCCTGGGAAGAAAAAATTGGGGGGGGGAGGGATGTAATGGAAGATAATATATTGAGAGGGGGTATGGAAGAGACAAAATTGAATGGGGGGGGGCGGTATCCAGGAAGAAAAATTGACGGGGGGGGGGTATGAATCATAAAGATATATGGAGAGGAGAGGGGGGGGGGGGTGGGGCGGGGGGGGGGGGGGGGGGTTGGTATGGAAGAAGAGAACAAAATTGAGGGGGGGGGGGTATTCGGAGAACAAAAAATTGAGGGGGGGTATCCAGATAATGTAAAAGATAATATTGAGGGGGGGGGTATGGAAGAGGGAAAAAAATTGAGGGGGGGGGGTATTCGGAGAAGAAAAAAATTGAGGGGGGGGGTGGGGGGGGGTATCCAGGAAGAAAGAATTGAGGGGGCGGGTATCAATCATTAAGATAATATTGAGGGGGGGCTTGTATGGAAGAGAGAATAATAAAATTGAGAGGGAGGGAGGGGATGTCCAGGAAGTAAAATTATGGGGGGGGGGAGGGTGTAAGGACGATAATTATATTGAGTGAAGACAAAATTGAGGTTGGGGTGGTATCTCGGAAGAAAAAATTGAGGGGGGTGGTATAAAGATAATAGTGGGGGGGGGGGGTATGGAAGAGAGAACATGAGGTGGGGGGGTATCCGGGGAAGAAAAAATTGAGGGGGGGGAACTCATTATAATATTGATTGTATGGAAGAATATTGAGAGGGAGGGATGTGGCCAAAAGTAAAATTATGGTGAGAGGGGTGTAATGGACGAATAATATTGAGGGTGGGGGGGTATGGAAGAGACGATGGGGGGAGGGGGTGAATCAATCATAAAGATATATTAAGGGGGGGGTTGTGTATGGAAGAGAGAACAAATGAGATGGAGGGAGGGGATGTCCAGGAAGAAAAATTATGGGTTGGGGGGGGGGGGGGGGGAGGGTGTAATGGACGATATATATTGAGGGGGGTTATCGGAAGGAGAAAAAATTGAGGGGGGCGAGTATCCGAAGTATTGAGGGGGTGTATCAATAAAGAGATTGAGGGGGGAGGGGTATGAAAGAGAGAACAATTGAGGGGTGGGGGGGTATCGGGGAAATTGAAGGGGGGGGGGGGGTATCCGGGAAAGAAAAAATTGAAAATATAGGGGGTCATCCATAAAGATAATATTGGGGGGGGGGGGGGGGGGGGTTGGAAGAGGGAAGAAATTGAGATGAGGGGGGGGGGGGGGGGGGGGTGGGTATCGGAAAAATTGGGGGGGGGGGGGGTGTAATGGGGGGGGGGGCGGATGTTTATATGAGATGATATGGGGGGGGGGGGGGGAAAGATTGAGTAGTGGGGGGGGGGTCGGGGGGGAAGGGGGATGAGCAAGAGTATGGGGAGATGAGGGGGGGGGGGTATGAGGGGGGATAAAATCGTAGTATTGAGTGGGGTTGAGGGGGGGGGGGGATCGGGGTGAAAATTGGGGGGGGGGAGGGGTGGAATGAATATATTGAGAGGGGGTATGGAAGAGACAAAATAGAGGGGGGGGGTATTTTGGAGAAGAAAAAAAATTGAGGGGGGGGAGGGGCGGGGGATATCCAGGACGAACAAAAAATTTGAGGGGCGGGTGGGGGGGGGGGTCTTCAATCATAAATGATAATATTGAGGGGGTGGGGGGGGGGGGGGTGGGGGGGGGGGGGTGGTTTATGGAAGAAGAGAACAAAATTGAGGTGGGGTGCGGGTTATTCGGGAAAAGAAAAAAATTTGTGGGGGGGGGTTGGGTGGGGGGGGGTGGGGTAACAATCATTAAAGATATTATTGGAGGAGGGTATGGAATGAGGGGGGGGGGGCTGGGGGTGTGGGGGGGCGGGGGTATCAAATCATAAAGATAATAATTTTGGAGGGGGGGGTCGGGGGGTATGGAAAAGAGGGGAAACAAATTTAGGGGGGGGGGGGGGTATTCGGAGAAGAAAAACATTGAAGGGGGGGTATCCAGGAAGGGGAAAAATTGAGGGGGGGGGGGGTGGTGGGGGGGGGTGTGCCTTGAGGAAGGAAAAAAGGGGGGTTGGGAGGGGTTGGGGGTATCAATCATTAAAGATAATTATTGAGTGGGGGGGGTGGGGGGTATGGTAGAGAGAAAAAAATTGAGAGGGGGGATATCCGGGAAGAAAAATTGTGGGGAGAGGGAGGGGTGTTATGGAAGATATATATTGAGGGGGGGGGGGGGGGGTATGTAAGAGGCGAAATTTGAACGGGGGGTGGGGGAGGAGGGGGGGTATCCGGGAAGAAAAAATTGATGGGGGGGGGGGTATCATAAAGATAATATTGTAATATTGAGGGGGGGGGGGTATGGAAGAGAGAACAAATTGATTGAGTAGGGGGGGTAATCAGAGGAAGAAAAAAAATTGAGGGAGGGGGTGGGGTATCAATCATAAAGATTAATATGAGTGAGGGGCTTGGGGGCGGGGTATGGAAGAGTGGAAACAATTTGAGGGGGGTGGGGGTATTAACGGAGAAGAAAAAAATGAGGGTGGGGGTGGGTGGGGTATTAATCATAAAGATAACTATTGAGGGGGTTGTTGGGGGGGGGGGGGTATGGTTAAGGGAGGAAACAATTGAGGTTGGCGGGTATCAGGGAAGAAAAACTTGTGGTGGGGGGGGGGGGGTATCAATCATAGAGGGGGGGAGGTATGGAAGAGGGAAAAAAATTGAGGGGGGTGTCCGGGAAGAAAAATTGTGGGGGGAGGGGTGCGGGGTAGGGTCAATCAACTATATATTATTGGGGGGGGTTGGGGGGGGGGTATGGAAGAGGGGAAACAATTAAGGGGGGGGGAGGGGGGGGGGAGGGGTATCCAGGAAGAAAAAATTGAGGGGGGGGTATCATACTTAAAGATAATATTGAGGGTGGGGGTGTGGATGGAAAAGGGAAAAATATTGAGGGGGGGGGGGTATCCGGGAAGAACAATTGTAGGGGGGGGGGGGGTTGGGGTATCAATCATAAAGATAATATTGAGGGGGAGGGGTATGGAAGAGGGAAAAAAATTGAGGGGGTTGTATTTGGAGACGTAGGAGTTGCAAACAAAAATAGAACTGGCAAGTTGTGGGTGCAGTACCTTGACCAAATTGCCCTCCTTCGTCTTTTCTTACATGCAGAACAGAAACAATGGGCAATTGCGATCTTCATCTCCATTGTGTGAGGAAAATTATTCCGTTCTTTCATGCTGCTGGACATCTTCACTAAGCCAAGTCTGCGCGGCTAATGAGGTCCTTGGAAAAAGTGCCAAATTCACGTAAAATGACGCTACGTGTCATACTGATGAGTACTAGAGTGGCAATTTAGATCAAACTATAAAACATGATGCGAATGTTGAAAACCCCGGTGGTATGATACATGGTAGGGGCATCACGGACAGTACGTTAACAATTAAGGTGGGTGAGTGTAATGCCCGGTTGTTTGCATATTTGTAGCTCATTGGAGGAATTTACGTCTGTACATACATCTACATTTGATCAGCACAAAGACCTGAGGGCAAGCACCCAATCAAAAGTTATAAAAGATATTGGTCTCTTTGAAGAATGACTGCAAACACATTCACAATTCTGTGCATACCAACCACAGGCATTCGGCGTGTTTCGGCTTTCATCGGTATACATCTGTATATATGTGAAGAAGGCTTCTAACTTTGGTCGGACACAACCTCGTATCATAAAAAAATAATATGTTTAAACGTGTAATTATCTATGCATTATATGTATTTCTGCAGGCTAACGATAATTCTCAAATGACCATATGAACTCCAGGCTTGCCACTACATTATTGACGTTAGAGCCTTAAATACATTATTTAGGAGATAACTGTATTGAAATTTGTAATTTGGGGAGATACTCGGTGGATTTACGGTTGGAAACTTCGATTTACGGCGACGCCGCAGGCGGAGACGTTAATCGAAGTTTCCAACCGTAAATACACCGAGTATCTCCCCAAATTACAAATTTCAATACGGTTATCTCTATTCTAATGTACGACCAACATTTCTGACTCATTTTCCCGATTTCTGAACCAAATACCAACCAATATGGCCATACCCATTACAACCCTCACAATATTGGCCGATTTACACCTTGTCTGCAACCGTGACAACTGCCATAAACATAATACACGAAAACAAATAATGCAAAAGAAATACGTAAACTAATGGAGAATTGTGTTACGATTTACAAACTTTTATTTCATCTATATATTCTTTATCATCCACCAATGATTATTAGCCAGGTTTTTTGAAAAAAAATCCAGGCTATTGGATTGGCGAAAGCCGGGCGGGCGGGCGGGCGGCGGGCGGCGTCCACAATCAATGTTAAGTTTTCGTGTTTCAGTCCATTTCTTTGTTACTGTACCACCTAGGACCACCAAACTTTCACAGCTTCATAATCATGGGGTGCCCACCAAATATCACTATCCAACATGTTACTTTTTTTTTTAACTTGACACATTTTTTCCGCGTAGTCGACTTAGCCATTTTCAATGTTAAGTTTTCGCGTTTACAATGTTAAGTTTTCGTGTTTAACCCCATTTCTTTGTTACTGTACCACCTAGGACCACCAAACTTTCACAGCTTCATAATCAAGGGGTGCCCACCACATATCACTATAAAACATGTTACTTTTTTTTTAACTCCACCCATTTTTTCCGCGTAGTCGACTTAGCCATTTTCAATGTTAAGTTTTCGCGTTTACAATGTTAAGTTTTCGTGTTTAAGTCCATTTCTTTGGTACTGTACCACCTAGGACCACCAAACTTTCACAGTTTCATAATCAAGGGGTGCCCACCACATATCACTATCCAACATGTTACTTTTTTTTTAACTTGACCCATTTTTTCCGCGCAGTCGACTTAGCCATTTTCAATGTTAAGTTTTCGCGTTTACAATGTTAAGTTTTCGTGTTTATGTCCATTTCTTTGGTACTGTACCACCTAGGACCACCAAACTTTCACAGCTTCATAACCAAGGGGTGCCTACCACATACAACTATCCATTTTTACCTTCACCTATTATTTCTATGTAATTGACTTAGCCATTTTCAACGTTAACTTTTTAACGTACGTCTAGTTAAAGTTTTTTGGTTAAAACTTTTTCGTTGTACTATATCTCTGCAACTGCTTCGCCAATTACCTTGAAACTTCAAATGGGTGTTTATCATCATCCATATTTTCATTCTAACCCCCAACCGTGCGGCCCCTGTGCCCAATGTCAAGGTCAAATTACTTTGATTTTTTTTGTTAAAGTTTTTTAGTGTACTATATCTCTGCAACTGCTTCACCCATTACCTTGATACTTCACATGGGTGTTTATCGTCATTGTCGCACCCGCTTGCGGAAAGCGAGATATCGTCGGCATTTTGGCATACGTCCGTCCGTACGTCCGTGTCCGGTTAAAGTTTTTTGGTTAAAGTTTTTCCATCTACTATATCTATTTTTTTAGTGTCCATGCCTCGCCCCAAGGCGCGACATGCAGGCCACGGCCATCTAGTCTACAAAAAGTGGGTATAATTATGTTATCCAAGTGTCTATGCTTGGAAAAAACCTGGCCTTCGTGGCTTTGCCTCGTTTCTTGTTTTATATATGGTTCAACACTACCTTGAATATTAGAATAATTGTCCAATGACCTACATTGCTGGGAATTCCAATTCAAAGTTAGAAAAAATGGCCGACATCGCTGATGCTTGCTTGTCGAGCTCGAGATTTAACAGTTTTATAAGTGGATCACTTAATGATTGTCATAGTTATGGTTGTGTATATTCACAGTGAATTTTGGAAATTATATGGCGATGGATGTTGGTAAATGGCTGGGGTCGTAGGCGGTACAAGGACGTGATTTTCCACCCTTTGCTGGTGATTGTGGAAGTCCACTTCAGTACGACAGTAGCCAGTGTTGTCACAGGGCACCACATTAGGGGCGGATCTAGCATTTGAGGAATACATCTAAGTATGTAAATGTGATCACATGACATGTTACCTACGTGTAAATCGTGGATTTACTTGCAGGTAATTGATCGATCAGCCAATCAGATTTCGACAATTTCATTAAGGTGCATTAGAATTCATTTGTTATGATACTAGATTGTGTCCGACCTAGGAAAAGCAGCTGTAATTCGATATCCTTTGCATAATTATGTTCTAATTATGCTACTTTAGCAAGATAACATTAATTCTCAAATGAACATGTGCACTTTCTGCCAAAATATTCACATTAGCATGAATAAAATCGCAGAATTTGTTAGGATACGAGGTCGTGTCTGACCAAGTTAGAAGCCTTGTTCATATTTATCGAGTTATAACGATGAAAGCCGAAACACGCCGAATGCCTGTGATACGAACCATCTCGAGTTGTCGACTAGTGGCCGATTCGTCAGTGAATTGTGACCCAGCAATTGATATGACGTTGGTAGCGTTGCTAAAATGCTAGATACATGCTTCACTGAGATCACTCTTATATACAGAAAAGATAACGTGCAAACCACCAGTGGTATGCACACTACTGTTGCGGTAATTTGTGGGGCGATAATGATAACAGTCAGCAAGGGCAATAATACAATACAATATCAATCGGCATATTACCTTGTTTTCTGTTACTATAACCTGG
Organism: Conchocele bisecta; assembly: GCA_029237695.1. Lineage (NCBI taxonomy): Eukaryota > Metazoa > Mollusca > Bivalvia > Lucinida > Thyasiridae > Conchocele > Conchocele bisecta. The sequence goes on along the minus strand of CM055271.1, from coordinate 75,144,013 downwards.
TAGTTCTCCGGTACACCGCTTACGACTTGGTCGTACAGCCAGAGAACTTGGAAAGGCCGTGCTAGCTCACTCCAGCCTAGATCTCGTCTGCCGGTTCCACGGGATTCGTATCACGTGTCCCATCTGGTGGTATTTCCCCGTCAATCACTCGTCTAGCCAATCATCAGGTTCCTTTTGGCTATGACGTAGGATAGAGCTATATTACTGAGATGCCCGGTCACAGGAGTCTGTAACGAACTCGCGCCGTCCGGGTAACGTCCTGCTGGTTTAGCCAGCTGACGGGGAAACACAACTGACTGATTCCACACATCATCCCGTTTTCTTTGAATTGACGGTTATACTATTTTGGAATCAGTTGTGATGTATAACTAACTATGATGCCATAACCATGGCTAAAGCGGCTCGACACTTCCGTGAAACCGGTATCCGATTGATATAGTCAAATTTGGTTGAGTCTTGGACTCTAATTATGTACATTTATGCCGAAGTATCCAGGGGAGATACTTTTAGATATGCGTCACTTCCCAGTATTTCAAATTAACACCCTTCCTTTCAGAGGAAGATATTGCCCAAATACTCTGCCATATTTCAATGAAATCTATATGTTCATAAATTATAATATGTCCTACCTTATGCCTAGAATTATTGTCTTCCTTACAACCGACGTGCTATTAAAGCTACGGGAGAAAAATTCCATGTATGCACATTACGCGTAACGCAATTATCTTGAAATAGTCTATCCATCATCCGTTGTGCTTTTAAAGCTACGGGAGGAAAAAGTTCATGTATGCATAATATGGTAGTTACCTATAATTATCTTGAAATAGTCTATCCAGCATCCGTTGTGCTTTTAAAGCTACGGGAGGAAAATTTCATATACCTGCAATTACATATCCCGACGGCGGTATAGCCGCCGAGCATTGTCCGTCGTGATCCTTAACACTTCCAAGACGGGCGACTCTCGAATCACAGCGACCTCCTGCGCAGCCAGACCTATCAGAGATGGCAATGATTTCCGCGCCACACCCCGGAAATTGAAATATGGGGCGTCCGTCTCTAGGAGCAGCCTTTCGTTAGGGATAGCTTTAAGAGCCTCCCTCTGGTGATCATTGAATTGACTAGCCAGCCTCGTAAATCCGAAGCAGGTTCGAGGAAAATGAGAAATCCAATTGTCCACTTGTACTTTGTCGCCAGCGAAACAATGCAGATGAATCGGTTGATACCGAGGTACCGACAGTCTGAGGCGTTGCTGCAACTCCGTATATATGGAATAGTCGGAATGCTGTGCAGGACGACAATGTAGAACAATGACATGGTGGTCTTGGAGCAAGGGTAACACTTGCCGGAGCAGATCCTCCTGATGATGCCATTCGGAATTATGGACGGTTCTGTCCAGGCATATTTCCCCTAGACCAACGACTCCTGGGATGTTCAACGACTTCTGGAAGGCAGTTATGTCACTATCTCTATAATGAGACGCGCCTTTAGGATGAAGACCTATAGTAACATCAACTCCTTCCGCGTTAAGGCTCCTAATGGTTTTAACCTCTGGGATAGTTGCTGGATCGCAGAAATTAGCCACGGCACCGACAAGATGTACTCTATTATTGCTTGGCGGACATGCATAATTGCACAGTCTTGAAAACTGGCAGATGGTGGAAGCGACACGTGTGAGATTGACCTATCTAAATGAAAATGACTGTCAAATGCTTCAGGCGAGATGGCACTATCCATTAAAGTACGAGGCACATCTATGGTAGGAATAATGGTTCCCTTCTCTGGAAGGACGACGCGAAAGGTGGTATTATCACCGCTTTCATCTTCGGATTCACTACCTGATCGGCCTATCTCGGCATTTATCAAAATGGACGGGTCCGCGAACATCTCGGTAAACTCGGCTCTATGGTGCTCGCCTAGTTGAGCAAATACAAGAAACATAGCCCTCCAATGCAGAAGGACTGCGGGAGAGTTCATGGGAACAAGAGTAAATTCAGACGGCCCTGCTATGCGCATATCTTTGCATAAGGCTGTCATAGCAGAGGTCTGACGTTCTGTAATAACCTTATCCTCATCTCTCTCCAGCAATCCCATGCTATTTATGTAATCCATTAGCTTGGTTACTGTTGCCTTAATCCCCAATAACCAGACTGCCACCAGCCTCAACGCAGCTAACCGTTTACATCAAAACATGTTTGGTGGCAGATCTTCATGAAAGATATTGGGTATATGATGCTGAAATGCATGTCGCTTTAAGTAATTCGCCGGTATTTCACACTCCGGCACTGGGCATTGTACTGGGCAGTGACTAGCCGCTAACTTACGTTGGTTACGTTTTACCTCCGCCCTACGTTGCTTGGCGTTCAGCGTCGGTGCATCCTCCTCAATGATAGAACACTTGCTTGAGGCTTTTACAGGGCTAGAGGCCCTTACAACTATCGAGAAATTAGAATATGATCCTAATTGTTCCGTAGGCTCAGGGGAGCATCGCCGAGAGTTAGCGCCGGACCAACGCCGCCGTAATCGATTCCGTCTCCGTTTCTGAGCATGCGACTCCTCTGGAAGCACTTGCGAATCCTCGCAGTAGAAGTTATCAGTTGTATCCGAAGAGCAGAAGATGAAACTGAATCCGACGACTCCTGGCGAAGTGTGTTCCGACGAACAGAGGATGAAGCCGAATCCGACAATTCCTGGCGAAGAGTGTTCCGACGAACAGAGGATGAAGCCGAATCCGACGATTCCTGGCGAAGTGTGTTCCGACGAACAGAGGATGAAGCCGAATCCGACGAACAGAGGATGAAGCCGAATCCGACGATTCCTGGCGAAGTGTGTTCCGACGAACAGAGGATGAAGCCGAATCCGACGATTCCTGGCGAAGAGTGTTCCGACGAACAGAGGATGAAACCGAATCCGACGATTCCTGGCGAAGAGTGTTCCGACGAACAGAGGATGAAACGGGTAGCTGACTACTACCCGATGCACCAGAGCGGCCTTGCGAGCGGGGGCGGTTCGGAGATCCCGGCTGCCTTTGCGGCCTGAGATCATAACGCAGTTCACGGCTTTGCAGACCCCTAGGACGGCTTGGCGACCTAGGGCGTTTAAGTGTTCCAGACAGACCTTGCAGCCTGACACTCACATGACCAACGGAGGGCATTTTGCTTGCGGCCTTTGGCGCAGCATTGCCCAGCTGACAAATATGACGATTAATACAGTCACGACTCCGGTACTGGAGCTGATTTGCCTCATTGGCTATGGATTTCAACCACCGATTATCGTTCCTCGAACTGACTAACTTCACCTGTCCCTCGAGGACCGTCTCCTGATGCTCTTGGGACGCAACGCTCAGCATCAAGCTCTCCATGAACTTTACCGAGGACAACAGCTTCCCCTGTCTGTTGCTCTCCGCGACTTTGTCCACGAAGAAAGCCATGACGTATTCCTCAGTAACTGAAGTAGAACAGGACAAGATTAGAAATCTAGAAGACAGTTCTGTAACGGCACTAGCTCGAGTATTCCTATATTGCTGCACTAAGAGATAGTACAACAAGTAGGACCCTACAAGCGAGTATCGTGGATATTCTTACAAGTCTTACACTTGTATTTCCTAATGTTTAATGCCTCTGTAGCTGTCACATTTACGCATGAACCATGATACCACACGTCGCAGTAGTCACACTGGATCATGAATCGACCTTGCCACGGTTGCTTACAATAGCAATAGGGGACACTGTCTTGACCATGATCCACTGGACCAACTTAAGTTGGACACGGAATAATGAATTGGATATCTTACTGGTGATAATGGCCGGCCCTTTCCATGGCTGGCATAGCTTGCGAGGCTTACCTTTGATCGCGGCTGTATCAAGTAAGTAGACAAGATCACCTTTATTGTAATTCCGTTCCAAGACACGTAGATCGTAGTTCCTCTTCATACGCTGCATAGAGGTCTTCAGTGTTGCCCTAGCCTGAGTGTGAGCCCTTTGAATATTGTTGGTGAGGTGGGCCACATATTCGTTTGGTTCCTGGCCCTGTTCCAACTTTTGCGGAAACATAAGATAGGCCGGAATATTAACTTCTCTTCCAAACATCAATTTGTTGGCCGTAAGGCCGGTACTCCCGATTGACCGCTGCTCGTAGTGCCCCAGTTATTTGCTGAAGGTGCACATCCCACTGGTTCTGGGACTTATTAATATAACACCGTACACCATCCATTAAGGTTCGGTTGTACCTCTCCACCTGGTCATTGACAGAGGGTCTGTACGGTGTAGTCCTCGTTTTATGAATGTGCAGTGCTTGGCACAATGCAGCGAATAACTTTGACTCGAAGTTCCGGCCCTGGTCTGAGAACAGCTGGAATGGGTAACCAAAGCGGGAGAATAATTGGTCTACTGCCACCTTCGCCGTTACCTCTGCCGTCTGAGAGGGCAACGGCACACATTCGACCCACTTAGTAAACTGGTCGACCATCATCAGAATGTGTTCGTTGCCATTTGGCGTTCTGGGTAATGGACCCATAAAATCAATGTGTACTCTTTCCATGGGTGCACCTGCTTGGTATTCTATCAGCGCTCTTCTTCCATAATGGTGTGCCTTCTTGTTTTGGCTACATATAGAGCAGGTAGCCACATAGTTGGCGATTTCTGTGCCCATGCCATACCAGAAGAACTTTTCTTTCATCCTGGCCTTGGTTCTACCACGCCCTGGTGTCCCGCTGATGCATCGTGGTTCCATTCCAGGGCATGTTTCCTCAGGCTTTCTGGTAACACCAGATCTTTCCCATCACAGTCTTTCCTGTTCTTATACAGCACTCCCTGAATGGTTACACATAATTCCTTGTTGGGCCAGTACGACTTTTGCCGCTGGGCTGGATGAGAACAACACTCCTTCTGAAGGTGGGACTCTATTTTCTAACCATTCGAAAATTAGCTGCAAGTCGCTATCCCGGCTCTGGGCTTCTTTTAAGTGATCGACCGTAAAACCCCAGCTAGATGGACAACCCGGGACCGATGAGATGGTACCCTGCGAAATCCCATAATCTAGAATTTCACACATATTCTCACGGGCTACCAAATCAATACGGACTACTCCCTCTCCCAGTTCACTACAGCCCCCTTCTTCCCAAGGCATTATTATATCTGCCTCACTAGGAAGAACTTGCGGCTTCGCCGACTGCTCTCCTGTCCTGGGGTACGCCGTTCGTCGATAACCATCGCCATCAAAGCCCCTGCTTTGTCGCGACACCGAAACAGCCAGGCTGGTACCATCACCATACCCCACACAGGTGAGTTGGGTGCCACACTTTCCCAGGTTAATAGGCGGAACCTGCACCTGAGCAATCCGCCGTTCTTCCGGAGAGATCCCCTCCTCACTTGTGGACCACATATTGCTGTCCGGGAGCATACTGGTTGTAACCCAGCTCCCATTTATCCCCGGGGTGGCTAGCGCCTCAATTGCTCCCTGCCCCGGGGGCTCTCTCAACTCCCCAATGGGCGCTACACCATTTCCGACCTGCGAAATAGAGGTCATGAGGCGTCCCCCATTTTCTCGACATATTTGCTGCAGGTCCATCTCCCTAGCAAACGATCCCCAATTGTTCTCGGCACGGGTGCAATAGTTGCACCCACCACAGGGTAATTGACTCAGCTGGATGTATGGATTGTACGCATTACAATAGTCCGGCATGGGCATACGTGATAATGCATCAGCATTGGCGTGTTTAGGCCCAGGCCGGTATTGCAATACCATGTTGTACTGCGACAATTCTTCCATCCACCCCTGGCCAACTGTCCCTGTGGTGTCTTAAACCGCATTAACCACACCAAACTCGCATGGTCTGTTCTCACCACGAAGGGTCGTCCTAGCAGATAATGCCTGTACTGACGGGTAAATCTTACCACCGCCAGCAATTCTTTGCATGTTACGCAATACCGTCGCTGCTCTGGCGTTAAAGCAAAACTGCCATAAGCGACAACTTTCTTGCCACTCATTGAAGCTGAAGCAACTCCGCCCCTATTGCTGTTTCAGACGCATATGTAGCCAGTACAAAATCATCTTTGTTATTCGGCAAGGCTAATACTGGAGGCGAAACAAGGGCGGTCTTCAAGGCCTCGAAACCTCGATTTGCTCCTGCTCCCACCGGAAGGCATGCTTACCAAGCACACTGTACAAAGGACCTGCCATCTTCGAGAACTGTGGGACAAAGCCTCTATGATAGTTCGCCAGACCCAAAAAACGTTCTAGGTCTTTAGTGCACGCTGGACTTGGCTAATCACGTACCACTTTTATATCCCGGTCAGTCATAGACAAACTATTGCTACTGACCCTACGACCTAGAAAGTCAATTTCCCTTTATAACAGCGCACATTTCCTGGGCTTTAAACGCAGGCCATATTCCCTGAATCTGGAGAGAACCTCGGCTAGATTAGCCAGATGGTCATCAAAATTGGTGCCTAGTACCAATATATCATTCAGAAAGGAAAGGACTATTTTCCACGTTAGCCCCCTGGGCACTAGGTTCATGACACGGGAGTAAGTAGCGGCTGTGTTACATAGGCCGAAACCCATTTTAGTGTGTTCGTACAGGCCATATTTGGTGATGAACGCGGTCTTTTTTCGGTCCTCTTCCTTGATTTTGACTTGCCAGTAAGCGGAGTTCGCGTCTAGCTTGGAAAACCAGACGCTACCCGCCAAAGTATCCAGGCAATCATCAATTAACGGAAGTGGGAAGACGTCCTTACAACAAACCGCGTTCGACAGCCTGTAGTCAATACACCACCTAACGGACCCGTCCCGTTTTCTAATTAGTACGGTTGCTGATGCCCATTTAGAGGTGGATTCTTGGATCACACCCGCATTCAGCATTTATTTTCTCAAATGAGCTTCCTCTTCTCCGGCGAAACAGGCCGGAGTACGCCTTATACGCTGCTTCACTGGTCTAGCGTCTCCTGTGTCAATACTGTGCTCCATACTGGTGAATGTACCGAGATCAAATTCGTCCCGGCACATCATGGTATTCCGTTAGTAATTTACCTAACTGATTTTGCTGCTCGCCTGTCAAATTAGCTTTAGCACCCTTAAACATTCCTTCTAAATGTTCGGGCACTCTCCCCTCAGAGTCAGTATCTTTGTGTCTGTCGTGTGAAGCATCAGTCTGCACAGTCATAACATTCTGCTGATCACTACACACCATCTCCACTGGGGTAGCTGTGGCAATTTGTTTGCATTTTTTAAGCAGCTTATAACTGTCAGACGCGTTCACTACACACATCACTGGGTCTGCATCCCCATTGCACACTACTCGAGGTATTAACACATTCAACTCCCCGGTACCCTCCACCACGTAAATTGGCAGTGATGCATTCATTTTGCAATGAATTCGTGCCACCGAGTTGGGCGGTACGACTCGCCTTTTGGCTACAGTTACCCTCGCCACCACCGGGTTACTTCCCTTACACCGGACCTTTAAGTCCAAAACCTGACCTTCGAACTCAAGTACGGCCCGACCCATATCCAACACTGCCCCATGGCTATACATGATATCGAACCCCAACAGCATCTCTTGCTGGATGGGGGCCACATACACTAAATGTTCCCGATACCATTGGTTTCCTATTTTCAGGTTGACGGGGCCAGTTACAAAACCTTGCATCGACATCTGACGACCCGCCGTCAATAAAGTGACACTTTTCACCTTTGGTGGTTGCCTAGACAAAGATCTGTATACTGCGTCCGAGATTATAGTGGCTTCAGCTGCCGTATCCACAATTGCTTCTACTACTCAGTTACCTACTTGGATGTTCATACTGAATTGAGAAGCAGATTGTAACTGAGATATTGTTATTGTCTCATCAGGCATGCTTGCTTCACCCACGTTAACCTCTGCAGCAACTGATTTATTATGTCCGCCACCATTGTCTGCCGGTTTTTGCGTCGTTCCAGATGTCGATGTCTGACCCGCCAACCAACTTTCCTGAAAGGAATTACCGGGCCGTTTACTACTTCTGGTAGGCCCCGGTTTCGGGTTAATTAGTGATCCGGGTAAGCTCTCGGCGCCCTTAGATTGTGACACCCGATTTTGTGACATCACGTTTGTGACGTCTCTTGACACCTCGGAATGTTTGGATATCACACTTTGTGACGCCCTGTCCGCAGGGTCGCATGCCACCACATTATCGATTGGTGCAACCCCATGTCGCACTTGGGACGTCTCAGGGCGCCTTGCTCCGTGAGAAGTCGTTTCCCCCCATTTGTGACATCCTGCTGTTTTGTGACCTCAGATTTTTCGTCTGTGATCACCCAGGGCGCTTATCTCCCTGTACTGTCCATCCGCTATGGCTTATGGATACTGCACAAGAGTGGGACACCCCAGGGTGCTTTGCGCCCCGAGAAGTCTCCAATGACACACATTCCTCTGACATTTGCGACACCCCCGGGTGCTTTGCGCCCTGGATGTTGTTTATGGGTATGTCATATGTGCAGTTATCCAATACCACATTCGAATGTCCGATAGGAGATTGGGACGTGACTTCCTGTTGTGACAATAAGTCTACAGGGTCACGTCTTGCCCCAGAGTGCTTTGCCCTCTTAGGCTTACCTGTTCCCCCATCTACATCGCACAGCTTTTGAGCTATTACCTTTGCCATAGCTTGCTGTACTCCTTGGTCACAAATATGTGCGTCAACGAGTTGGTTTTTAGCATCCGAGTTTGCGTTTTCCGGGCTCGTTACATGGCACACTTCCTTATCTTGGCCTATTGCCGCGACGGGCGGGGATTGGCCTTCTTCCCCTGCCCTCTGCCGTTTAAATTCCCCCTTTGTTTATCCAGTTTGGGACAATTGGGCCTGATATGTCCTTTATCCCCACATTGTCCCTTTCTGAATTCTCCGCCCTTTGTTCTACTCCTATCCTTAGGAGTTACTGCAGGCAATTTGTCCAGGCTCAGTTGCAATTTTGCTATTGCATCTTCCATGGCCGCCAACCTGGCTGACGTACTGCTATTATCTACAGCCATTTTTGACGCTGTTTGCGAATCTTGTACGGCGCAAGCCGTGTTAGCTGCTTCTTGCTGCATGTGCCCCGGTTGTGTCATAAACACCTAAGTGGGCCCATCCTGCTCCCACTCTTTACTCAGCTTAGGCTCCTTACGACCTTGGCGGCCGTACATAACATAGTGGACATGCTGGTACCAGTTAAATTTCTGTACCGCTTCCTCCAGAGACCTTGGTCTGTCCATCGATACATGCTGGCCAGCCTCTTTATCGAGTAGTCCATGACAGAAGCGATTCACTGTTTCCTGGTCGCAGTAATAATCTGGCAAACCATCAAAAGCTCGCGTGGCTAGTTGCAGTACCCGGTCAGGCCAATCATTCAGGGCTTCACCTGATTGTTGAGTCGCGGTCTGGAACTTGACCTGCACCATTTCAATCATTTCAAGACCAAACCTGTATTCCAGCTTATTCATAAGCTCGTGCCACGTCATATCACGTCGCGACATTACTATGGCTTGGTAGTTCGCGGCCTTGCCACTCAGACTCCAAGAAAGACTATGTAAACATTGACATGCGTCCGCGTAGCTTAAATAGCGTTGTTTAAAAGTCGACCAGTTCCCAGTACCATCATACTGCAGTCCCTTTGGCAGTGATTTAACCACCGCGACCACATGTCTACCAGAATATCTGGGTTGGTGTATATTGCGACCTTCGTCGGCACTTTCTTCGGAATCCGGATGGTATCCAGATTGATACGGTTTAGACAATGGCAGACTTCCATAGGCAATGTCTCTACCCGCACTCGCGTGCTTTGCACGAGAATGTGGCGTATCGAAGAATGTCAAAGGGGAAAGGCTATTTAGTCTGCGGCCTACCGATGGGTGTGCTTCCCCATCTCCCTCGTCAGCATAAGTGGGTTTGTCAACCCCGGCGACCCCCTAACCTGTTCAGGCCAGCTACCTGTTTCGGTCTGGCACCGTACGCATCTCCCCTAGGTGTATACGTACGATTCATTCGGTCACCGAGTAATTACCCCACCCGCCTCCCCATTTTCGTCTTTAAGAATTGCCAACTGGGATTTCACATCCCTCAAAGTCGCCTTTACCTCCTTCTTCGTAGCCTCCAATCCGCTACCTTCATCTTCAGAATACCCTCCCTGATCTAACACTCTGTCAAACTCTTGCTCATCCGCTTTACGCATAGCGAAATGGGTCAGCTCAGGGATAGGTGAAACGTGAGAGACCGCATGGGGGGTTTCCGGGTCAAAGGATAAATCTAGTGCACTATGGGTGGCACCCCCTTCAGGTCCCCTACCACCTTCGGCTAGCGACATTGTCGATAGTAAATTGTTGTTCTTAAAATGTAAATTAAGAACCTCATCCGGCGTAAATTTGCGCCGTGTCACTACCTCCAACAAGTCCAGGTCAAAATTCCCCTGGTATTCCCGGATTGTTTTTATAGCTTTTGCTAGTTTTGAACCCACAACAGGGATTGTTTTGAACAGTGGCGTAATTTATATGAATGGGGTTTGGCGCTGAAACCATTTTTGGCGTTTAGACTGCGTACAAAGATTTAGCGTCAATTTGGGACTGAATTGTCACCAGTTACCTGTTGTTTTTAATTAATCGATCCCATTGGTGTTGTTAATTCCTTGGGATAAAATTAAAAAAAAAACAGACATGAAACATGGGGGCAATTAACAGAGTTAAACTGATGGATGGGGAAATTAAATGAGATCGAACTCCAGGTTAGGTGAAAGGGCAATAAATTAATAAAAAGCTATGAATCTAGTTTGTAATCCTATTGTTTACTTGATAACAATGCAATTATATGTTGTTTTACCAAATAAATTCACAATAAAATCCTTAATAATGTGTCAGGGTTAACTTGTTCGAAGTCCCCATTAAGACAAACATATTATCTTTCTAAAAATCTTTCTAAAAATGAATGTAAATTATCGGAATAATTGTTTAAAACGTACAAAATTAATACATTTCCATTAAATGTTGTTTACTTCCTGGTAGGAAATGGAAATATCTAAATTGCGCGCATGCGCAGTTGCGGCCGTCTTGGTTTAGCCAGCTGACGGGGAAACACAACTGACTGATTCCACACTGTCAACGTCCGAGGACATGATACGGTAGTTGACCACACTATGTTGTTTAAGAGAATCACATGCGTTCTCAATGCCAGTAGTAGTCCGGTATAAAAATAATTGTGCGGGCGTTTTGAGGTCACAGACACAGTTTGCTTGTAAATCTTAATGCATTACTACCCAGTTTCACTTGATGAATATTTTGGGGTGCTTTTAACACCAGTTTTCAGCATATTTGTAGCATTTAAACGAAAACGCTGAACCTGTTGGTAACGTGATGTAAACAGAGTTTCCGTGGCCAAAAAATGTAAACAATATTGGGGGATATGGCGAGGTTGGGTTTTTACATAGGGTACATGTGTATCCGTATGTATTGCGATCGAGCGGGATCATTTGGCCCGCCCACGACCCCCCGTGGTGCGGACGCCTGTGATTGACAACTTAGAATCGCGTCGGACAGTTAGCCACGCCCCAGATCCCCTCGATGGGCACGTCCGTAGTGATATCTTGGAATAACCATAACAACAAAATGCATTGTGTTACTAAACGTTTAACTGGCATACGCAACCACTAATTGAAAATAATATTATGAAAAACTTGCATGCACAATATCAACAACGGTTGTTCTACGTACAAAAATACATCGGATTATTTTGTTGCGCGTGATTTGCCCCCATTTGCAGCACAAATCGTGCGGTCATCGCTAAATTTAGTAACAGAGTTAACTCCCCTCCGAATACTCTCCGAAACAAGCGACGCGTTTAACACACAAACTACATCAAGTTTGACCTTCCGACAGCCTATTTTTAAATAAACTCACCCGACACCTGTGCGAAACAAAACTCGCACGTGTAGGTCTAACTGATGTTTAATCCTCATTCTCTCTCTCTATCGATGGATCTACAGTGGATTTTAGTGACATTCCTGAATTCGGCCTGATTGACATTTGTCTATGGTGGCCAATACACGCCAACATGAGTGTCAATTTCTACGTTCATGGAAGGGGGTCAATAAGTCAGTATTTAAGGTGATAACTTACAGTCAGGGAACACATTAATGACAGTATAACACTGCAAGTACTGAATACGACAAAAAAAATCTAACAAGTTTTCTAAACGTTACAAGTGCCCGCTATACAGATATAATCATTTAGTAATATTTATTTTACTGATAGTGACACGCGCGGTGGTATCAGGCTATGTTTCATATGCAAATGAGGCATGATATGTTTTAATTATTTATACTAAAGAAATGCGTCACCTGAAAAAATAATATTTTCGACAGATTTTAAAGTATGATCATTGCACATCATAAAATAAATACAGAGATTAAAGAGTAATGTCCGTTAACATTTTAAGCAAACACGGTTATCGCCCCACTATATCAGTGTGTAAATTTACGTCTGATATAACATGTATAATAATGCCAATCAGTACGTGGGATAATGGCGCATGAATGTTTATTTTGCCAGGAAATGTCTCAGATGATGTCTCTGATGTAAAGAACATTTTGTACCTACTGAGTGGGCATGTACCTTTAAGGGTTAATGAAACTGTAACACCAGCAATCAATCAAGCAATCAATCTAGTTTAATCTTGTAGTACCCTATGTTCAGTACTTTCAGTACTTTGATTCTTTCTTATGAGTAAGCATGGTAAGTGAACCTATTGTATAATTCATGCAGAACCAGTACAGACTGGCTGCAGGTCATGTACAAGTAGGTCCCACAGCATCCATACGAATGGTGAAAGTTCATTGATGAAAGTTCATTGATGGTCTAATGCGAAAGCCCATGAAAAGTACACTGGGTATATTGTTGAAGTCATTCATTACACAACAAACAACTATCCTAGGCACTGCACTATTTGTTGTGGACGGTGGGCGCCTACATGTACGACACACAGTTGTATGGTAAAATGCATCTACCTATCATGACGTGTTCCAATCATATATCGCATACACCCTTGGTCAGTTGTTGGGTCAGTTGTGGTATTTGATGGCTATATGCTCAACCAAAACCATGGAGCATAACAGAAGGGCCAGCAAAGTAACATCATGTGTGACGTAAACATGAAAATCACGACTGCACGAGATTTGCAAGCTGCTGGCATAGGAGTGAAGCCGGCAATGGCAGATGCATTGCAGCTTGCATGTTTCCCACCGACAAGTATATCGTTCATATCATAAAACTATTTGGCTGTTCAGCAACGGATGGCTAACTCAATGAATCCAACATAATAGGGATGGATATTATAGGAATGAATGGCCTTTTTGTGGAATTTATCGAGGTATAAACTTGGAAAAGTCGCGGGAATACTGGACGAAGGCCTTAACAAATTACAATTTTCGAAAAAAAACAACAAAAAAAAAAAACTTTTTTTTTATTTTTATTCGAAAATTGTAATTTTTTATCGCTTCGTCCAGTATTCTCGCGACTTTTCCAAGTTTATATCCCCGATAAATTCTTAAGAATTATTTTAACTGCGCCTCACGGTTACGGAAAGTAGTTCGGCGTGGGAGTTTACTATAGGCATGAATGGCCTTTTTGTGGAATTTATCGGGGTATAAACTTGGAAAAGTCGCGGGAATACTGGACGAAGGCCGGAAGACCTCGTCCAGTATTCCCGCGACTTTTCCAAGTCTATATCCCCGATAAATTCCACAAAAAGGCCATTCATTCCTTATAATTTCAGCATTTGAAATAAATTCATCAAGAAAATATGTTTATTTTCCGTTTTCTTAAGAATTATTTTAACTGCGCCTCACGGTTATGGAAAGTAGTTCGGCATGGGAGTTTACTGGGATATAAAGTTTGGACAGAGACTTGCTACGGACCAATCAAATGTTAGGGAATTGTGTAAATATTTTTGTGCTGGAATTATTGGGATATCAATTTTGGACAGAGACTTGCTACGAGCCAATCAAATGTTAGGGACTTGTGTAAATATTTTTGTGCTGGAATTATTGCAAGATAATGTCCTTTTACCCATGGAGACTGACCTCCCAGTTTCACCAGACGAAACTGTTTAAAATGGTCTCATGTGGCTGTAAGACTGGATTTGATTCTTGAACACGCAACTCATTTTTTTTCTCAACATAATATTGTTGGAACCCAACGAGCACTTAAATGTCTCATGTTGTGTTCTGTTCATTTATTAGCGTAACTAAACGTTTTCATCGTCGGTGACGTCCACATATTTAGCACCCCGCGCATCGTCTGTAACACTCAACCTACCGTCGGCAAACATAAGGCCATTTGTAAACTAGAAATCACCACACCCTTTCTTTTCCTGATGCATTTCCATCATGTTCTTTGTTTCTACGAGTGTTTTCCAAAAGTATACACACACTTGATGTAGTCCTCGTTTTCTCATTTTCTGATGACGCCAGTTTTGTATTCCAGTAAATATCTATGCTGTCGCTGTTTTCGCTCTCAAATTCAAAGCATAACATCAAATGACGTCATAATATGAGCCGCGTCGCGAGAAAACCTGTCTCCGGAAAATTGTTGGTCAATACATTTTGTTACTATGACAATGGTATTTGTATGATGAATTGAACGCTTTTTATTTGATCATATCTGCAATATTCATTAAGATATTATAGTTTATACAACACCACTATGTAGGTCGTTTGAGCAAAAGAGATGTCACGTAAAAGCGTCACGTAAAAGCGACGCCAAGCGACGTCAAGCGACGTAAAATCACGTTACTGTATCTACCGTTACACATCGCCAACAGTTTGTAAGTTGACATGATCGAACTAGCAGCATGTTTGTCATTGCATAATGAATGCAAAGACGTATGAACGTGAGTCTTTTGATAACACATGAATGTGCAAAGCGACAAACTGAAACCGGCAAGTTCATGTACCAGCAAGTGTGAACGTGCGCGGGTACGCTGATTCGGTGTGCTGATTTCTTCTTTTCTTCGTGTTTACTGAGCGTTTTAACAATTTATAATTGTAGAAATCCACGGAAGTATATTGATTAACTGATTGGTTGATTGGGTCTATACGAACATATACAAATGGAAATACACATGCATACGGGGAGAACAATACGTTCAACATTAAATTACATAAAACAGTAGAGCACAGTCGATTGCGCGCCATCGCAATATGCCCACGTTTCCCAAATGCGAAGTTGAAAAGAGGGAAAAATCCAGAAATATTGTAGCTTACACAGTTTTCACCTGTAAATGGTGGTCGATAACAGTTAACGTGGACAGTTATCTGTAAACTGTGTCAAAGAAAATAGTATGTAGACTAAAAAGGAACATAAAAAACACATGTCAATAACAGACACACATTTTTATATGTGATATCAACAGCAAAATAATAAAATAAAATTATCCTTACGCCATTATTGTTAATAAAAACATATATAAGATATGCCCGTTTCGAATACAAATGTCACGCGTTGGATTTCGATCGTACGACCGTTAGTACCATTCATCGAATACATTCTCGGACAGGACTCAGGACAGATCGAAGATATATTTGGGAATGTATCTTACACTGAACTAAAGTTCAAATACAATTTAAACGAATTTATAACGCTCACATTGGTAAAAATGCATTAAAATAATAAAAACACCGAGGTGCGTTGTTATTCTGTTCGTTAGATAACTTTAACACCAAATTAACCTAACATGGCGGTCTGACAAACGTCGATACTTGGAAATCTCGGCGGAAATTACGTCAGCTAAGTTCACGGCGTCATATCTTGTGACGTCGTCAGACTCCCGAAGACAGGTGAACGTTACAAACGTTGGTAAAGGTTGTGCGCCATTTGCTTTCAGGGAATTATAAATATTAACGCGATTTTCGCAAAAATAAGTTTTATTTGACGTCAGCTTTGTGACCGCTCCGCATATCCAGACCACGCCGTCTTTTAACTAGTGTGCAAAGAAAATCCACGTTTTTATATAAAGTCACTAAAAGTATTAAAAACATTTGAGTCTACAAAAACTTGATTGTGAAAAAAATAGTTAACCATCTATAAAGATGTGCTCATTAATTACAGACGGTGTCCACGAAATTCTGGATCAGCCCTCGTATATATACATTATATTGTAATGAGAGTTCACAAACTTTTACTGTACTCATACCTTGTGTTGCGGTTCAGAACATTTATTATTTAGATTACATTTATATTGCAAGAGTTACCTTCGCAACTAGACAACCACCCGTTCCCCAAATGCTGGATCCGCCCCTGACTAGGTGTCCCACCACATAAGTAGTGTATGACTACTGTCCCAATTCCGACCAGTAATGAAACAATAACGAGCAATATAATTATTAGAAATACAGTTGCTGATCAAAAGCGTCGAATGCTTTTTTATTTGACCCTTGACTTACAATCTCTAAATTTTGCCTTGAAAGAAGTACGTATTAACCGTAATAGGTAGGGACTTGAAACTTGATGTGTGCCTGCCTTGTGGTGTGTAGATTCACAAAGTGAATTCTGAATTTTGATTCTACCCCCGGTCATGGATTACCTCCCCCCTTTCGACTTCGCATTTGGGAAAACGGTGGGTATATTACGATGGCGCTCCATCGACTGTGCTCTATTTAAAAATGAGCCTTCTTTTTATTTCGTGAAATTTGGTCAAATATTGATTTTATTACGAAAAATTTATTTCTCTATGGGAATTTAACATGGGGGAAAAAAGAGGTAGAGGAGTGTGGGAGGAGTCAAAAAACGAAGAAAATTGGAAATTGACTCCGAAACCTAGTTAGATAGCTTGGAAATGATCTAACTAAGAAAACAAAAGTTAAATTTTAAAAATCGGTCGAGTATTTCTGAAATTCTAAAAAAAAATCACCATGTTAAATCCCCAAAGACATCTTCACTTCAATGGGGATTTAACATGGGGAAATTGTTTTTTCGCAATAAAATCAATATTTGACAAAATTTCACGAAATAAAAAGAAGGCTCATTCTTAAATTTTCCTTTTATTTAATATTATCGAAAACATATTGTTTTTGAATTGTTTCTATGGCCGCAATATTTGGGCAGGTTTCGTGAAACAGACTATACACTGTAGTTGATAGTATATATTTGTGCCATTTTATATAATTAAATTCTATTACACATTCGTTGTTCGTAGGCGGCCATACGGAAATTGTACGGATGCTGATAGAGGCGGGCGCAGATGTGAATGTTAAACAATCGGGAAAAATTACACCCCTCCATCTGGCATGTAAAGGTTGGTATCCAGGGATAATATGGCACTGCCAATAGTAATATAAAGACAGTGGCGATTAATTATATGTGGCTGTGACTGGGGAAATGGTGGTTATGGGTTTTGCGACCAGTGAAGATCCAGATCAGCCTGTGCATCCGCACAGTCTGATCAGTATCTGCACTGTTCGCCATTCCATCAATTATGCATACCAGTCATGCTTCTAACAAGCAATATAAATCGTTACCATGTTTCAGGAGTGGGTTGTTTTATCCAGGCTGCCAGCGATCGGATTATCATTAGCTTAGTGATAACGATTCCCTTGTTGTGTTTAGGGCATGTTTGGTTACCTGGGGGCCGTTTCACTAAACTTCTTACCACTAAAATGTTCGTAAGTGCAAAATTATGATAGTCTGTGAATTTCACATTAACAATGTTTTCTTGTAAACAATTATTGGATTTACATTTATTGAGCATATGCTGCATATGCAGCCTATGCTCAATAAATGTAAACCATTAATTGAAATTTATAGATGATCCTAAATTTGCACTTACGAACATTTTAGTCGTACGAAGTTTAATCAAACGGGCCCCTGCACCATTGTTGTCTATAGTATACATGCACTATAATCAAAAGTGCTAAATCCTGATCAGATTGTGCGGTAAATGAAATACAATTGACCCTGTGCTAAATGTCACCCCTGAATAGCAATTACCTGTCTATAGCAGCCACACTTTTTATTATACAGTTACTACATAAATGAATCTGCGAATAAGATGTGCGATATCTAAACATCATACCACACTAAAGTTACTTGGCCCCTTCCCGTAAGTAATTGTGGTAGGATTACTCTTATAAGGAATATACAGTGGGGTCAGCGTGTAAGTGCACACACGAACGAACACGACAGGTTGGTTCCAACCTGTCGTATTTGTTCGTGTGTGCACTTACACGCTGACCCCACTGTAACCAGATTCAACATTTACAGAAAATATCACAGTTTCTGTAAATAGTTTTCATAAAAATATCCCACATCTTTCTAGGTACTAAATCACGTGGCTTGTCTCATACAGTATATAACAATACAATAATTGCCTTTTTTATGAGGTCAATACGTGGTTTTATCGACCCTATAAAAGTTAAGGTGCATGATCACGTGGTTACCACAACAACAACAATGTCTGAAAGTGTTGAAAGCGCGCCCATACCAATCCAAAGTAAATATTACTTGATATTTTCCTTAATATGCAACGGATTTTGATGAAATATGGCGCAGCAAACGCATCTTTATTTGGCGGTCTCGGGACTTAGACGTGTACTTATGTCGTTTTTGCGAAGAATCGATTTCCGTATGAGTATTGACAATAAACATGGAAATCGATTATTCGCAGAAACGACAGATGTTTGGGCCAACGTACCGAGACCACCAAATGCAGCTTAAGAAGCCGCGTTTGATGCCCCATATTTCATTCAATCCGTTACATAATAAGGCCAATATAACAGAATACGTACAAAGAATCGGAGGCGCTGTTGGAAGTTTCAGTAATTGTTGTTGTTGTTGTAACAACGTGATCATACACCTTCAAAGTGATATCCATGTACGCATATCGATGGTCTAGTAACATAAGGTCGTAACTGCTATGCTAAAGCATAGCACTTACGACCTTATGTTACTAGACCTTCGATATCATGCTGTGACCAATCAATGGAACCATTTGCGTTTAAACATATGTTGCAGCTCCAACGTTTATCATCGGAATCTCAGCCCCTAGGTCAATACAGCCAGGGATTCCGCTGGCGATCGCCACTTTCGCAATTGGCGATACAAATAAACAATTGGCGATACAAAATTATATTTTTTTTTTGAAGTGGCGATTTTTTTATTTTCGCCAGCGGAATCCCTGTGTAACAGCTAGTCAATATGCTTGTCTCAGGTCAATATCACTTTTTATTTAAAATCATGTGTCCAGCATCTGGCCAGTCGGGTACATGAACATTTATCACTTTATAATGTATTGCAATAATTTGTGGTCTATTGCAATTGCAGGGAAACATACAGAATGTGTTAAGCACCTCATATTGAATCAGGCCAAGTTAGACCCAAGAACAAGTGCTGGTCTAACGCCTGTGGACTTTGTCTCGTACGAGTCGGAAATCTGGAGCATCATTAACGAAGCCATAAAGGGCGAGATGCCAGACTTGGATGAGATTCCTGATGTATTTGAAGTCCCAGACTGGGCCTTGCCTGACGGAGCTAAACCAAAGGGTAAAAAGGGAAAGAAAGGCAAAAAAGGGAAAAAAGGTGGAAAGAAAAAAGGTGGAAAAAAGAAAGGAGGGAAGAAAGGAAAGAAGAAAAAGAAGAAGTGAACCACTATTAACGCTGTTGTTATTTGTGATTCTGGCGAGAAATACAGGGATCTTAGCATGTGTGGCCAGTGTAGCCACTGATGTGTTAGCGCACCCATACGATGATACGTATAAGTTATTGTTCACATATTGGATTTTTAAGGAATTAAATGCGAGGGAGCGCTAGCGACCGTAGCATTTAGTTCCTGAAAAATCCAATATGTGAACAATAACATACTTATAGTCCAGCGCACAAGTGCAGAATGCGATGTTCCATCCGAGTATTGATTTACCATTTCCTGTCGAACAGTTAATCATTAAATATTGTATTATATAGCTCATTCAATGTACATGATCACGTGGTTACCACAACAACAACAATGTCTGAAAGTGTTGTAAGCGAGCCCACTCCAAAGTAAATATTATTTGATATTTTCCTTAATATGCAACGGATTTTGATGAAACATGGCGCAGAAAACGCGTCTTCACGACCTGCATTTGGTGGTTCCGGGACTTCGGCACATACTTGTGTCATTTTTGCTTTGAATCGATTTCCTTGTCAGTATTGACAGTAAACACGAAAATCGCTTCTTCGCAAAAATGACAGAAGTTTTGACCAACGAACCGAGATCACCAAATGCAGCTTAACAAGACGCGTTTGATGCGCCATATTTCATTAAAATCCGTTATACAATAAGGACAATATAACAGAATATATACTTTGAATCGGAGGCGCTTCTGGAAGTTTCATATATTGTTGTTGTTGTTGTTGTAACCACGTGATACTGCGCCTTGTTATTGGGATTAAACGTTGCAACATGTGAAATATATGGAGCAAAATGCTGCCTAGCGATTGGCTTAGGAAGTTAGGGCGAACTATAAAGCCTGGTAAGGATCTACATTAATATGTGTGACTGTGGCTTATGGGTTTTGATACCAGTGTAGATCCAGTTGCCTGTTTCACCAACATTGCAAAGTATACTACTTATCTAGTAAAGTATACTTTGAGGGAGAAACTTTCAATTAAAGGATAAATTTATTAATTTTTAGCCAGGTTTTTTTAAAAGAAATCCAGGCTATTGGATTGGCGAAAGCCGGGCGGGCGGGCGGGCGGGCGGGCGGGCGGCGGGATGCGTCCACAATCAATGTTAAGTTTTCGTGTTTGAGTCCATTTCTTTGTTACTGTACCACCTAGGACCACCAAACTTTCACAGCTTCATAATCAAGGGGTGCCCACCACATATCAATATCCAACATGTTACTTTTTTTTTAACTTCACCCATTTTTTCCGCGCAGTCGACTTAGCCATTTTCAATGTTAAGTTTTCGCGTTTTCAATGTTAAGTTTTCGTGTTTAAGTCCATTTCTTTGGTACTGTACCACCTAGGACCACCAAACTTTCGCAGCTTCATAATCAAGGGGTGCCCACCACATATCACTATCCAACATGTTACTTTTTGTTTAACTTGACCCATTTTTTCCGCGCAGTCGACTTAGCCATTTTCAATGTTAAGTTTTCGCGTTTACAATGTTAAGTTTTCGTGTTTAAGTCCATTTCTTTGGTACTGTACCACCTAGGACCACCAAACTTTCACAGCTTCATAACCAAGGGGTGCCTACCACATACAACTATCCAACATGTGACCATTTTTTTACCTTCACCTATTATTTCTACGTAATTGACTTAGCCATTTTGAACGTTAACTTTTTAACGTACGTCTGGTTGAATTTGTGCGCAATGTCAAGGTCAAATTACTTTGAATTTATTTGTTAAAGTTTTTTCGTGTACTATATCTCTGCAACTACTTCACCCATTACCTTGATACTTCACATGGGTGTTTATCATCATTGTCGCACCCGCTTGCGGAAAGCGCGATATCGTCGGCATTTTGGCATACGTCCGTCCGTCCGTCCGTCCGTACGTCCGTGTGTCCGGTTAAAGTTTTTTCGTTAAAGTTTTTCCATCTACTATATCTATTTTTTTAGTGTCCATGCCTCGCCCCAAGGCGCGACATGCAGGCCACGGCCATCTAGTCTACAATAAGTGGGTATAATTATGTTATCCAAGTGTCCATGCTTGGAAAAAACCTGGCCTTTGTGGCTTTGCCTCGTTTCTTGTTATTATACTGAATTGATTACATTATCACAGCCATTTTGGCTGTGATAATGTAATAAATTCAGTATAATAATTCTGCTTACTTGTAATCATCAAATATATGCAGTCGTTAGTTCTATATGAAATAATGCATTTTGGGGAAAATAAATGATTACTCCCTCAAAGTATACTTTGCTAGATAAGTTGCAATGTTGGTGAAATCGGCTACAGATCAGCATGTGCATCCGCATAGTCTGATAAGGATCTTCAATGTTTGCCATTCCATCAATGAAACACCCGTCATGCTTCTAACAAGCAATATATATCGTTATCAGACTACATGAGTGTGCTATTTGATCAGGAGCTACACTGGTCATAAGCCCCATTTCTCCTGTCACATCCACATTAAATACGGAAGGTTTATTATGTGTAAATATCCAGCATATTACTAGTGACCTCATAATGACCTCATAATGCAAACATGAAGTAGACACAAAGAACAGACAGCGGAACAGACGCGGAACAGACAGTAGTATATCACGCTGCTTTTCTATAAATATGTCTTGAAATCTCATTAGAATTGAGTCCTGATTTATTTCCCCGAGATATAAAAAACGAGTGCGGAGCCGGAGTCGGATTTACAGATGTCAAGGGAAATAAATCTGGTATTTCAAAATGGTAGTTGAATAAACTCTATACAGTTTACTATTTAAATTTAAACTGTTTAATTGCAAACGTCTAGCGAAAAAACGATTTTCCTATGGGAATTTAACAGGGGAGGGTGGGGGGGGGGGCTAAAAAAATATATATTTTTTGATATTTATTTTATTTGTGGACCGATTTTGAAAATCTAACTACATCACTTCCAAGCTATCTTGCCAGGTATCGGAGTCAATTTCCCCCTAAAAAAATGTTTGACTCCTCCCCAACTCCTTTACTGTCATTTCTGCACATCGGCTAATGCGCAATTCAGTCAAATCAGACAAATGTAGCCATGCGTACGTCATAATAAGTGGGTGGAAGGTGGGTGCAAGTGATGGGTAATTTAACGATCGGGGTTCATCCTTACCGGAATTCCGACTGGAGACCTGGTTTGGCCCTCACATACGTCTTTGGCATTTTGTATGTGACAGTTTAATCTGGTTATACCCCTTATGTGAGTATTACGATTATTCGTAATCCTATTTTAGGGGAAGGGGCCAAGTGACTTTGGTGTGGTATGGACCTGCCACCAGGTATTATGTTTTACCGCGGGCGGGCGGCGGACAGAAAAAGTGCATAGTTCGTGTACACAACTCCTCCGAAACCATTCAGTCAATCGACCTGAAACTATACACGTCTTCTACATATATTGAAGATGTGCACCTTGGTGTTTTTATGCCGAACAAATATTTTTTAACAAAAATATAACCTTTTTAACTAAGCGATTTTTTCTACATTTTTGTATACAATTCTATATAGGGTACATAGTTTGTGTACACAACTCCTCTGAAACCGTTCAGTCGATCGATCTGAAACTATGCACATGTCTTCTACACATATTGAAGATGTGCACCTTGGTGTTTTTATGCCGAAAATTATGTTTTTAACAAAAATATCACCTAGTCGATCGATATGAAACTATACACATGTCTTCTACACATATTGAAGATGTGCACCTTGGTGTTTTTATGCCGAACAAATATTTTGTAACAAAAATATCACCTTTTAAACTTGGCCATTTTTTCCAACTTTTTGTATCCAATTCTATATAATTTCTACTTTACACATCTCTACCTAAATTAGTATACCTGTTTATTACAGCAAGCTGAGAAGAGGAAGAAATAATGCTATAGATTTTCAAATTCTCATTAAAGTTTCTTGCCTTGGTGACAGCTTCACATTTCCTTGAAGGCAATAAATCCCTCCAGAATCACGGTAAAACACTGGGTAGCATGTATAGGATATTTGGTTTATACGGAAATATATTTCGGCGTACGAGTTCGTTCACCGAACGAACGAGTACGCCGAAATATATTTCCGTACAAATCCAATAACCTATTTATTATATACCCGTTCAACAAAATATGCATCCTAATAATCATTAAATAAACCGATAGTGTGATGAAATGCGACTCTTTATTATTTTTGTTGAATAATCCGAGCGCCTGTGATGGCTTCAGTTTATGCAAATTGTAGCGTTTAGGAATACTAACTTGACAACGTCATTTCGCGCACCTGAATCGATACAATACACGAAAACCAAGATGGCTGACATCACTACAGACACAACAAAACCGGGGGAAATGCGTTAAATTTGGATAAAAAGCCATACTTAAAGTTTAAGTTAAACACGTAAGTTTATTTAACACATGTTTTATTTGCCGATCATGTCAGTGATTATTGTTAATTCCACAAAACGTTAAAAATCGTCCCGAAAAACTATGAAGCACGACTCACGAGGCCACATCGCCTTCATCGGATCAACCTAATTTTGGAGTTCAAACGATTGAATTTGGCATGTAACGTTATCGTATTATTCCATACAGGCTATATTTCATAACATACATCTTTTGGTGCTGATGTCAGTGTTATGGACCTCTGATTGGGATATTTCCTTATTCGCGATCAGCTGTTGTCAGCTTAACGACACAGGCGCGCGACGCAGTTCGGCGACAATACGACTGCTTGACAGCGTACAATACGGCAATTTATTGGTGGGTAGCAACAATGCAAAGTCAATGGGGCAAATATGAAGATATATAATAAAAGTATTTATTCATCAATAACAAAAAAGTTATTTGTTATTTTAAGAAATTTCGTCAAAATAAAAGATTTTATTGCGAATACAAAAAGGGGGGGGGGGGCGGGGGTGTGTGTGTGTGAGGGGGGGGGGGGGGGGGTGATCGAAAAAAAACCAAAACATTTGGAATATGATCCCGAAACCTGTCTAGATGAAAAACAACATATTATAATAAATTTGAGCCGCGTCGCGAGAAAACCTGTCTTCGGGTGTCTGACGACGTCAGAAGATATGACGTCGTGAACTTAGCTGACGTAGTTTCCGTCGAAATTTACAATTATCGACGTTTGTCCGACCGCTATGTTAGGCTTGCTCCGTGGTGTTAACGTTATCTAACGAACAGAACAACAACGCACCTCGGTGTTTTTATTATTTTAATGCATTTTTAGCTTGCCTGCACGAAGTGCGGAAGAGCTTATGACATACCCCCGGCGTCGTCGTCGTCGGCGTCGGCGTCGTCTGCGTCCACAAACTTAACGTTGGGGTAAATGTCTTATAACTTCTGTTTCCTTTCATGGAACACCTTGTTATTTCATACATGCATTCCTCATATGTGCCTCAATCATGCTGTAGCAAATACATGACCCACCACCCAACCGTTACCCCAAGGTCAAGGTCATAAACTTAGCACATTCATAAACTTAACGTTGGGGGTAAATTTCTTACAACATATGTTTCCTTTCGTGGAACGCCTTGATATTTCATACATGCATTCATCAGATGACCCTCTATCATGCTGTAGCAAATCCATGACCCACCACCCAACCCTTACCCCAAGGTCAAAGTCACAAACTTAGCACATTCATAAACATAACGTTGCGGTAAATGTCTTATAACATCTGTTTCCTTTCATGGAACACCTTGATATTTCATACATGCATTCCTCAGATGACCCTCTATCCTGCTGTAGCAAATCCACGACCCACCACCCAACCCTTACCCCAAGGTCAAGGTCACAAACTTAGCACATTCATAAACTTAACGTTGGGGGTAAAGTTCTTATAACATATGTTTCCTTTCGTGGAACACCTTGATATTTCATACATGCATTCCTCAGATGACCCTCTATCATGCTGTAGCAAATCCACGACCCACCACCCAACCCTTACCCCAAGGTCAAGGTCACAAACGTAGCATGTTCATACACTTAACGTTGCGGTAAATGTTGTGTAACTTCTGTTTCTTTACAGGGAACACTTTGATATTTCATACATGCATTCATCTGATGATCCTCTATTGTGCTACAACAAATCCATAACCCATCCCGAACCCTTTCCCCAAGATCAACATCATAAACTTAACGTTGGAGTAACTGTCTTTTTATAACTTCTGTTCTTTACAGGGAATGCCTTGATATTTCATACATGCATTCATCTGATGATCCTCTATCGTGCTATAGCAAATCCATGACCCACCCCACCCCTTTCCGCAAGGTCAAGGTCACAAACATAGTACATTCATAAACTTAACGTTGCGGTAAATGTCTTATAATAACATCTGTTTCCTTTCATGGAACGCCTTGATATTTCATACATGCATTCATCTGATGATACTCTATCGTGCTATAGCAAATACATGATCCACCGCCCATCCCTTACCCCAGAGTCAAGGTCACAAACTTAGCAAATTCATAAACTTAACGGTGGGGTAAATGTTGTGTAACTTCTGTTTCTTTACAGGGAACGCTTTGATATTTCAAACATGCATTCATCTGATGATCCTATATGGTGCTACAGCAAATTCATGACCCATTCCCACCCCTTTCCTCAAGGTCAAGGTCACAAACTTAGCACATTCATACATGCATTCCTCGTGTGAATAGCTATCATGATGTAGAAAATCACCAACTTAGTGCGTTCATAAAGTTAACGTTGGGTTAAATTTTGTTTTACTTCTGTTTTCAGGGAGCGCATTGATATTTTATACATGCATTTATCTTAATATGCTATATTATGCTATAGCAAACCCACGACCCACCTTGCACCACTGACCCCAATGTCAAGGTCCACCGCACGCCCCTTAACCCAAGGTCACGTTATATAATAATCATGTTAGAGTGAAGGCTGCCAACAGGCGAGCTTCGTTGTCTTCTGACAACTCTTGTTACCAATGTGAGCGTTATAAATTTGTTTAAATTGTATTTGAACTTTAGTTCAGTGTAATATACATTCCCAAATGTATCTATAATCGGGCGTATGTGTGTGAAAAAAACGAAAGTCTTCGATTTGTCTTGGGTCCTGTCTGAGAATGTATTAAATGAACGTTAAACTACCGTTATATAATGGTCGTACAATCGAAATCCACCGCGTGACATTTTTATTCGAAACGGGCACATCTTATATATGTTTTTATTAAAAATAATGGCGGTAGGATAATTTTATTACTTTGCTGTTGATATCACATTTACAAATGTTTGTCTGTTATTGACATGTGTTTTTTATGTTCCGTTATTTTGACATGATATTTTCTTTGACACAGTTTACAGATAACTGTCCACGTTAACTGTTATCGACCACCATTTACAGGTGAAAACTCTGTGTAAACTACATTTATTATTTACATACAGATGGTCGGCAGCATATTTGTAGACCTATGTAGCCTGGGCCCGGTTTCCCGCACAGCTACATGTTTCAGATCTGGTTAACTCGACTCGAATTTTCAGTCTATTGCTCAATTCTTTATTTCTAATATAATGTATACAATTAAAATTTAGCGCAACCTTTACCGATTTTAAGAAAAAAACATCTGCTGCAAAAAAACAAAGCCATGGATGTTACGACTAGTATAGCCACAGATCAGTCTCATCTGTGCATATGCGCCGTCTGATCAGAACATACGATGTCCGCCATTCAGTCACTGGGTAATCCTTTCTCGATCGCCGACAGGATATGGGTCGCCGATCGTACATTTATTGCAGATATTGTAAGGTCAAGTTTTTTCAGCTTGTGGTCCAAGTACAGCTGTAGGCGGGACGATGTCGTGAACATTCGACGTTTCTGTTGTCTGAATATGAAAAGCTTCAATCTGAATGCACGCTAACATGTGTGTAATGTTAATGTAAGGAATATATACGGTAGGATTCTATTTCAAGGCAACATGTTGGGGAGATTAGTATCATGGACCGTGAGTGAAAATTTGTCAAATCACAACACAAATGCGATAATACAAAACAATCAAGAACTAGATACAGTAACTGTGCGATTTTATTTCAAGGCAACATGTTGGGGACATTAGTGCCACATGGACTGTGAGTGAAACTATTGTCAAGTTGTGACACTAATACAATACGACTGTGCGCACTAGAAATCGACGATTACCAAGGATCTCTTGACTTAAGGTATTGATATTATTTGATATACCCCCCCCCCCTCTCATGTATTTGTACTTTGTACCCTCGCATTTTGAATTGAGTCTCTAAAAGACAAACTGCTACCATAACACTCCCAAAATAAACACAAGTCGGTGGTAGGACAACCTGATCACAAGCTGTGGTAACAAATGTCTCAAATATGTTACCATAGCCATTTTGTTCATGTGACAGACTTCCACGCGCTACCCTTGAAGGTGGTCTCCCACTAGGCGAGTGAGAGACTGCGATAGAGTATTAATTGGATGTACGATGTAGGCTTTTGCTCTCACGTTATTCGAGTGACTGTGAACAGTACATAGTGAGTAACGCATGGAAGTACATGTCATCAGACATAAACACTGTCTTTCAAAGCAAACAGTTTGTTATACCCACTTTAAAAAAAATAAAAAAATGGGTATATTGTTTTGGTCACAGGTGCCCGTCCGTCTGTCCGTCCGTCGCGTTTCTTGTAAGACGTAACTTTTTAATTGTTATATACAGGGACTGAACCTTGGTGTGTGCCTTCCTTATGGTGTGTAGATGCGCAGTGAATTTCGATTTTTAATTCAACCCCCCGGTCATGGATTATCTCCCCCTTTCAACTTCGCATTTCGGAAACGTGGGTATATTGCGATGGCGCGCCATTGCCTGATCTCTAGTTTTAATGTAATTTAGTAACGTAGTGTTCTCCCCGTATGCATGTGTATTTCCATTTGTATATGTTGAACTAAACGGTTGTATAGACCCAATCAACCAGTTATTCAATATGTTTCCGAGGTTTTTGTCGTGCTCACTTGCGGAAAGCGCGATATAGTCGGCACTTTGGCGTACGTACGTACGTACGTGTTAAAGTTTTTGGTTAAAGTTTTTTGGTTAAAGTTTTTCGTTATACTGTATCTCTTTTTTTAGTGTCCATGCCTCGCCCCGAGGCGCGACATGCAGGCCGCGGCAATCTAGTCAACAATTATAAATTGTTAAAACGCTCAGTAAACACGACGTCAAAAGGAAGAAATCAGCATACCGAATTCGCGTACCCGCGCACGTTCATACTTGCTGGTACATGAACTTGCGGGGTTGACTTTGTCGCTTTGCACATGCATGTGTTACCAAAAGACTCAAGCTCATCCGTCTTTACATTCATTATTTAATGCCAAACATGCTTCTAATTCGATTATGTCAACTTGCAAACTGTTGTAAATGTTGGCGTATACTCTATGTGTAACGGTAGATACTGTAACGTCATTTTACGTAGCTGGACGTCACTTTTACGTGACGTCTCTTTTCCTCAAACGACCTGCATAGTGGTGTTGTATAAACTATAATATCTTAATGAATATTGCAGATAGCATGATCAAATAAAAAGTGTTCAAATCATCATACAAATACCATTGTTTTAGTAACAAAATGTCATATTGATCAAACATTTCCCGAAGACAGGTTTTCTCGCGACGCGGCTCGTATTATAGCAATGATTTCTCTATATGGTACAAGGGTCGGGTGAATTTAATGTAATAATAAACTGTGTTTATCCCGTCAACACAGCGTAAATGTGCCGTGAAACACGGTGCCGTGAAACATTTGTGATATCTTGTCAATACGATTTGGAGATGCGGCTGGGGTTATTGTTTGCATTTTAAAGCTATTTGTAATATTGACGGGATAAATAGAATAGTAGGTTAGTGCCGTGAATGGAAAAAATATCTAGCGCGGCACGGAAACGGGATGTGCTCGGCAGAGCCTCGCCCACCCCATTTCCTAAGCCTTGCCAGATATTTTTCCCATTCACAATGTGGCTTACCAGCGTCGTTGATAATTTATTGTTAGAACTAATATCTACGGAGCCCCGCAGGGTACATGTATTATTTTTTTATTAATTCGTTCCCACGAAATAACAATTTGTTCCCTCAATTTAACAATTCGTTCCCTCGAATTAACAATTCGTTCCTACGAAATAACAAATTGTTCCCTCAATTTAACAATTCGTTCCCTCGAATTAACAATTCGTTCCCACGATATAACAATTCGTTCCCACCAATTGACAATTTGTTCCCTCGAATTAACAATTCGTTCCGACGAAATAACAATTCGTTCCCTCAATTTAACAATTTGTTCCCTGAAATTAACAATTAACAATTTGTTCCCATGAGTTGTTAATTCGAGGGAACGAATTGTTATTTCGTGGGAACTAATTGTTAAAACGTGGGAACGAACTGTTAATTCGTGGGAACGAATTGCTAAATTGAGGGAACAAATTGTTATTTCGTCGGAACGAATTAATAAAAATGAATTGTACGTCCCCTGCGGGGCTCCGTAAATATCCACTACCGCCTGTGTCAATCTTGTCAATAGTTGTCAACTCTTTATTTCAAAATACTGGTGCTGGAAATGAGACATTTTGGCAGAGCCTGAGCTGTGCTATAACTCATGCACAGACAATTGCTTGGCGGTTGTGTATTGGTACCGCGTAATTTATAAAAATAGATAAAACAGAACTAATTTATGGCGTGATGTTAGACACACACTCAATGTTTGGAATAGCTGTCGAATAAGTAGCGCCCAGATTTCACTGTGACTCAGCCTGCACGGTTTTGTAATGATTGGCTCTCAAAACAGTTGATTGTAGCACGAATTGAATTTGTCTCGTGTATCGATTTATGTTCGGGCTACGCCCTCGGGTAACTTCGATAGACTCGACAATTAGTGCTTTAACTATTACTTATTTGTCCGAAAGTCTTACGGGAAGATTCAACCGAGAAGCCATACTATGCTATACGTATCTGAATACCACGGCTACGCCCTCGGGTAACTTCGATAGACTCGACAATTAGTGCTTTAACTATTACTTATTTGTCCGAAAGTCTCACGGGAAGATTCAACCGAGAATCCATACTATACCATACGTATCTGAATACCACATACTCCAAGGTGTATGATCACGTGGTACTAACAACAACAACAAATACCGATTCAAAGTACGTATTCTTTGTGTCCTTATTACGTAACGGATTTTGATGAAATATGGCGCATCAAACGCGTCTTGTTAAGCTGCATTTAGTGGTCTCTGTATTTTCGTCCAAACTTTTGTCGTTTTGTCGAAGAATCGATTTCCGTGTCTCCGACACGGAAATCGATTATTCGCAAAAATGACATAAGTCTGTGCCAAACTCCATAGACCACCAAATGCAGCTCATGAAGACGCGTTTGCTGCGCCATATTTCATCAAAATCCGTTGCATATTAAGGAAAATATCAAATAATACTTACTTTGGAGTTTCCGGCGTTGTTGTTGTTGTAACCACGTGATCGTGCACCTTGTACTATGATATGATTTAACAGGATATGTGTGTAAAGTGGAAAATCATACACTGATGTGATGCAGTACAGTATGTATAACGAAAAGTATGCATTTATATTTTCTTAGACATGATCGAAAGGTTTTACGTGTCTATATACATACAATCATACAAAATATAATTTTATGGATTTCCAAATTGGGTATCGATGTTAAAGTCTCTGCCATGCATACTGTTCATACATTTTCGCCAGAGTGGTACATGTAAATGTCACAATACTATCGATGGATACTAACATTCATTGTCGTATGTCTTTGCATGCTAGCGGTGAAAATAACATCCGACAAATTACGAGTTATTTCTCATTTCTCTCTACAAATATATCACTAAAATTCTGAACATCAGAACAGAACATATCGTTTATTTATACAAATAGTTTCAGTCCACACGCAGGCGGAATAAGAAACAAGCAAGGCATGTATGATAAATTCTAATGAAATTCCAAGACCTATGCATGATATTTATAGGGAGAAATACAAGAAAATATAATGAATTGTCATCTGCTATTTTTTAACTATTTATAACCGACAAATTTCCCAGCATGCAAAGAGTTAAAATATAAAAGGTGTGCCCGATATGATACATGCATGGCGGTCATATTTTGTTTGTATACTGTCTCATATTCTTTCAAATGCACACTGTGTTTACAGTACGTGTATTTAGAGAATGAAAGACTGCACACGTACATTTACATAAAACGTAAGCTCAAATAAATTGAAACCGCCGCTGCTTCATTGATATTGTAATTAACTGTATGCTATCTTAAAAGTGAAAATTATGGCATATTTCCCCCGTAAAAGCAATATTACATCATTGTCAAATAAATATATTTTAGGTTACGTTTAACCATTTTCATTTGATTTTGTTTGTATATGGCGGCCATCTTAGCTTCTCTAGGCTGACTAAGTTTGACGACTAAAACATACCCATGATGATTTTACAATACTGCCCTACAATAATGTTCAAATAAAGGTACATTGGGTGATGGTACAAATAGCGTCGATCATCACTAAAATTCCAAGGGTCGTGCATTTCAAATACCACACAATGCAAAGATCACACACTGATTTTGTGTGGTGGCCATCTTGGTAGAACAGGTTGAATCAGAGAATTACCTTTAAACATCAGCCAAATGAGCACGTTATAGATATATTTTTTTTCATAGAATAAACCACTTACACACTGTGGACATGTGCTAACTATAAGTTTATGACATGTGGCGGCCATTTTGAATTTATGAAAATCATATGACTAGCATGACAATAATATTTAACTTGATCACAGATATTGAAGCGACCCAGCCAGCGAAAAATCGCTATACACGCTTGTGTATTGCGCATGTATTGAGTATTCCTCGCTTCGAATTTATCACACATTTTGGACAACAAAACACGTCTGTCATTTTGTGCACACAACTTACCACGATCTCTGATGCATGCCTGAATGTTCACACTTGTCAATAGTTTATGATTGTCGTTATAATTCACAATAGTTTGTTTGCATTTCCTGTGTGTGTTGAATGCAGCCGCCATGTTTACTGGCTGTGCTTGCTTTGATTCGTGTCTGATCGGAACTGTCCGTCCTCACAATCCAGCCAATCACTGTGCGGGAGGTTGGAAAAGTTCCGTAAATGTCATGGAACTTGTCCAAAACCTTACGGAGAGTACCGGAACTTGTCCAAGACCTAACGGAAAGTACCGGAACTTGTCCAAAACCTTACCGAAAGTCACGGAACTTGTCCAATTCGGCCTGACAAAACCTATAAATAGAAATCTGTCAGTTGGCGAATGCTCCCCCACCCAACATTAGTCCCAACCCTAGCTTCGTGATTCCCGCTGTGTGAATTCCCCACCCAGTATTATCTCCCCACCCAAGCTTCGTGATTCCCGCTGTCGGGGGGTCGGAGCGGTCGTCGACCCACCCCCCCCCCCGCCCAGCCTCGAAGTACACTTTTTTAGCATCGAGGTCCACTTTGTTAGACCCCCCTATATACATCAGGCCCATTGGGCCTTCGAAACGACTCCCTTTCAAACAGGTCTGGCTACGGGCCTGAGTTATTAATACTGAATTCGCCACTGTCGTTCTTTCATTGCCAAGTCGCTAGTTATTCTCGCTTTCATATCGTGATTCACAAAGGCCCGCTACCAACCCCCTGCGTGAACAGGAAATATTATGGTTTGTCGTGTATTCTTGAAGACAGATGCAACTAAGGGTCGTTACAATATCACGCAAAGATGTCTTCTTTGGTAGTCATCGTGTATGTATGTTGGTTAGCGCAGCTCGTCGGAAAATCGAAATCACGATTCAGCGTACTCGAAAACAGTTTCATGCTTTCCGTACTATGGACTCTACTAATACACTCGAATTACGTACTCCCTGGCTGATTGCTACAGAATCAGGGGACATGGCCTTTTTTATTTATTCGTTCCCACGAAATAACAATTCGTTCCCTCAATTTAACAATTCGTTCCCTCGAATTAACAATTCGTTCCGCCGATATAGCAATTCGTTCCCTCGAATTAACAATTCGTTCCCACGAAACGACAATTCGTTCCCTCAATTTAACAATTCGTTCCCACAATGTAACCATTAATAACAAAAAATAATTCTATGTCCTCTACGGGGCTCCGTAGAATCACGCATGTACGATCTACATACTATTGTAACTGTATCCGGGAAAGTGTGGTTTATATGTGGTAAATATCGAGCAGAACCACAGTGCAATCGTCTAGGCCGACAGTGAAACTGTCTGCTTCATTATGATCAAGTTGACGAGTCGTACCGTCTATTTAATCACTAGTGTGGTTGTTTTCGTGCAGTGTGTGGTGTTTTACGTGTTATATGTGAAGTTAAATCATTCTGGTTCGAACGTAGCTGCTTACGTTGCGGTACTACCAGAGAGGCTAGATGACGTCAGCAAAGGATACCTTCGACGCGGCCAACCTGTTTGGAAGTATGTTTTTCAATCAATGGTTACTAAATTATTGTATTTACATTAATTACACTCACGCATTTCTTTCTAACTTTGGTCTAATATTATTAGTTCACAAAAAAGAAAAGAAATTGCACGGTTGTTCCTTAGCTGTATAGCAAAAAAAAAAGGCCAAAATATGACCCTTTATAAGTGACTGTGTTTCATTAACCTATTTCATCAACATTGCAAAGTATACTTATCTATCAAAGTATACTTTGAGGGAGCAATCATTATATTTCCTGAAATGCATTATTTCATATAGAACTAACAAATGCATATATTTGATGATTAAAAGTATGCAGAATTATTATACTGAATGTATTACATTATCACAGCCAAATTGGCTGTGATAATGTAATACATTCAGTATAATCAAAAATAATAAATGTTTTCTTCATGCACAGTAAATGACATCTATAAATCAATCGCACAATTTTACTTGATCACATTGCAAAAAAATGGGCTATTTTCAAGTATATTGTAATGGAACCATCAGTTCCATTTCAGTAGATTCGGCCATCATGGTCAGACACAGATATTCACTATTTACACAACAGGCTCCTGCATGTCAAATATGCATATATCCTTTATTATTAGTACACGGAAGTGTTGTAAAGGATCATAGTTGTAGTGTGCCATCCCGGAGACTGTATGAACCACTGGACGGCCGCATATTATTATGAGTGTTGCCGACTATTGGTCATCACGAGTACTGGTACTGTATATCAAATTGACACCAGACATTTCGATATTGAAGCAGATATCTTTCTTGTGTCTGACAATGACTGCCTTAATCTTATATAATATTGTTGCTTATTCATTTCTGTTGCTGGAAAGTAATGGCTTGCACGCTATTTGTTCATATTGGGTGTACTAGAGACGAGTTTGGGGAGCTGGGTGTTATGATTTTCCACAGAATTCACTGCGTATTTTCGTACCTATTTTCGTGCGAGCAGCCTATTGTAAGGGGTTTCAACCAATAATTTATGTATCACTACAATAGTCTGATCCATAGCGATCGGCCACATTAGCGCCCGCACCGATTATCTGGTCACTAGTCTAGGGGACATGTTTATTTGTGTGATTTTGATGGCTGTATTTTGTTTCTTTGGGATGGCAGACATTTTTCATTTAGCGTCTCTGGTTACCGAGCGCTGATTGGTTAAAGCTATATTTGCAGCGGGAAATTTGATTGGGGCTCGCACGGCTGTTGCTCGCATCTCGTCTATATAAAGGAGGCGAGCTGCGCAAATCATTAACTAACTTGTCAGTCGACTGACCCACTCATATTGTCAATAACCGCTAGTGACCTATTGTCGACTCAGATAACCAGTTAGTTCCCGTCACGCTGAATAACTTAGTACTCTGTCACATAGTAGTATTAGTTAAGTTCATTTGAGCCATCCTGACACGAGGCTAGCTCTTGCATTAATAAATAAGTATGAGTTCAGACGCTTGTTGTTGTTAACTTGAAATCCAGATAGACAGTAATAACACTATCGTGCTGCCAACCAGGGCCGGGTGTTGGTTACAAATGGTGTCAGCAAGTGCGATGTTTATTACGCGAACATAAAAGAACTCGCGCCTACCGTTATTATTCATTAATTTTGGAAATATTATTCAGCGTGGCGGTAAATTTACCGATCAAAACTGAAAGTACATGTAACAAGAAATTAGCGACAACGGTGTTATACAAATTTGACGAAAACAGTTGTAGCAAGAAATTAGCAACAACGATGTTGTGGTATAACAGGAATAGTTGAAGTAACACTCAAATTGGCAACAACGATGTTATGAAATGGCATAAATAGGTGAATAAACAAGAAATTAGCAGCAAGTGCGGTGTAAAAAATAAAACTGAACAACTGATAGAACAATAGTATATATTTATTATACAATAAGTACTGAGAGAAGGGACAAAATAACTGTTAAAGATTTACACATTTAACTCAACAATAAGCAAATTTACAACACAATGTCCGATTCCGAAGAGGAGGTCAATATGAGAGGCGGCGGCCATGGCGATATTAACGAGCATGTTAATGTGTCTAGCGGGGAGGAATTTGTGGATGTTGATACAGTATCTGAGTCTGAGGCAGAAGACGCGTGTATCAACAGACGGCATCACTTCCAGGGAACTACCAGTAGTCGAGAAGAAACTCATTTTGGAAAGTTGGAGGCTGACAGTGACACCAGAGATTCTGGTGCATACTCTGACAATGAGTTACATCCTCCGCGCGAGCAACAATCGCATACACAGCAATGTGGTCGCTACCGAACACCCGACATAGAGGATGCTGATGATGGCCTCTACACAATCGGGAACAGAGCATCCTCCATGGAACCACAAACGTTCTCTGGTGACGAAGACTGGGGATCATTCGTCGGTCATTTTGAAGTGTGTGCACGACTTGGTCAATGGCGACCAAATGATAAGGCATTGACCCTGTTGGCCTGCATGCTGGGTCAGGCACAGAAGTACCTATTAAATTTTGTGGATGTGGAACAATACTCTTATGAGACACTTGTTAAGAAACTTGAAAAACGATTTAATGGATACAACCAGAGGCCACTCTGGGCCTCACAGCTGGAACATAGAAAACTGAAACCAGGCGAGACTATCGCAGATTTGGGTGATGACATTAGGTGGCTGACCCGGAAGGCATATGGAATCCTGGGCACCGCAGCACAGGATATGCTGGGAATGCAGCAGCTCCTTAAATCAACAACTGCCCACCTGAGATACCAGTGCCTTATACAAGGATGCGACACAGTGGAGAGCGCAGTGGACGTAATTCAAACGTATGAGTACATGCACCTCGAAAATGATATTGTACAAAAGGAAAATGTGAAATGTACCATTAGAATGGTCAACAGTGAACAACCACACCACCCAGATGAAGAAGAATCAAAATTCTACAAACGCATTGAACACTCACTACAACAAATCCATCACCGACTGGATATACTGGAGCATAACAATGCCGAAATCAAGAAGGAACTACCGTCTCATTGGCATGGACCACCCCCACAACAACGTTGGTTTCAGCGTCGATCACGACCTCCCATTTGTTTTGGTTGTCACTCTCCATGACATTTCGTCCGGGATTGCCCTGGGATTCGATGTAATGAGCAGGTATCAGATAAGGCCATAGATTCATCGACGTTGTTGGATTCCATGACACTAGAAGCTCACGAGCATGGGCGGATTCAGGAAAATCAACAGCCCTTATTAGATAGTGTGGCGACTACAAAACGAGTTTCAACAGTCGACACGAAGACGTACAAACTTCTATCGCCGTGCACTACCGTAATTGCAGAACCGTCTAGTACAACAAGAAGGGATCCCTTCATCTCTTGTATCGCATTGGAGTCGCCATTAACAGTCGACATGACGCCGGCGGAACCTCATCCAGCATCCAGCATAATGATGTTGGAAACGCCATTGACAGCTGCCGTGAGGACACCCAGACACTCTTTGGCAAAGAAATGAAGGGAGGACAGTCAGATCGTAGAATTACATATGAACCAATACAGAATAAAGGTTCGTTTAACGGTTGGCGAGCCAGTGACCATAGCAATCCTCAAATGCAAGATGAGTACATGGGTCTAAAACTAGACAGTTTGGGTCACAACAAAAACTGCCATTGACGTAGTGGAATTTGCTAGGACTGATCGATATGTATATTTGTATGAAAAGGACATGTATAGTTGACTATTGATTTGTTATATTTCAGTGTTTAATTTATTTAAGAACGGTTCCAGTAACCGCATAATAGTAGACAAGGCTGTGCATTAGGATAATGGCTTGGCATGTAAAGTAATTAAGGATGTTCTACAGAAGGTGGCATTTATAACATGGGTAATTAATGTAAAATGTAGTCATAACTGGAGGCAGGCGTTTGTATTACAATGTACACGTAATGGGCAGGGGTGGCTCCACATTGGAAATGGTATACGGAGTAGCTAGCGATGCACTATTAGGGACTAGTATTATGGTGTTAAAGTTTTCGTTTATATTTGGGCTATGATGATGATGATGATACTAGTTGAGTGAGGCTAATTACCTGCTTACAAGGAAGTGAGCATGGCGAGCCAATCTAAGGGTCCTGTGTGTTGATACTGGTGTAATTACATTTTATTTTATTTGTTAGAGTATACCATATGTTGGGGCTATTGTGATTCGCTAGCGTTGGGCATGTCGAATGTGGAATGTCCTCTGTGTGCATTACCTGAACTGTGTAATGTTAATATGTAATTTAAATTACCTACAACAGTGAAATGTGAAAGATCCTACATTAATGTGTACACGTTAAAAATAGCCACCTTCGGAGAACAGAAACTACGAGGTGAAGATGATGTCCCATGCATTGACAATTGAATAGAACTGGGAAAATTATAACATGGCTAGGGTAATCATGAATCATTTAAAGTGGACTTATGCAAACGATTCAGATGCAACATTTTGTCCGTATGTACTTACACAAACGCACAACGTGGAAGTTGTGCAGATTTTAAGGTGGGGGGAATGTAATGGAACCATCAGTTCCATTTCTGTAGATTCGGCCATCATGGTCAGACACAGATATTCACTATTTACACAACAGGCTCCAGCATGTCAAATATGCATATATCCTTTATTATTAGTACACGGAAGTGTTGTAAAGGATCATAGTTGTAGTGTGCCATCCCGGAGACTGTATGAACCAGTGGACGGCCGCATATTATTATGAGTGTTGCCGACTATTGGTCATCACGAATACTGGTACTGTATATCAAATTGACACCAGACATTTCTACATTGAAGCAGATATCTTTCTTGTGTCTGACAATGACTGCCTTAATCTTATATAATATTGTTGCTTATTCATTTCTGATGCTGGAAAGTAATGGCTTGCACGCTATTTGTTCATATTGGGTGTACTAGAGACGAGTTTGGGGAGCTGGGTGTTATGATTTTCCACAGAATTCACTGCGTATTTTCGTACCTATTTTCGTGCGAGCAGCCTATTGTAAGGGGTTTCAACCAATAATTTATGTATCACTACAATAGTCTGATCCATAGCGATCGGCCACATTAGCGCCCGCACCGATTATCTGGTCACTAGTCTAGGGGACATGTTTATTTGTGTGATTTTGATGGCTGTATTTTGTTTCTTTGGGATGGCAGACATTTTTCATTTAGCGTCTCTGGTTACCGAGCGCTGATTGGTTAAAGCTATATTTGCAGCGGGAAATTTGATTGGGGCTCGCACGGCTGCTGCTCGCATCTCGTCTATATAAAGGAGGCGAGCTGCGCAAATCATTAACTAACTTGTCAGTCGACTGACCCACTCATATTGTCAGTAACCGCTAGTGACCTATTGTCGACTCAGATAACCAGTTAGTTCCCGTCACGCTGAATAACTTAGTACTCTGTCACATAGTAGTATTAGTTAAGTTCATTTGAGCCATCCTGACACGAGGCTAGCTCTTGCATTAATAAATAAGTATGAGTTCAGACGCTTGTTGTTGTTAACTTGAAATCCAGATAGACAGTAATAACACTACTGTGCTGCCAACCAGGGCCGGGGTGTTGGTTACAATATGTTATCGGAAAACTGTGATACGGAGGGGAGATAATTTGGGTTGGCATAATTTGGCATTTTCATCAATCAATCCCCAAGTGTTATTCCAGGCGGCTTATAGGTGCATTTATGTTCAGAAATGCCATACAACTCTACAATTAAATTGAACACTTATCCAAAAACCAGGAACCCACTTTTCCGGCGATTCGGCACAATGCTTTTCTCAAGGAATTAGTTCAACTAAACGCTAAGTGGCAACCACTTTATATTTCAAAATGGATGCCACTTAGCGTTTAGTAGAAATTAATTTCTTGATAAAGACATGTGCCGAAACGTCGGAAAAGTGAGTTCCTGGTTTTAGCAGACTTTTTCAACATATATCGTATTATTGCAATTAAATTGTTTCTATTTCATCACTTTCAAGGCTTATTATTTTTATCCCGTCAACACAGTGCGTATGTGCCGTGAAACACGGTGCCGTGAAACATTTTTGATATCCAGTCAATACAATTTTTGCATTTTACAGCCATTTGTAAGTGTTGACGGGATAAATAGAATAGTAGGTTAGTGCCGTGAATGGGAAAACATATATGGCGCGGCACGGAAACGGGATGTGCTCGGCAGAGCCTCGCCCATCCCGTTTCCTGAGCCTTGCCAGATATTTTTTCCCATTCACGGCACTAACCTACTACACTAACCTACTATTCTCTATCTATTGTCCTTATTTCTGAACCAAAGTATATGTTGTGACCACTCATTTGAACCGTCTCGGCGAGATGGTTCAAATGAGTGGTCACAACATATACTTCTGATGAGAAATAAAGAAATTCTTGAGCCTTGCCGGATATTTTTCCCCATTCACGGCACTAACCTACTATTCTCTATAATTGAAACCCTATCTTACGCGACGAACGTGTTCGTCTGCTGACTTTACAAAGGTGTCTGATCTGTAAATAGAACATGTTGTGGCAGCATATTAGAATTGATTCAGTGGAGATAATTAGTATGTGCTGGCAAACGTGTTTCATCATTTAATTCAAGGCTTAACGAAACAAACGACATAGACATCGTCACCAGAGGGCTGGAACTGCAGACGAATTATACTCGGGCGTCGATCCAAACGGAAGATAATGATGATCGCGGTGTATATCTACACGGTATGGAACAGCGCTTGGAAATACTAAGGAATCAGAGACACACGAACAACTGGACTTCTGTGGAGCGAAACATAAGGACCGAAAGCGACAACAGGCGATCACAAACAATTCACGTAAAACAGACGGTGCAGTCTATGCCACGGGCTGACGACACCACAAGGACAGCGTACCGAATGGTTTGGTTTACACTGACCGGTAGCCTTAAACAGAGGATGAAAAATAATGTAAATTTTACGCAATGTGAATACAAAGGTTGTTCATTAGAATTCATGCGCGTGCAGATAACCGATGACAATATGACAATTCCAGAAGCCGACGCGATTATATTCCAAGGGAATCAAATCCTACCGAAGCATCCGCCACGGAGAGATTCGAGCCGCCAGGTGTTTGTTTTCTACGATATGGAGAGCCCGCCGTATGTCCACAGTCCTGTTTACAAGGTACAGTAAAACCTCTCTACAGCGGACCCCCTGGGAGGTCCCCAGGGTGTCCGGCTTAGAGAGGTATCACTGTAAACCAGGCTTTTGATCATTCTGAGCCATAATTAAATATCATGGGTCCTTTGTTCTTTTCATTCGTTAAATCAGTTGTTCTGCAATAACTCACATGTCGGAGCCTAAAGCTGCGCGCGAACTGAAGGTCCGCCTCATAACAGCCATTTGTAGGTGTTGACGGGATAAATAGAATAGTAGGTTAGTGCCGTGAAAGGGAAAAAATATCTGGCGCGGCACGGAAACGGGATGTGCTCGGCAGAGCCTCGCCCATCCCATTTCCTGAGCCTTGCCAGATATTTTTTCCCATTCACGGCACTAACCTACTATTCTCTATATCTTCCATCCATGAAAAAATGGCACTTTTGTCCGGCGTGTATAGATAATTTTGTTAATGGACCCCACTACACAAGCTGCCACATGCAAAATGCCAAATACGTATGTGAGGGCCAAACCAGTAGCCGATTTCACCAACATTGCAAAGTATACTTTCTAGCAAAGTATACTTTGAGGGAGTAATCATTTATATTTCCCGAAATGCATTATTTCATATAGAACTAACGACAGCATATATTTGATGATTAAATGTATGCAGATTTATTATACTGAATTTATTACATTATCACAGCCAAAATGGCTGTGATAATATAATAAATTCAGTATAATAAAAATTAATAAATTTATCATAAATTTGAAAAGTTCTCCCTCAAAGTATACTTTGCTACTAAAGTATACTTTGCAATGTTGATGAAATGGGCTACAGGTCTCCATTCGGAATTCCGGTCAGGATGAACCCCGATCGTTAAATTACCCATCGCACCTCCCACCTGCCACCCACACAAATGAGGCGTATGGGATTTGTGACCAGTTTAGATCCTGATCGGATTAAATAGCACACGCATGTAACCTGATAATGAGCTAGGTTGATTGTTAGAAGCACGACATGTGTTTCATTGATGGAATGGCGAACAGTGAAGATACTGGCTAGACTGAGCGGATGCACGGGCTGATCTGGATCTACACTGGTCGCTAAACCCATAAGCCCTATTTCTGCCGTCAAGGCCACAGTATAGCATGGTATCCGAATTATAATCTACTTTCACGGCGTCATTGCACTCGCGTTATTCGGACTGATAAATATGGTGGCTGATTAGGGACATTTCGCCTCGTCGCTGAGTCGCTCCGTCGCCACGAAGTTTATCGCTCCTTCGCGGCGACGGAGCGATAATTATCGCTCCTTCGCGGCGAAGGAGCGACGAGACGAAGTTTAGTGTCCTTAAACTTCGCTTCGTCGCTTCGCCGCCCCGTCGCCCCGTCGCCCCGTCGCCCCGTCGCTTCGTCGCTTCGTCGCTTCGTCGCTTCGTCGCCCCGTCGCCACGACGGAGCGATAATTATCGCTTCTTCGCGGCGACGGAGCGATAAACTTCGTGGCGACGGAGCGATAAACTTCGTGGCGACGGAGCGACGGAGCGAAGTTTAAGGACACTAAACTTCGCCTCGTCGCTCCTTCGCCGCGACGGAGCGATACACTTCGTGGAGACGAAGCGACGGAGCGATAGTTATCGCTTCTTCGCGGCGACGGAGCGATATACTTCGTGGCGACGGAGCGACGGAGCGACGGAGCGACGAGGCGAAGTTTAGTGTCCTTAAATTTCGCTCCGTCGCTCCGTCGCCACGAAGTTTATCGCTCCGTCACCACGAAGTTTATCGCTCCGTCGCCGCAAAGAAGCGATAATTATCGCTCCGTCGTG
Source organism: Conchocele bisecta (assembly GCA_029237695.1). Classification (NCBI taxonomy): domain Eukaryota; kingdom Metazoa; phylum Mollusca; class Bivalvia; order Lucinida; family Thyasiridae; genus Conchocele; species Conchocele bisecta. The sequence continues at coordinate 75,100,882 of CM055271.1, read as the reverse complement.
GCGACGAAGCGACGGAGCGACGAAGCGACGGAGCGACGGGGCGACGGGGCGACGGGGCGACGGGGCGACGAAGCGACGAAGCGACGAAACGACGAAGCGAAGTTTAAGGATACTAAACTTCGTCTCGTTGCTCCTTCGCCGCGAAGGAGCGATAATTATCGCTCCGTCGTCGCGAAGGAGCGATAAACTTCGTGGCGACGGAGCGACGAGGCGAAATGTCCCTAATCAGCCACCATAGATAAACGAAACTTGTAATATTCAAGCCCAGTTATGCCGTGTTGTAATCCATTTCACAACTGTGATATGACACGTGTAATAACACTTGGAGACAATTTGTGTGGCTTATTCGTCCCATGCGCTACCCTTACGCCAAACGAACAAAACGAAGACGTTCCAAATGGCAATCCTAATGGCGCGACAAGGCAATGATGTTTTGACGTTGACGTCATCGTAAGCATCAGTGACTCAGTAAAATCACTGCAATTGTTAGAATATATTTCCGTTTGATAACCTGTAGCCTATTTCACGAGCGTCCGTTAGGCGGCTAACTACTTAGCTGACTAACTACTTAGTCGACTAACGGACGTTCGTGAAAGAGGCTGCTGCAGTGCTTACAGGAACCTGAAATATGGCATATTTATAATATTGTTGTTACTAGTATTAAAACTAAATGTATTTGTCTGTGTGGAGATTCTTAGCGGCTACTGGCTGTTCCACGTTTTGCTGCAGACAAGGTTTTGGGTATTCAACACATTAAATCTAAAAAAAAGATTTAAATGCAAGTACTTTTTCATCAATAACAAAAAAAGTCACGCTCCGCAATTTGTTTTTATTTGATGAAATTACATCAAATATTGATTTTATTGCGAAAATGGGAACTTAACACGGGACAAAAGAAGCTGAAGGAGCTGTAGCAGCAGGACTTGAAAACAAAACGAAAAGAAAAATGTAAATTGACTCCGAAACCTGTATAGGAAATGAATGCTTGTAAATGCTGTAACTAAGAAAACAAAAGTTAGATTTTGAAAATCGGTCCACAAATTCCAAATGTATTTTTAAAAAATCTGTTGTTAGCTCCCATGTTAAATTCCCATAGGGAACAAAATTAAGGGATAACCATGCTTTGTTTATCGATTTGGAGCAGTATGTGGGAGCGTTTATGGTCTGTGAATCAGATTGTAATGCACCTAGTGTGCTCCCTACTTTCTGCAATCTCGTGGCATATCACGAACAGTGATCTTTTTTAATATGTCAGCAGGTTGTTGTCGTCATCGATAACCGCCTCACATCAAATGAATTTGAAGAAATGTAACTCCGCTGGAGAATATTCCCTTTTCAAATTGAGATTAACTGGACTTTATCTAAGACATGTATAAATGTATTCAATTGTAAAGTGTGTTTTAACAATTGTATTGCTTTTCTATCTGTAGTTGCAACAGTTAATTGCTTTTATTCATTTAAAGAAATGTCAACATTTCTGCAGTGGGTTCGTGTGATTTTTACAACAGAAATGTAAAAAAGTGTCAACAGGATTTCCCGGGATTTACGCCTAATTCAGGTGATTACCATCTGTAATACAGTTTATTATGTATAGGCATGTATGTGCACATTGGAATTCATAAAGTTATAGGCTGGTACTGGCCTTTTCGGCGGGTGGGGTAATATTTTTGGAAATTTGTTGAAGGACCACCCTGTAGTCATGTTTGTCAGTCATTGGTTGATTCTCTTTTCCGCTTTGGGTTGTACAGGTCAATACGGCATAATTATTAACCGAACATGTACCGAAAATGATTTGGGATATATTTGGATTCTCCGCCGCTGGCCATTGTTTACAAAAGCGCGTAGGGTTACATAAATCTTTCAAGTTGTAAAACACATACTGGTAAAACTGGAGATTTTATATGCTGTGATTTTTTAGATTTTATAGACTGTAATTACAATTGACCAACCATATGCGTGCTTTCCATTTTCGGTGCATTATAATCAATATTTGATGGAATTTCATAAAATATTTTTTTTTTGCGGAGGGTGACTTTTTTGTTATTTTTGAAACAGTACTTGCATTTAAATGTTTTTGGAATTTAATGTGTTTAATGGCCAAAAGTTTGTCGGCAGCAAAACGTGGAACAGACTTTTATCTCCAAGTTTTCTACTATGTGGAGGGTGTAATCATGTGATAAACAGATCTCAAACTCGTTTCCATTTGATATAATTGTATGCGCCTTGTCAAAGGCTCGGTGCGTGAATTATGCGTCATTCATTTCTTAAATTTCATATCAAATGAAAACTTGTTTGAGATCCTCTATATAATGATCATGGTCGGTATAAATTATGACGTTATTCGTAACGTAAAGTGACATCGGTAACGTCATGCGAAGTAATTCGACCAATGAAAAATGACGTTATTCGTTAACGTCATCTGATGTCGTTCGACCAATAACAACAAATATCACGTTATCCGATAATGTCATTTGACGTCGGTCGACCAATTGATATTGGTAAAAGCAAATGGTCGAACGACGTCACGTGACGTTACTATGCAACGTTATTAGTGTAATGACGCAACGTAAACACACTAGTGATCTGTTCAACACCAACCTCGTCATGCTTTCTCACATTCTGTAGCATAACACGTTACCTGATAAATATAATAGCATGCTAGATTTACTCCCCATTGATATCAAGTTTATCAGGATCGGTTCGGAAACGGTAGGAATTCCACGGCGAGCCTTGGAATTCCTACGCGTTTCCTTGCCTCACCAGTAGCCTATTTCACCAACATTGCAAAGTATACTTTAGTAGCAAAGTATACTTTGAGGGAGAAATTTTCAGTTTTATAAATTTATTAATTGTTATTATACTGAATTTATTATAGCCAAATTGGCTGTGATAATGTAATAAATTCAGTATAATAATTCTGCATACTTTTAATCATCAAATATATGCATTTGTTAGTTCTATATGAAATAATGCATTTCAGGAAAAATAATGATTACTCCCTCAAAGTATACTTTGCTAGTAAAGTATACTTTGCAATGTTAATGAAATAGGCCCCTGATGAGGTAAAGTTTGTTTATTATAGTGTCACTTTTATTGAAAGGGCCAGTCATATATGACTCATGATACATTCTATCTAACAATCGGTACAATTTGTACCATTAAATGTAACTAGCTCGCAACCGGCGACATCAGTCGGAGCGGAGGCTGAAACCTTCGACCTCCCAGTTGCGAGGCGGGTGCCTTTATCCACTAGGCCACAGCTAAGGCACGTGTCACGCTATAACAGACCTTATTTAACACTTTTTTTGTGAAAATACCAATTTTCTCGTTTTCTCTGACAGCAAAAAATGCACGGACATATATGTTGTTACCACTCGTTTGAACCGTCTCGGTGAGACGGTTCAAACGAGTGGTAACAACATATACTGACATTGAGAAGTGAAGAAAACATAACTATGTTTATAATAATAAAGTACCTGTGAATGTATATCCGACATGAAACGGTTTAAATTCTTAGTAGAATTGACGCTCATGGCTAACGTATCAAATATCAAAACGCATGACATCGTGTTTTTCAGACCCCGCCATGGAGAGGTGTGTTTAATTGGACGCTCACCTACAGAACGGACTCGGACTTGTTCATGCCGTATGGAATTCCTATCCGGAGGCAGCCGAGTGACCTGTATATGCCACCGGCACACTACAGTTCCATATTCCAGAAGAAAACGGAAACGGCGTTCTGGATTGTAAGCCACTGTCCCGCACAATCAAGACGGGAACAATACGCGGAGCGTCTGTCGCAATACATTGACGTTGATACGTTCGGAATGTGCGGAGTAAGCGACGAATGCTATAGACGTAACAACAGCAATTGTCTGCCAGACTTCGCCACGCGGTATAAGTTTTACTTGGCGTTTGAAAATAATCTTTGTGAAGACTATATTACCGAGAAATTTTATAAAATATTGGAGCTGGATACAATAGCGGTAGTACGTGGAGGCGCGGACTATCGGTCTCTTGTACCAGCCGGTACGTACATAAACGCAGCGGACTTTGACTCGGTGAAACAACTAGCGGATTATCTCAAGGAGGTTGGGTCCAGCGAAGAAAAGTACACGTCGTTTCTGAAAGCTAAACGTGAATACAGTGGCAGCAGAGTGGCATATCAGCGCACGTTCTGTGAACTCTGTCGACGATTGAGGGATGTAGAGCGATACAGGAGATCATACACGGATATAGGTCACTGGTGGACGAACGGCATGTGTCACGCTATAACAGACCTTATTTAACACTTTTTTTTCCCGAAAATACCTATTTTCTCGTTTTCTCTGACAGCAAAAAATGCACATACGTATATGTTTTACCACTCGGTGGGACGGTTCAAATGAGTGTTAACTACATATACTTACATTGAGAAATATAAACATGTTTATAATAATATATAAATTTAGATACATTTACCTGTGAATGTATATCCGACATGAAACGGTTTAAATTCTTATAGTCTGTTTCACGAAAGCTGCCCAAATTTTACGGCCATATAAACAATTCAAAAACCATATTTTTTTCGATAATATTAAATTAAAGGAAAATTTAAGAATGAGCCTTCTTTTTATTTCGTGAAATTTGGTCAAATATTGATGTTATTGCGAAAAAACAATTTCCCCATGTTAAATCCCCATAGACATCTTCACGGAGTCAGTGAAGATGTCTATGCGGATTTAACATGGGGACATTTTTTTGAATTTTAGAAATACTGGACCGATTTTTAAAATTTAACTTTTGTTTTCTTAGTTAGATCATATCCAAGCTATCTAGTCATGTTTCGAAGTCAATTTCAATTTTTTTTCGTTTTTTGACTCCTCCCACACTTCCTTACCACTTTTTCCCTCATGTTAAATTCCCATAGACAAATCAATTTTTCGTAATAAAATCAATATTTGACCGAATTTCACGAAATAAAAAGAAGGCTCATTCTTAAATTTTCCTTTAATTTAATATTATCGAAAATAATATTGTTTTTGAATTGTCTATATAGCCGTAAAATTTGGGCAGCTTTCGTGAAATAGAGTATAGTAGAATAGACGCTTCTTTGTACATAATCGGCAATACTCTGAAGTATTTAGTAGTGGTAAAGTATGCCGACTGCGATATAACACCCCCACCCCCCCCCCCCACAATTATTTTCATGTGATACAAACCGTAAACGGTTTCATTTATATCCAGCTGTCTTTCTAGACACCCAATGACCACAAAATTGGGTACAAATGCCCACTTTTAGTCCAAATAAACCGCTATTTTCGATAAAACACAAACAAGTACTTACATACTTACCCTCTGGTGCACGTTCTGGACCACAAAACCATTTTGCAGCTCAAATAAACTCCCATTTTTTCAAAATTGTAAAAAAAAAGTACTAACACACTTACGCTCTGGACCAACCAAAACATTCACAAAAAATGGTCCAGAAACCACAAACAAAATCTATTACGCCTTATTGTTTAAACAGAAAGAAGTACAACTTTCTGTACAATAATTGTACAACTTTCTGTACAGTTCAACTTTCTGTACAGTACAACTTTCTGTACAATAATCGTAGTGGGCTAAGTTGGAATCGTCGCAGACTTTCAGGACCGGAAGTGGAAGTGAAAAACAAATTGCTACATACTAATGTTTAATTTTCGTGATATATAAGCGGTGGAATAAACCGTCAGCATTAAAATTAACCCAATCTATACGCAATTAACCCCACAACCGCCATCCCACCCACTATAAACACAATTTCTCTATTGTTTTGACTTGGTGAAGGAGTATAACAAAAGCTCCGCGGAGCAAGATGTCCCGCCTGGCGCAGTTTGATAGTACATAAGGAGCTTGAAATAACCTTGGGGTTAGTGAGCACCATGGGCGTTCTATAGAATGATGTGAGACATTGTTAAAAATACACCTATGAAATATTAAAGCAGTCCATTGAAGGAAAGAGAAGTCATAATGAAGTGGAAAGTTTTCGAAACAATACATTTTCTTAGTCATTGACCTTATGGTTAGCTGGCACCATACGCTTTCAGTAGAATGATGCAGGATGTACCTATGAAATATTAAAGCATTCCATCAATGGAAACAGAAGTTATTGCAGATTAATCCCAATGTTAATTGTTGTGCTGGACAGACGGACAGACGGACGAACATACAACTTTTGCATCCCTATATCCCATTTTCGCTACGCGAGGGGATAATAAACTGAAACCAAAACACTTATTTTCCAACAAACACAGCTAAACACAAACAAGAATGCCACCAACGACATGTATCTCCTGGCACCGATGCTAAATTTATATACTAGACATTTTTTGAAGTCCGTGACCTTAACCTTGGGGTTACCGGACACCATGAACTTTCTGAAGATGATGCGGAATGTTCTTACAAATGCATGTATGAAATATTAAAACATTCCATCAAGAGAAACAGAAGTTACAATAAATTAACCCAAGCGTTAAGTTTTCAAAACTGAGCACTTTCTAAGCCCGTGACCGTGACCTTGGGATTAGCGGGCACCATGGGCTTTCTGTATAATCATGCCGGATGTTGCTATAGTTTACACCTAAGTAGTATTAAAGCATTCCATCAAGAGAAACAGAAATTATATTACCACCACACTTAGCACATATTTGATACATAGCACAAGTCCGTCTGTCACATAATAAGCATGGTTTCTCATGACTGACTTTACTATAAATGTATGTATTGCACAATATATTGACGTTTTTACTGATTCTTTTATACATGATTTATCTGTATGAATATTATGATATTGACACATATTTATTTCGATCATTTTGTTCTTATATAATTAATTATTTTATTTATTTATTAAAGAAAAATACAATAAATACAAAAGAAAAAATGAGTGCGACAGATCTACAATATATTTTGAAGCTTCACCACGATGGGGTAATTAGTGATGAACAACTTAGAAAGATGGTAGATGCTCTTAAAGTTCAGCCACATGAATCAAATTTATTTCAACATTAAAAAATAAACGTAATAAAAAAGCAACGTAAAAGGCAAAGAGAAAAGAACATAAAATTGTATAATAATGTCATCAAAGAACTTAAAGAAAGAGCATCGAACAGAAAAATATTTAATAATATAATTAAAGAACTAATTGATAGAGTATCCTCTGAAAATTTGAGTTTGGTTGATAAAACATTATGTGGTTGTAAAAAATATAAAGATCCACATACACTATTTCTTGATAAAAAGTCTAATATTACTAATACAATCATTGATGAATTAAACTATTTAAAAGGGCATAAGTTTCAAATAAGTCTAGTTGTATGTTTCATAAAAGAAACCGAGGAAGGAGAAATAAAGAAAGAAACAGGTACATTTTACAGGTACAAAATGCAATTACAAACATTGAACAAATAAGCGAATGTTACCACCAGTGATCATCACACATTGAAAATAGTCTTGAAACATGTTTAAAATATGGATCTGGATGGAAGATGGATAAATGTGTACAAACTATAGACCATTAAAATGGTCGTCATACATTTCACTACCAGGGCCCGGTTGCTCAAAGCTTCTGTTAGCTTAACAGACTGTTAAATCCTTAGCATTGATAATGATTTAACAGTCTGTTAAGCTAACAGAGGTTTTGAGCAACCGGGCCCAGATATAATAGCTAACAAAAAGGCAATAATATAAAGAATGATGATAACGAGTGTTTCAGATGGGCTCTGACATCTGCTATACTATATATCCTGCTAAAAGTAACTTAAATAATGTATAATAATACAGTTATACGAAAAACATAGATAAATTGAACTTGAATGGTATTGATTTTCCAACACCTATATCAAAAATAAATAAAGTAGAAAAACAGAATAACATTGCTATTAATGTTTATGGATTTGAAAAAAGCATTGTTCCATATTATATATCAGACCAGCAAAAATAAATTAAAAGAATATATCTGTTGTTATTATACGATGCAAAAACAAATATTATCCCGTCAACACAGGGCGTATGTGCCGTGAAACACGGTGCCGTGAAACATTTTTGATATCCAGTCAATACTATTTTTGCAGTTTACATTTGTATGTGTTGACGGGATAAATAGAATAGTAGGTTAGTGCCGTGAATGGGAAAAAATATCTGGCGCGGCACGGAAACGGGATGTGCTCGACAGAGCCTCGCCCATCCCGTTTCCTGAGCCTTGCCAGATATTTTTCCCATTCACGGCACTAACCTACTATTCTCTATATGATCACTGCTGTTGGACAAAGAACCTGAATCGTCTACTCGCAGGTTTATCAACAAGACATGGAAAACATTTCTGTGACAGCTGTTTCTATAGTTTTTCATCTGAAGTTGTATTAACAAGAACAATTATAACATGAATGACCATGTTATAAAAGAACGCTTTTGAGAGTATGTTATTATTATTGAGGCGAACTACATGTTTGCAAGTAGCATGTAAAGTTATATATATCAGGGTATGGGATCACGTGGTTTCCGAACCTGATTTTCCGACGTGACGTATTCTGTGACGTCATTTTTGCAGTATATTTTCTTGAAACTTTTCCAAGCAAACGGACGGATTTCGATGATATGTAACACACCATAGAAGTGACATATGTGTTTTATGGGTGCTCAAAAAGTTCTTTACAATAACCTACAACTGTCATGAAGAATCGAGTACCGTTTATTTCTTACATTCACGTTCTTTAGATTTTTATTCACACCAATGGTAACCTATTCTTCGTCAAAACCAGAAAATTATTAGATTAAAGGTACATGCCCACGCAGTAGGCACAAAATGTTCTTTATAGGAATTAAATAAGTGTATAATTATGTCACTATTCCACCAGTTCTAAAAATTACGAGTTCCCTCTATACAAATATAATCATTTATTAATTATCAATTTACTGTTAGCGACGCGCGGCGGTAACAGTCTATTTTGATAATGTGCGGGGACGACGACTTTCACATCACGGCTTGCGGTGCACATGCGCAGCATACTACGCGCGCCAGTAGGCTTCCCAATATGTAAACAAGAATATCAACATGTCGAAACATCCAAGATGAAACTTTTATGAAACGACGTCGGCCAAAAAAAAGGCGAAATGTCTGAGGGACAGGCAGTACAGAGAGAGATCGAGTGGTTAATATTGGCGACCAGATCACAAAATGGAAAGAGTTACGTGGAGATTTAGATTTGGACTCGAATAGAGATTTTTCTTCTCAACTTCCGATACTTCACTGCGCATGTCAAAGATGTGATCTGATTGACCGTGTCACGTGACGCGTATTGGTAAAAATAGCACGAGATCGGAAAATACCCTTTCTGGTCGCGGCATTTAAAATGCGATTTAACACCAATTAACACGCGCCGTAATTAAAAACAACTCGTTAGTGGGTAGACATATGACTCATATAAGGCATGACAGAAAATGAAAAGTAGTAGTACAGTGTAACCTGCTGCGTGGGCATGTACCTTTAAAGCCAACTATACAATAATGCAAGAACTGGCATCATTAAACGAAGCTAATCCCCTCGCTGGCAGCCTTGATAATAAAAAAGAAAAAAAGTACCCAGTGACCTTGGGCGGTCGGACGTGGGTCGTATGCTAAACAATGCTCCATCCCTAGACACACATTATGGTCAAATAATATCAAAATCGAAGTTGATGATCTATTGAAAAAACAAAAACAGCTTTAATATGTTTGCCTTGCAACAATTAAGGTGAACATAAGTATCAGTGACCTAGACCTTGGGCGGTCTGACGTGAGTCGTGTGCAAAACAAAGCACCATGCCTAGACACACATTGTGGCCAAATATTACAAACATCGGTGAAGCGGTTCATGAGTTATTGCAAAATGAAAGGTGGTAATAGCGTACGTACGTACGTACGCACGTACATGGACTAACGATATACCACATCTTGCCTATCGGCGAGGGGATACTAATTGGCAACCTGTTAAGCATTTACTGCGTTATGTTTCATTAAACTCTGTATTACCATTATAAAGATATTACATTCGACACCCTGCACACATTTTAATTGAAATGCGCAATTTTAAATATTGCACGGGCCCGGAGGACTTGCCATCAGTTTTAATATTTTTCCCAATGTTATTACTTTCCCCTACCAAAAAATCCGGCATCTAGTCGCACGCTAACTGAGCCGCGATCTATAAACTTACACAGGGACATTACATTGCAAATATAAGTGTAACCCGTCCACTGGCGGTTTGTTTCGGTGAGTCCGCACAGTACAACAGTCCGACTTGGCAACACTCCGCTAGCGACTTATCACCGGCCACTGCATGATATAAAAATCATAAAACCATCAACTTCTAAAACTGGCGTTTTGAAGAAAGTCATGAAATTTTCAATCTTAAATTCGATAAAATTGACGCAGTACAATTTGAAAGACGTTATAAGCCAAATATATGAGGGCCAGAAATAATCCACATTCAGACACATGGAAATGTTTGGCATTTCTCCATTTCATTGTCGAAACTCCAGACGGGTTTACAGAATGTGAAAGCAATGGAAAATGTATACTGGAAATCAAATACTCCTACAAGCACCAAGATGAACTTGTGAGTGCAATTCAAGATAGGTCATACATTACATCGAAAAAGAAACACTTGCCTTGAAATATTACACACAAGTACACATACAAACGGCTGTATGTCAACACTACTTCTGCGACTTTGCACTGCAGTGCAGTAGCCAGATTCTTGCAGAGGGAGTGTGAATTGTGAATCGAGTTTGGAAGGGGGTGCGAGAACATACGTTCAATTTATTCCATTGTAGTGATTTTAAAGCTACAATTTTCACATATATTATTCAGGTAGTTATTTTCCCCAGAAAACGTAGATTAAAGTAAAGAAATACACACCTGACCAAATGTTACGGGATGCTATCGCACCCATTGCACACCATGTCACTGGACTTTGTACTGTACACCCACTGGGGAATCCATGTGACAAGTATTTTGTATGATGTGTTGTTTGTGAATCAGCTGACATGACCAGTTTCCTGCCTTTGCACTTAATGACTGTGTGCCAGACATCCTTCAGCGTAAGTTGCAAATCATGATTTAAAGTTGGGGTCCCATCTGTTTGGCACAAGGTGTTCTTTATAGGAATTAAATAAGTATAAATGTGTAACTATTTCAACAGTTTTAAAAATTACGAGTGCCCGCAACACAGAAATATATCACTTGATAATCATAAGTTTACTGATAGAGACACGCGGTCATGCTATTTTGATATGTAAATGAGGCAGGTCATTTTTCAATTATTTATATGAACTAAATGTGTCAACTGACTAAATATCTTTATTGACTTGTTACAAAATATGATCATTAAACATCAAAAGACAAATATCGAGAATGAATAGTTGATTGCGTTAACATTTTAAGGAGTCCGGGTTATCGGTCTTGATATTAAAGTAGCAATTCAAGCTTGATATAAAACTAATAATAATGTAAAATTAACATGGTTGATATGATTTTTTAAGACTTTTATCCCAATTATCTACGAGGGCCATCTTGGATTATGTGACAACTTCCATTTTAAAACAAATATGAAAATGCTTCACACACGCACCACAACTGTGAAGTCTGACCAGCGTCGGCCAAACGGAACATGAGAAGAACACGAAATCTATAATTAATGGATGACCTGTCGGCTGCCATATTGTATGACGTATCATCAGATTTTGACAAAAAATTATCCAGAATAATCGTCTCCTCGATACCTTCGATTTGATATATATTAGGACCATATTTGGTCAAATTTGAAATACCGACATGTGCCAGATACAAAATCAATACGTGAAGAAACAAATGTAGAACACTGGAATATTAGTGAAGCAAGAGGTGTGATACATATACTAAAAGGAATTCAAGTTATGCTCTGGACACAAAATCAGTATGCGAAAAAAACAAAAGGAGTCGGTATGGTAAGAGATGTTATTCTTGCTTTTAAGGACTAGAGCAAGTGAGCATTGTCTTACGCATACCCCCGGCCGCCGCCAAGTCATTTGGCCTTGACCTTTGCCATGAAAGCCGCATGGATGGGCTATAGAATGAAAATATGGATGTTGGTAAAGAAATATATGAAGTTTCAATTCAATCTGACTTACGGTTGCAGAGAAATTGTGTACACTGGAACCTCTCTAAACTGGACACATAGGCGGTCTGTGTATCCTTAATTATCTGGGTTTCATTGGTGTATATTTATGATGATAATGCCTGTTCGAGTTCGCAAAGCACAGTCGCATGCCTTGGCATAGTCATATGTCTGATTTACTGTGGAACCTATCTAAACCGGACACCACGGGGACCTCCCAGGGTGTCCGGTTTAGAGAGGTTCCACTGTACTTAAAACTTTAACGCATATATTTCAAAACATTTAACGAAAGTTTCAAAGTAATTTCACCTTCACCGTGTGCACAAAAGCCGCATGGGTGGGCTATAGAATGTTTATTGGTGTTTAACGGGCAAACTGATTTGGTCCGTTCTAACCTGCTGCATGGGGGAGGGGGGTGTTTCAAAATCAGAACAAAATATTTATATAGAGAAAAAATATATGTTCAGCCCTGAAATTAAAATAATCTAACCTGGTGCCAGGTCCATACCACACCAAAGTCACTTGACCTCTTCCCCTAAAATAGGATTACTAATAATCGTAATACTCACATAAGGGATATAACCAGATTCAACTGTCACATACAAAATGCCAAAGACGTATGTGAGAGCCAAACCAGGTCTCCAGTCGGAATTCCGGTAAGGATGAACCGCAATCGTTAAATTACGCATCACATGCACCCACCACGGCTATAGAATGAAAATATTGATCTTCTGACTTCATAAAGAAGTATATCTATATATATAAAGTTTCAAGTCAACCGGACTTGCGGTTGCAGAGACATTGTGTTGGTCACGAATCGTAGCCGACTATTTTCTTTATCATCCATTATTTGTAACACGGGTCACACAATACTAGTCTAGAACACTATAATCGAATATTCTAGTACAGACGATCGAATCGGTATTCATGTGTGAAATATTGCTCCCGGGGAATACACCGCTGGAGAGAATAGCACTTTATCCGAAACCGTGCACGGACCACCAGTATTGGATTTTTCACTGGTTATATCTGGGTGATCTACACTGTTTATGCAGACTTGGATGCTAGCCTAATTACCTAGTAGGTCATATCTACCTATGACTGAAGTATCTCAGATTAATTCACCAGATATCTCACGAGCTAGACTGACTGTTACAACTTACGCAAAATTGCAAGTCAAATGTTGGCACATAAGTTTTACATTGACAGGCAGACTACACGAGGAAATTTGTGCACTAGGGTGGGCATATATATTTGATCTAGCACCATATACTATCAGTAGGGATGTCGGATTTTTTTCAAAAATTGAGATTTTTATGGGTTGTTTGGTATCAAATTAAAGCTGAGGAATGTAGTTGTGCAATTCAAGTTATTTCATCAAGATATCTTGATTGGTTAAGAAGTTATTCAAGTTTTAATTTCGAGAAATAAAACAAATTGTAAAAAAAAATAATCTTTTTTTTTTAATTTAGTGGATATTTCTTCAGAAAAAGTATGCAGTATGGAGTTTTTGGTATCCAATTAAAGGTATTAAAGAATGCAAAACAATGAAAGTTGTTTCATCAAGATATCTTGATTGGTTAAGAAGTTATTCAATTTCTTATTTGGAAAAATAACAAATTTTCTAAAAAATATTTTGCCAATTTTGAATGTTGTGGATATTTAGTGGATATTTTTTCAGAAAAAATGTGCATTATGGAGTGTTTGGTATAAAATTAAAGGTATTGAAAAAATGCAAACAATGGAAGTTGTTTCATCAAGATATCTTGATTTGTTTAGGAGTTATTCAAATTTTCACATTTGGTGGGGGGGGTGGAAAAAGCAACGTTTTTTTTGTGCAGAGATCTTAAAATGGATAATATACATACACCACTTGATAGTGAGTAGCTCAATTATTTTTTCACAAAGATGTTCATGTCAAGATTATAATGTTTAATGAATAGAGCTGTTTGGTGTGTTTATAACATGTTTTGATTTAAATATATTCACAAACTGAATATTAATGGCCGAACTAATGAATGGACCGAATTACAAAAACTTTGTATCTATCCAAAATACAAAGTCGGCGGTGAGATTAACTAAGATAGTGCGCTCTCATTTAATTAACAAACAATTAATCAACAGTGGGTCTCATACACGGATTGATTGATAATTTGTGCTTAACGGCATATCAACAGCTAAGGTCATTTAAGGCTTGGCCAACGGGTCTATCCCGTATTTAATGTGTCCATAATGAGAGAAATTCCCAAAACCAGAACTGAATATTTACAGAAAAATCAATTATCAGCCATGCAATTAGAATATCCTATCCTGGTGCTAGGTCCATTCCACACCAGTCACTTAGCCCAACCACAAAAGTAGTATAATCAACACTAAAATAATTTGGTCTGACATGTGGCTGCAGAGGCAACAAGAAAATATGGCTTGTCGGCACACAAATGCCCATGGTGGCAGATTGGAGAAACTGTGTCACAAGTTAATTAACCAAGTGATTTTTATTCACAAGCGTAGTTGTGAAGGTCAAAAGGTCAACGTCATATTCAGGCCAGCATGGATGTATGGCATTTTTCCACATGTACGATGTATTAAAATATTAAAGTAATCCATCAAGGGAAATAGAAGTGATGATGACAGAAATGAGAAACTCGGGCAAATTTCTTAATGTGTGAAAAAGTTGTGACGGTCAAGGTCATAACAATGGCAGCATGGATGTGTGGCATTTGTATGCTGTGTTGAACTCTTTATGTTCAAATGATATATAAGTTATGACAGTTTGTTGGTGTTTAACGGCCTATCAAACAGATATATATGGTCATATATGGTTATATATATATACATTATGTAAGGTCGGGACAACGGGTTCGATTACGATTAATCATACTCAGGCTCAGATAAGGCGTAAAACTCTCACATACAAGAAAACCCAAGACGTACACGAGGGCCAAACTAGGTCTCCGGTCGGGATTCATGTAAGGAAGAATCCCGATCGTTAAATACCCCACCGGTTACCCACGGAGAAATGAACAACTCTGCCGAACTTCTTAACGTGTGAAAAAATTAAAAGTTGTGAACGCCAAAAGGTGAAGGTCATATTAAGGGCAGCATGGATGTGTGGTAGTTGTTCAGAAGTATGCTGTGTTTAAATATTTAACTAATCTAATCCTATCTAACCAATCCTTAAAGTGATATAAAAGTTATGACAGAATTGACCGGCGAACCTCTTTTTAATGCAAACTGGGGGGACGGGATCAATATTTTAGCTGCAAACTTCTATCTACATCTATTTGTGCCTGTTGGAGAAAGGAAGAATAGGAAGCTGCCCCATCCACCACCGCCGGCGCTGTACAAATATATAATAGAAATCCCCCTCCACCCGCCACCACTGTAGAAAAAGCAGACATTTTTCTTGAATACAAAATAGATCAATTAGTTATATTGCATAATTGATTGGCCTCCAGACACTTTTCAAATAATAAAAAAAAATGCCCACAGAAAGAGGTGAGGCTGTGGTGAGGGAGGCGGGGCGCTTGGGTAGGAAGGATTGACAGTCTAGTGTTTCAAAAAAAAAAGATCGCTAAATACACAATACTCAATAATAATGATTCAGGCTTCAGCTCAATTTGATTGATAATAACATTGTTATTTGGAGTTGAATTTTTTTTTTATTGAATTGTTGAACATATATTCAAAGTGAATCTACAAGGACCCACAAATACACAGAGGCATCATTAAACAACAATTTTGCACTATTATTTTTACAACCAAAAAATGGCCCAGTTCAACTGTAACGCTTGGCTTTTTCGATGTGGAAGTGGAAAATTAAAATGTCGTCCGAATAAAACCCATGACGCGGCTCGTGTTCCGAACTTCCGTGGTTTGGATTATGAGGTTACTAAAAAGTTTGCCACGAGTGCGCAACAAGCAAATCGGTTCAATTACAGTGTTTTTTTGGGCACATTTAGTAGTATATTAAGAGTCAAAATGATAACCACCAACCGTCTGGAAAGCCACCGGCTACAGTGGTGCCTACCCACCAGTGGTTGCTATAAACTTAATGACTCTTATATAACTACTCAGATTTTTCCTACCATTTTTTATGAGGAATATTTATGAGAATGGGGAGGAATTTTGAATTTTTCAAAACACGAATGGGGGGGTGGGGGGAAGTTAGGCCATAATTTTAATTTTTCACCAAACACAAAGGGGGGAGTTAAGGCAATAATTTTTTTTAAAAACACACTCCTACTGTTCGGCGGGTATGTATGAGATAACATATTTTTCATCAAACCGGACTGAGACCAATTATATTTATGACATATGAGAAGATACACCCTATTTAGAGATAAGGAATCCCTATGTTATACTCGTATATATAAATAACATTAATGGTTATAGTTAAGTAAGTGCGTGGTTGTAAGACAAGGTAGTCAACGAGAGATGTTTTCGTACCGGTATTTACGTAATATTGCATAAACATCACCGTGCATGGATGCGTAATGAGGTTTCGTTTACGCCTCGCCCCTGTCGGCATTTTGTGGGTAGGGACCAAAAGGCCAGAGTCATTATTACTTATGTCCACCATTGCGGTGGCATCTATGGCTAACCTCACTCGATAATGATTTAACAAGGGATTACGTGCTCGCTAAGTAATTATCGTTTAGTAATAATTCAAAATCGAAAAGTTCAGTTAGAAAGATATTGATTTAGGTTCCAATTTTTTTTAAAAAAATTAACCACAAACTTTAGCCACCTATGAAAGATAAGAATAAAACTATAAGCTTATACTCACAAAAAATGGTATAATAAATTAGAATGGGTAATTGGAATTTTTATAATGACCTTATTGATGAATATTACCGAATAAATTGAAAGCACTATGATATAATTGAATACATGGAAATTATCAGCGCGTAATTTATTACAGTTCCGATATAAAAACGTTTTGCATTTAACAATATTATTATTACGGAAATTATTGTAAGCTAAGCTAAGGACAATATTCGTGCAAATGAAGCGACTTAAATAGGATCGGGAGAACAACTAGGTTGAATGAGGGGGGGTGGTAACTAATTTTATAGGACTGTTTAAAATCAACGATTCGTTTACGGATATTGAGAGTTTTACGAGTTCTGGTCTTAGCGCCGAGGTTACCGTTATTATTGTATTAAACTTCCAACGATTAGTTTACCCACTTACTAATCAAATAGGTCTGTAGTTGGATGCTGTAACAAATTTTCCTCCGACTTTTTATTTTTTCCAAGTTTTACCCTATAAATTTTATCCCAATCACTAGTACACTCCAATTTTTGGGGCATGTGAGGCGGCGGGCCTTGGATCCTTATAATCATTTTTTAATTTTTATCTTCATAATTTCTCCCCATTTATTCCACCACGGATTTCAAAACTCTAAATTTGATTATTTTCTTATCGGCCAACGCTTTGGGACACCAATAAACGTCGATGCTATTTTTTCTTTAGAACCTAGCGAGGAAGAAACGGAAGTAATTCTATTTCATGTTTTATACTTTTTTTCTCGAGTTTTCCACCCACCGCCTCCCCCCCACCCCCTAATTACCATACAAGTGTTACCAGATAAAACGAGGTTAATTCCACTCATAAAACCCCATGCAAGTGGAACCAATTAACAATTGTAGATAGCATTGCTGTAGGGGGTGGTGCGCCCCACCCCACAACAAACACAAACAAAAACTTGCCAGAACCGTACTTAGATGCTTCAAGCTATTGTTTGCCGCGCGCCTATATTTATTAGAGTGTTCTTTTTCTATTTTTTTGCACAAAATTATCTAACTAAAAATATCCTTGCATAGAGACGGATATTATTCAACCTAAAAAAAAAAATTTCTTGGAAACTTTTTTTCGTTAATTGGATAATTACAGTGTGGTGAGGAGTGGTATTGGAGATGTGGGGGGGTAATTGAACACTGTTGTTGGTGGAGTGGTATTGAGAGGTTGGATTACGCAGGTGTTGGTGGATCAGCGTGGTATTGACAATTGGAAGCGGTGATTCGTTCAATAGTTAAATTTATTTCAATAATTATTAGTATTTACCAACAAAAGTTTCAATTAACAAAATGAGCAAAATAGTGGGAGAAGAACTCTCTGGAGTCAACCGAATTTTTGCGTAACAAAAGTTAAATAATCACTACCTTGGGGAAAGGTCTAATTCGATCCATCACCGGCCAAAAACGAAAACCACCAGTCGAAACTATCTCCAGAGATTTTAGTGATCTCCAACCCCCCGTTCTTTCCCATATTACTACAATATTTTATAGAGACCGCGCCCCACAGGTTTACCCATTAGCATTGAACCGAGCAGACCGCCATATTTGGACAACTTCACCTGCAGCTGTCATAGTGTATTCCCCATTAATTTTATTACTCGCTTTGGCACCTGAACGAATTATTCATAGTGCCACCCCAAACCAAAAAATGGGCCCCGTTCTTCAGCCAAACAGTTATGACACAGCGGGTTTTCATTGGTTTTCACTCATTCCGGCAAGCGGCATTGTTTAGCGTTATATGCCTTCAGTACGAATCTTCATATGAAGGCCTCCTCAAGAGCTTTGGTCGCGGCTATACGGAGCATGTTTTAGTTTATTTTCGGTTATTTTATACATCTAGTTCGGTAGGTTAAGTGTCGCTTTCTCTGTTAGGAGAGAGTCCTCTAAGCCCGGGCAAACGCATTCATAAAGCCTCCGTAATGGTTGCCTGGTGGCCTTCCTTTAAGGCTTTATCCAATACTCCCGACCGGGTCTCTTTTTGAAATTCGGTTATTTTTTCATCTAGTTTAGTAAGTGTCGCTTCTTATGTTGATAGAGGTCCTCTAAGAGCAACACCCTATAAGCCTCCGTAATTATCCGCTCTGGTGGGTTTCTTTAGGGCTTTAATCAACTACCGTTTCGGATCCAAAGATCAAACCGGGATCAAACTTTATTTTTTTAAATTCGGTTATTATTTTTGTTTTTTCATTATGGTCAGTAGTGCCGATTCTTCGTTGAGAGAGTTCTATGAGCCCCCGTAAGGCCCCATAAGCCTCCGCAATGGCCTCTTTGTGGATTTCTTTCGGACCCCTCCCCTAACCCCAAGACCTGGTCTTCTTTTATAAATTTCGGCTATTTTTTCATCTAGTTCGGTTAAGTTGTCGATTCTTTACTGTGTGAGGTTTCTTTCTAAGCGCAACGCATTCCATAAGCCTCCGCAAATGGGCCTCTGCCAAGGTGGTTTAGATCTGGTTGGGTTCTTCTCGGACTTTATCAATACCCGACGGGATCCCCACCCCCCACCGGTCCTTTTCGAAATTTCTATTTTTTTTATTTTTTTTTCTAGTTCAGTAAGTGCCGTTCTATGATGGAGTGGAGTTCCTCTGTGAGCCGCAAACCTCATAAGCCGTTCCATTAAGGTCCCGACTTGGTGGGTCTTATTTCGTGCTTTATTTCAATAACCCGGACGTTGGCCATCATTTTCGAAAATCGATTATTTTCCCACCGTCTAATTCAGCAAGTGTACGACTTCTTTTGCTGAGAGGAGTCTTCTAAGCGGCAACGCATCATTAACCTCCGTTAATGGTCAGGCCTTACGGTTCTTCTCGGGAGGCTTTAGCAATCCCCAACAGGGCCTCTTTTCTAATTTGGTTATTTTTTTTAACTAGTTTCGTTGTTTAGTTCCGTATGCGTTTCTTCACGACTTTGTGTTATTCACAGCCAGGGCATATTCTCATAAGTTGTTGATAGTAGAACCTCTGCTTGTGAAATCTCGTTCCGTGGCCCTCGATTATAGTTTATATTAATTCAACGGCCTTTGTTTTTTGGGTAGTTAAAAAAGTCGCCCTCTGTCGGATGAATCCCCCTTCTGCAAGGTTCCAAAATTATTTGAATTTTTGTCACCCAATTCGGAAGAACTACCTGGTCCGTATATTTACTCTAATTTGGTTGAATAATAATAGATTACGAAAACATGCGGTTTAATTCTAATTTTCTTAAAAATTAAATTTATTTGAAATTATTTCTAGGACTGTACCGAAAATTCGGGTAATCGTTTTCTTAAACTCTCGCCCTTTTTCATCTCAAGAATATAAATTCTTCAACTCGTGGGATGTGTCACCCGATTACCTAAAAACTTTCATCTTCTGGGAGGGGAGGGAAGTCTAACGTTTACAGTCTCGCCATAGAAACAAATCGATGGCGGGGGCCACAGTTTTCAGTAATGGGTGATGGGGGATTCCGTCTATAGTGTTGTACGATTGTGTTCCACCGATACCAGGGTGCATCCCTGAGAAGTTTTCGTGTAAGGTGGAATGAAGTTCCAACCCCGGGTTATCACCGACGTACTCACCCGGGTGGGGTAAACACTCCTTTGTTTGAGGAGTATTGGTTCTCTAAACGGTTGAATTAACCGAACCCCGGGTTGATAGTACCAACCCCGGGGTTTGACCACCTTACCTTTTATCAATGCTGATGGGTCATTGTTGCGAGCCCCCCGGTAGGCATTCGATTACAGTGAGGTTGGATTATTTTACCGTTCAAGTCTTGAGTTGACTAAAAATCTTTGAGCTGTCTTATTCCCCTCACAGTCCGTGAGGCAGACTGTTTAACTTCTAATTGTAAGTCCATCCTTCACAAAGAGTAAAAAATAAAACCATTCGCTCCTTCCCCAACTATTCTGCCATTCAACCGTGAAGGTGGGATTGATCTAAGGCCTACCGGCGTTTTCCACAGCAGTTGTCAATTAATTTTTGAATGTTCACAATCTACCCTTTTTGAAACATTAGTTATTTAGTAGCAAAAATAATAATATCTTTTCAATGGGATACCAAAGCAATTTAGACTTTAAACTCTAATGTTAAAGTTACGCGGTCGGTAGGCTAAATTAAATCCACCACAAAAAAGACGTTGTTTAACCCCCACCCTTGTACACCCAACCGTAGAACGGTATTAGGACCGGGACAGTGGCTTTGACCACCAACTTCCCTATCAAAATCTTTGAAACAATATAGGATTGCCCAAGATTACTACGAATGGAGGATGGTAAACGGCTGGAAAGCAACACCGATTGCAGTTTTGGCAGAAACCAAATAAATAAATTTCGCTGTAATGGTGCGCAACAGCCGGGTGTGGAGTTTCATATAAAGCCATTCTGAATCAAGAATGTCATGCTCGAAAGGTGTCATTACAACTTTCACGTGTATTGATACTAATTAGGAGGATTCTCAATGTAACTAGGTATTTCACTACCTCAAGACGGGGACGGCCTGGGATCACCATTTCCAAAACACATATAACCGTTATGGCCTTTGAAAAGGACTGTGTAACGAATTTTAACGTTTCAAAAGACGCGGATGGGAGGACAGAAATGCATTTTACCTACCAGCACCGGCCTCGGGGGGACGTTCTCATTCACGGACAGTCTGGGAATTGGACACAGGACTGATTTTAGACACCGATCACTCACCGGTGCACCACATCGTCAGTTCAGGAAACCCGCCGGGAAATTTTGACCCGGCTGACTATGATCTTTCGGGACGGTAGTGTCTTGGAGGGTAGACACTGTGGCGGGTGTTTTTTCTTGTAAAAATGTTACCTCCGAAACTGGCTCACGTCGAATTACATACAGCAGGCTGGCTGAGGTTCAGGAAACGGCGTTGGGGGTACATTTATGTAAGATACGGGTATAGGGTTCACGCAGGCCGGGGCGTTACTCGCGGGTTCAACGGACTCCATTCGCACGTACGTCTGGGGCCAATTCTCGGCAGCCAACAGAATGGCAAAACTAGCAGTTCTATTACATGGGCATTGGGAACAGCGTTTTTGATGCACAAAACAAAAATTTTTGGCAACTTGTAGAGGACCGCCATCTCAGCTTAGGGTGGACCATGGAGAAGGCGATCCAGAATTATCAAGAACGTTTTGCAGAATGGCAAGCACCCCCAGTAGGACTATTTGTATTTGGAATAGGTCTTTAATTATTGGCGGCCGAAGCAAGATGATACTTACGAGACGAACCGGTTGACGGTTACAATAAATCCATATCGTAATTCGCCACCGCCAATCAAAAAAATAAAGGCCACCAAACGGGTCAACGTGAACACGGATATCATTTTCAAGCGCCACCCCCAACAGTGGAACGATTTCATTAAAACACATAAAATGGATACACCTCCCCCAATTCGTAAATTCGGTAATTCCCAAACCCAGTACCCCCATTTCGTATTAATTGGATGCAACCATCGAGTTACCATCAACAGACCAATCGCGATTTGGGAGAAATTCACCAATCATCAATCAATGTTGAAATTGGGTAATGCACAACAACAACGAGGAGGAGAAATAAATTGGGGCTTTCGTCATCGCCCTAGTGGCGATCGGATTATTTACGCTTTGGTTGTAGGGAAACTATCTGGCGGAAGTAATAGTTAGGAGACCAAGGCGAGTTGGCCACGATTTAAAATGGCCCAGGTATTTTTGGCTAGGCCATCCGGCCGTTTTGATTAATATAGATAGCAAGTAAGGAAATCGCATACTTCCGATCAGTCCAGGTTAGGTGCAGGCAGCCACTCCTTTCCAGGACTAATTTTAGCTAGAAAGATTGGGCGAGGGCCGCTTTTAGTTGTTTTTCGTTTTTTTTACCCACTCCTTGGCTCCAACCGGATGGTGGAGGGTGGGGGTCTGGCTGGGTGGGCTGGGATGCGGGTGGTGGCGGCCGCCACACCAGTGAAAGCTAGAACTATGGTCGATATTTAGTCATGACGATTTTGCAATCGAGGATGCGTTGCTATTTCGTGAACGCCCTGCTCTTGAACAGAGGTACAGTGGGAGTGCGTAAGGACGTCACCGAGTGTCGTCGCCTACGTAGCAGGACCACCTCGAGATTTGATTAGCGGATCCGACTTATTTGTGTGCGGAGGAGTGGCCTCAACTGGTTTAGCCGAAGGAGGCCATCCAATGCGAGGCTTCCTCTTTCATCCCGCATAAATGAACCGCAGGAGTTTGTTGGATCGCTCGGTAGACTTCTCTATCGTCACGGCTTCCTCCATAGTTTTCTTTCTTCTAGGCCGAGATTTGTTCATAACAGTCGCCTGTGAGTTTGGAGGAGGTTAAAGGTTAAAAAAAAAAAAAAAAAAAAGGACCAGTTCGCCCCGGACCGTTTTGTAGAGCCTTATCGAGGTCCACGGAGTTCTCGAAGAGGTAAAACGGTGGGTCATCGTTGAGTATTTTTCTTTTTCCAATTGTGATTGCACGCTGAACGTGGGTCTTCCATCGTGTTAATAACGTCGGTGGGCTATTTTTTAGAGGGACCTCGCTTGAGGATCAACCGTTTCTTTTATCGCGGTGGCCGTCTTCGCTATTAGTTTCGTCGGTAGACTGTAGGGCCTCTTACATGCGCGGGCCGGCACAAATTTGTTTTACCACGCGTTCCTCCAATCTGGAAATCCTAAGTTCGTTTTTATTTTTTTTGATTTCGCCACCGCCCCGGTTTCCGGCCAATAAGGTGTTTAGCGATAGGGGTTTACGGTATTCGTGGTTGATTATTTGGGAGGATTTGATTGGATTTTAGTCGCAAACTACCATGGCATATCCAATTCGAAACTTGGAGAGTAAGTCGAGGACCGACAGGAACGGAGGGACCAGGACAGATTTCTTGTACAAAATTGTTTTTGTAGTAGTCGTTTACAGCTCCCTCAAGTAATTCCTGACTTTGCACCAACGCTGCTGGTAGCGCCACCTTATTTCCCCAATTCCAACGCGATTGGATTGGAAACTGGAGTCTTCTATGAATGGGCGTTTCGTTATCATCATCATCACATCGAGGTAATTCGTCTCTACGAATTGCATCCATTTCAAACTTTCGTTAATCAGCCATATTTTATCAATTTTCTTAAAGATTAAATTAATTTGTATTAAAGAAAATCAAAAACCATACGGGTTTAATAGTTTTCAATTAATTTTGAAAAAAATTAATTATGGTATTCGAGTTCAATCACGGTCGCAAACTCAATCCAAGACCGCAGACTGCGGTGAGCCCATCGGGGCAAAAGGCGTGAGGACAGCGTGTCGTTATTACGAACAAAACCATCTTACGATCGACTCCAAAAAGGGAAACCAGCAGCTCTTTAGTCGACTTCCCCAACAACCTCGGAGCTACAACGACGTCATTGTTACCTGGTAGCTGTTCGCCGCGCTTTAACATATTTCGCTAACATAGACGGGACGCGGAAGCCGAACCGGTAGGTTCAGAACCTGGGTGCGCGCCCATCGTCAAGAAGACCATTGATAAATGATTTCTTTTGGTAAATGAGGTGGTGATGACGATCGACGTCAGCCGGACGGTCTACCATTGCTATCAGGACCTGTGGTAAGACGTCAAACGACGGCTTGAAAACGCTGTCTATCTAAGGTATTGACACCCAGCAAAAATAAAAACGATAACCCAAAACTTTAGAATCGGGGCTGCTAACAAGGCAGATAACAACGCGTGAGGACAACGCGGTCGCGGGCCGCTTACGGCAATCCGCTGTTCTACATTCCCGCTCGTCCTTTGAGTTGGATTGAGAGGTTCACATTGCCATACTATCAGAGTGCTTTGGCTGACCGCCATCGAATACGAACTAACGGTTTCAACGACTTACGGCCGAGTTCTCATAGTCCACCGACCAGTTATCGACGTATACCGATCGATAATTGTTTAGCTGGGAGATAACGACATGGTCACGATGCCCGAACTAGCGCGATTGATCAAGGAAACCCAGTACGACGGGCCGGGGCGTTGCCATACAATTTACGACGAGTTCTTCGCCATCGCAAGATTGCCGAAAAGAAAAACAGAAAAAGCGAAACACTTGTGGAATATTAACGTCAACGTACCCGTCCCGCTCGATGAAAGGTATACTGATGTTGTTCGAGGATGCTCGGGTTCGCAGTTCGGTGCTTGAAAAACGAAAAACCAGAAGATTTAACTCAACCCCAAAATCACGAAGGTAAGAGGTGACGATCGAGGGAGTCCCCAATCAAACTCTACAGCGCGTGGTCTTCGCGCGGGTCACCAGGCAGTGGGGGATGAACGTAATGAAAAGCAGTTTGCTGCAGGATCTAAGAGCTCTCCAGGAGGTTTGCAGGCCACAGTTAGCTAAATGACCATGCATTATCGGCAGGTCCGTTCCCTCGCGGAGTTTTCCTGAATTACCAAATACGCGATTTATGGCTAGACATGCGAGGCCAGCGACGATGACCAAAATACACGGGTTGAAAGCGGACGCCCAAGTTGAGTAAAACGCTTAGTGAGGGTTTGTGACGATTCCAGATAACCAAAGAGGCGGACGGATGCCAGGGCCAATTGAACGTGTTACTTATATATAATTACAGAAACGCACAACTTCAAGCCATCGAAGATGGTCGATACGTGAATCAGCGATTCTACTGATTTAATTAAAAAGATCATCTAACGAATTTATTTAATACATAATTTTGAAAAAATTAAGAAAATACTTAGCAATCAATACCAATTCACGATTTGGGAGGATGCTCACTCCGCCATAATTAATTTGTTGGGCAGACAGGGATGTGGAAAAAACGGTTTTCATTCCTTCAACTTACTCGAGGGATCCTACCGCGATGGCCTTTTCGTCACCAATTGAGAGCCTATTGTCCCACTTGTGCGGCAACAACGGATACTTGAACAGCGGTGGCACCGTGGATATGGGACCGACCTGAGGTATACGTTATTGACACCCGGTGATAGGCTTCACGATTGGTTGCGTGGTTTATACCAAATATTTCAGGGCGAGCCCAAACCCGATACGTGATTGACGATTGCCTCAAGCCAAGGCGGGGGCGATGACCAAAAAACAGAAGGGACATGCTACTCCGAAGCTCGCATTTTTCTTGCCGCCAATGCGTAGGCAAAGCGTATTTGGGATATCCACTCAAAAATTACAATAGCCCGTCCTCAAGGATCTGCGCGGAGCAAACGATATGGGTCGCCCTACTTTCACTTGCAAGGACCAAGAGACTCATTCGATGACTGGTCTTTCGGGGAGAATGACGTTATCCAACGCGCGAGGAGCGCCTGGAGGTTCGACAAGATGCTTTCCCGAAACTAAGACAACGCCAACGCTTCTTCTAAAAGACTGGATCAACCAACTGGCTTATTTTTAAAGTTATCTACTATAAATCTAATCGCATTTTTGAAAAAAAATTAGGGAAAATTATAAAATTAGGAAAATTGCAAAGTTAATAAGCTATTGCAATGCTTAGCAATTGCTGAACAATGCTTAGCAATTGCTGAACAATGCTGAACAAATACTGAACAATGCTTAGCAATTGCTGAACAATGCTTAGCAAATGCTGAACAA
Source organism: Conchocele bisecta (assembly GCA_029237695.1). Classification (NCBI taxonomy): domain Eukaryota; kingdom Metazoa; phylum Mollusca; class Bivalvia; order Lucinida; family Thyasiridae; genus Conchocele; species Conchocele bisecta. The sequence goes on along the minus strand of CM055271.1, from coordinate 75,074,363 downwards.
ATGCTGAACAAATGCTGAATAATGCTGAACAAATGCTTAACAATGGTTAACAATGTTAACAATTTGGTGCTCCGCTGCGAGCTTTGTTGCGAGCATAATGGTGATCATAAGTATCGGGTGGTGCGCTTGGCAATATGTTAAAGTGATGAGAGTTGTTAGAATAGTTAAATTACTAATTTTGAAAAAATTAAGAAAAATGAACTGCGACGAACTTCTCGATCAGCTAATAGAAGAAACCTCAACTCCGACTGCCAACAATAATGATCCGACAGAGCAATCGGGATCTGGGTTGAGTGCAACGACTCCGAATGAAAATGAAAATGCGGCGCGACGAGAGCGGCTAGCTGCGCTGGTTGCTGGGGGACAATCGGAGCATTATCTAGGTAGGCGTCTCACAGTTTTTCAGGTGGATAAGATGTCAGATGCGGAGATTGATAAAATGTATGCGCGATACGAATCCAAATTGGGAGCAGAGATGACAAAAAACTCTTGGATCGGCGGCTATTCATTTGTACGCTACCGCCGTTAGTAGACTTCTCCTATACCAAACACCGAAGGGTTGATTCACGATCTAGAGACTGACCCTTTTATAGGACACACTCTTAGAACAACCTGCTGCTCAATTTATCACAAGTTTGGAATGTATTTAGCTCCGCTGACAACCGCGTTGACCACGGGTAAACACTGTCAATTTGGACATATATGCCCACGAACTATAAGCTCTAATATTAATATTATAAATGATGACACAAGACACACCCACGAGAGTGACGGAGTTGAACCCGATTGCTCCAACACAATCGAACCAGAGTGTTACTCCGCCACTGGATGACATACCACATATAAAAAATCCCAAAAGACAGGCAGCTGGGAGGGCGGCGGCTGCCACCCGAAAAGTTAAACAAGATAAAATACTCGCCGAGCTTCGAGAGGCTAAACTCCAATCGAGATTGGGGTTGCAGCAAATTCCTGAATTGATGGGGACGGAGACAGCAAAACATCTGAAGACAGAGTTGAGTACAACAACACCCCAAATTCACGAATTGGAAGCACACCCAAATTCTTTGAATTTGTCACCCAATACCAACTCCCGTTGGAGTTTGACTGAACCCCTATTCACGAATTGGAGTTGGTTTGTTGGTGGTAGTCTGGCAGTTGTTGGTGCCCTGTGCGTGTGGAAATACCAGAAAAAACAACCAGCCAGTGTTCAGAAGAAAGTTACTAAACACCAATCATCAACAATGTTGAATTTGGATGCGCCCCATTTAAACATTGATCGCGATCCCACCCTTTTATATGCAATAATTATAACAATGGCTGAACAAGATGGTAAAATGTTAGTGAATGCGCTTTATCACGCCGTGGTGATATCTGTTTTCAGTATCGGGTATGCTCGACTATCAAAGATGACCCTAGGAGGGTCCACTCCCAAATTGGACTTTACTGTGAGAGACGCAGGGCTCGCGACTTTAGATGTAGCGGCCGCAGTTTGGACCCGAGATTATCTAGTTAAAGCTGAAATTCTACCAGTTAATATATGGAAATAAATGGCTTCAATCGCAGTAATAGTAGGTGGTGCGCTTGTAAACGCATTGGCGTTCAGCGGTAGCAACTTTATATTCTCTAAAATGAAAAGCTCGAACGTGGATGAGGAGCGTAAGCGTCACGATTTAGCTGTAGAACAACTCAATAGCGCAAAGGAAGCGTGGTCGAAAAACGAACCGCCCATCTGGACTGGGTCAATGAAGAGCTTCGCCGCGAAAATCACGCCGCGCAAACTTTTCAGAACGTTGAAGAAGCCAACCGCGAGTACGCGCTGGCATATCCGCACAAAAGTCTCGATCCAATGGATCCCAAGCCCCAACTTTCAGATTTCTATGTACCATCAGAGCCCCAAAAAGACCGCGAGATCGCGTTCATCGTCGTGGGAATGGGTGTGGTGGGTCTCGTCGGCTATTATATTCAATCGAGATTTTAAATTAATTAATTAAAACATTTTTTTTTTATAAATATATATATATAGAACGATGTTAGTTGACGAACTTTATAACGCTATGATCGATGTAGGCTACACTGCCCAAAAACATCGTTTACCTGGTGCAAAGAGTATGATTCGTCTGGCCCGAGATTGTCTCGAGGACGAAAAAGCGGCCACCCTTTTCGCAAAGCGGATGTTAGATTCCTCCCAATCGAGATTGGATGAATTAGATTTCCCTCTCCTGTTCCAACCCAAACGCGATTGGGGCTGCAGCGAAACTTCCAACAAAGGTTTATTATTAACGACGCAGTTACCGGACGAACTGGCGAGGGCATGTTGGAGATTGTCCGATATATTAGAATACTTCGCATACGATGAACACGCGCAAAACTTGATACCAAACTAACGCGCAAGCTGTCGAATACATACTATAGTCCACGCGGCTACTGGAAGGGACTCGCGGCCATCAAGAACCTCGCGGCGGCGACCAAGGTTTCAGAAAACGCTGTCAAGGAATGGCTCAAGAAGCAGGCCATCTGGCAGATCTATTTACCGCGCCTCACAATATTCCGCGCCCGAAATTCGACGTGCCGGTTGCCGAACCAAGTTCACCAAGCGGATCTCCTGTTTCTCCCTCACGATCGCGTCGGTCGCAAAACGTACAAGTACGCACTGACAATCGTTGACGTAGCGAGTCGTTATAAGGGGGCTGAGCCGTTGGCCACTAAAGAGTCTAAGGAAGTGTCCGAGGCTCTTTCCCGAATATATAAGAGGAGTCCTCTCAAATGGCCGAATCTTCTCCAGGTCGATCCCGGCCGCGAGTTCATGGGCGCGGTCTCTCATCTATTGTCTAAGCATAAAGTTTCTATCAGACGCGGCCGCGTCAACATCCACCGGGACCAGGGGATCGTGGAACGCTTCAATCGAACCCTGGCTGAGAGACTGTTCGGACACCAATACGCCAAAGAACTTGTAGACCCCCATTCACGGTCGACCGAGTGGGTGGCCAGACTGCCCGCCGTGGTCTCCGCACTGAACGGAGAGGTGACCAGATTGATAGGTAAGAAGCCTGTAGATGCTATCAAGTTTAAAAGGGTGACGAGCAAGCCCTCTGCCGTCTCGCGCGGGCGACCCGTTGGTTTAGAGGAGCAGCGGCTTCCATCAGATATTGACGTCCGGTACCTCTATCAACCGGGAGAGCTCGAAGGTGGCAGCCGCCGCGCGACTGATCCGTGTGGTCAATGAATGTATATCATCTGGATCGCTCTATTACCAAACCTGATGAGCCCGTGCTCTATTATTTGACTGATGGTCCATCTCGCGGTTTTGTTCGCGAAGAACTTCTTATGGTGCCTTCTGACACCCAGTTACCCCCGGATCGTTAGAGTCTTTAGTATTCTATCCTTTTTTCAGAGTTCTTTTTTTTACCTATCCTATAGGCTCTGTGTGCAACCCGTCTTCCATCACTCTCCTCTTGTCGTAGTACGCCGAGAGTCCTAATTTTTGTTGACAGTACGTCTTCATCACCCCGTTAATCATTCGAATCCCCTGTTCTCCGCCATATCCTACCCCTTCGAGAGCACTCTTATACCTTCCCCAAGTCAGATCGTTAGATCTCTTCGACATCCCCTTGGCCGAGTGCTTAGATTTCCATCACCACTCACGTAGTAACACTTGCTACACAGAGCGATGGCTCTATCTCCCTCGAATTCCAGCTTGAACAATCCCGGAGTTCTGTTGCTCCACGCGTCCCACGCCAACCACTCGGTCTTCTCCTTATTAAACTTTCTCTTCATATTCTTTCTCACCACCGCCGCCAGCGTCTTCTCCGACAGCGCGAAGTACATGCTGTCAGTGTCCATCTGTATCAGTTCGAAATCTCCGCGATCCACGTACTTGTCCAAGAAATCGTAGTAGAACTCCAGCATCCGGAGCTTGGCCAACTGGTAGACCGCTATGCCACACTGAAACGGTCTGTTGATCACCACTCGAGTCTTCCTGCTCGATATCTCGTAAGCCTCCCCAATCTCCTCCAGGTCTTCGAACCACGCCGACCTCAGTGCCCGGTCGACAGTCTTCTCATCCTTCGTATATGTGGTGTTCAGGTGTCTCTCTTGTGCCTCTATTAGCTTGCCACAACACGCGTTGCCAACCAGTTTGAATATCTCCGCCAACACCGTCTTGCTCTTGTCTACGTCCCCCGTCCGTCTGGCAGCGGTGACCTCTTCCACGAACCACTGAAACGGTTTGCCGGGCGTGTAGTCTATCACCCTATGCACCGCCTTGATGATCAGACCGTGCTCCAGATACCACTTTAGCAGTGGGGAGTATATGATCATCTTCTTCGCGGACATTGCCCCCACGAGCTTTCTCTGTCCTTCGACCCTTTTCCTCCCGGTACTGGCAGGTAGTCCTTCATGTGCTGCGGAACATCGTTCTCATCGATTTCTTGATTAACGAACAGCGGTGACATTTCCGAGAACTTGTCTCTCAACGTTTCCGGGACCTCTATATCCAACTCCGCAAATCCGAACCACTTTTCACTCCTGACCTTCCTCACGAAACAGTCTATATACGACTGTCTTTCCGGGTCGTCACACGTCCATATCGTCTCCTCCCCGCACGGCATGTCTTTCGACAGGGTAGACAGATACAGTGCATTGGCGTCGTACCCCATCACCGCCTTGCACATCTTCTCCTCCCGACTACCTACCTGACCCCTGATCGTCGACCTGCCAGCCTCTGCGTATCTGGAGAACACTATGGACGGACCACCGACCAATCCCTGCTTCATTATCTCATAAGTTTCAGACTTCGGTGACCACAGCTCGGGTGTGTCCGCCTTCCCATCGATCGTCCCACGAAGTAGGTACTGAAGGGAAACACCGGGCAGAGACACAGCATCCTTGAGTATATCCACACCTCTTCCTCTGTAGAACTCCGTCATCTTAGTTAGAGCCTCTAGGAACGGTCCGACATCCAAGTCGTTGTAGTGTTGCAACCATTCCTTGAACGTCTTCATCCCATTTTCTTGGAATACCTTCTTACACTCTTTCCACTCGGACAACGACAGTAGGAACTCACCCTTCAACTTCGAGTACCACTCGGGATAGTCTGGCAGCCCCGGATGGTCGATCTTGTCCGCGCTATCGAACCACTCGTACGGGAAGTGAGACTTTATCGTTTTACAGTCGTACGCCTTAACCCACCGGTCGTACGTGGTACCGGGTCCCAGATACTGGATGATGTCGAGAAATCTAAACTCCGGGGTAAACAGAAACATCGTCGTGCTGGCTCTCTTTCCGACCATCACCTTAGTCACGGTGGCCGCCAACTTCTCGACAAAGTACTGCTTGATGAGGTTCAGGTCGTACCTGCTACAGTTGAACCCCACCACCGGGACTTGGTCAATCCAAGAGACAATCTTTGCTTGCTGAGACTTCGATAGCATATCTATATCGGCCGGCAGATACTTCTTCCTAACCCCCATCCCTGATTGCCTTGCCTCTCATCTGTAGCTCGGTCACGAACTTCTCGACTAGCGTGTCAGGATCTCGTTCGCAGATGTGGGTTATCCCTTCATGCATCGTATCCCCCAAAGACACAGATATAGGAACGTGCTCGACTCGAAGGTCAGGTCTTTGGTGGGTTGAGTGGTTTTTGACTTGTCGAGATACGCCTCGAAGTCATAGACTATCTGGTGAGGGTACAGAGTCGTCTCTCCTCGCGCGGTGATTGTGGATAGTAGGTATTCACCTCATTCAACCACTCGCACTCCCACATCACCACCAGCTCGTAACCCGCCTCCCTTATCTTGGCGTCTCGAATTTTCGTCTTCCTGTACCTCATATACAGCGCTGTATTACCGTGATGAATCGGACACCCGTGCCAGTAGCATCCGTGAAACTGAAACACGGTCTTGGTCTCGTGACAATATCCATCGACAGGATCGCCGGCCACCCACCTCTCTCCACCGTGACCGCATCTCGCGTGATGTATGTGCTTTCCCAATCTCTCTTCTTCTCTGCTCAACCATTGAATCGATCTCTCGCTCGCTGACCCCTTGGGATAGAACGCCTTCTCGTATGCAGACTGTGGTCTCTCTACGATCTTACCTGGACATGTCACCACGGTCTTCCCACCCATGCAGGTGGTCGCGTGCCTGTGCATGTTACACGACTTTGTGAACCGTTGTTGGCATCCGGAGCACCCGTACTCGTTCGTCATCTTGCGGAGGTTCGTTATGAGGAAAGAGTGACCTCCAACATTCCTATCGTCATTGTCTTCTCCCCAACCACATCGTAATTTGCCGGAACCTTCATGAGATACCACACTCCCTCGTCGGTGGGCTCGTAAACGCGAATGCCCATCTTGAAGTGCTCTTCGACCTTCTTAATATCTTTCAAGGGAATTCCCTTACTATCCGGTCCGTTATCGTGACCGAGATATTCGTTAGCTAGAGTTCGTGCATTCTCACAACAGCGGTCTGGTCTCCCTCCACGGTGGATGGCTATGCACCTAAACAGACACAAGTAGTCGTCGTACGTGTCGACGGAATACATTCCCTTTTTCTGTCTTAACCAGTCTGGGAGTTTTCCCGCTCCCATGAGAAGTTGTTGAGCGTCGATGATCATCTTCACCTCGACCGATATCCAACGAACGAAGGTCCATTTTGTGTTTGGTCTATCAACTTTGTCGATGTCCATTCGACCTTTCTCTCTATCGGATATCCAACTCTCGGCTTTGGCGATCTCGTTTATCCACGGACTGCCCTTTGATTGTTTGTGATAGATCATAGTAGCGTCGGTCTCTATGTTCCTAATACGATACGAGCACGAATACCTCAGATAACACGCCGTGGTCATCTCTGGACGAATTTTATTCATTATGCGATTAGCGATCTCCCCATCTACCCCCCTCTCGAAAGTCCATACTATCTTCCTCCTACCCCTATCAACAGTTTCCCTAACTTCGGCTTCTTCGGCGAGAATCCTGGGACCCTCCTCCACCAAAGCTCTGGCGATATCTCTCCTACTCTTAGGAGGTCTCCCAACCAACCCTTGATAAATCTTATTGTAGTACGCCTTGAATAGTGGTTTTCTACGCGCGCTGGGATCTTCTTTTACACGCTGCGCGTAAGCAGTGGCGCGCAGACTGGCCGTCGTCTCGTTCTCCAATTTCTCGGAGCGTTTTTCAGGGTCAGCGGGCAGTCGTCCGGTCGAAACCGCACGTCGCAGCCTCTCCTCGTAGACGATGGCTCGCGCGTCACTTATCCTATCTGCTATATCTTTCTTGAGTCTCAAACCTCTTAGGGAAATTCCCCAACTCTTAGCTTGCTCTCTCATTTGCTTTATGGTAGACATTATACTGAGTATAACCAATAGATTTTTATCTTCAATAGGGTGTAAGTTTATTTGTAATAAATGTATGACAGATTGCTGTAATATACGGAGTATAACATAGGGATTCTTATCTCTAATAGGGTGTATCTTCTCATGTCATAAATATATGGTCTCGCGGTTGATGAAAAATATGTTCTCATACATACCCGCCGAACAGTAGGTGTGTTTTTAAAAAAATTATGCTTACTCCCCCCTTTGTGTTTGGAAAAATTAAAATTATGCCTACTCCCCCCTTCGTGTTTTGAAAAATTAAAATTACTTCCCATTCTCATAAATATTCTCATAAAAAAATAAAAATGGAGGAAAATCTGAGTAGTATATAAGAGTCATTAATTATAGCACCACCTGGTGGGAGGCACCACGTGTAGCCGGTGGCTTCCAGAGGGTGGTGGTATCATTTTGACTCTTATATACTACTACATTAATGATTGTTAAAGAAACTGTCGATGTCCTAGGATGTCGAATCCAGAGGTTCCTATAAAAATCACTGTTCAAATATTTACCTCTTTCTAGCACCAAAAACACGATTTTCCTCTCAGAAATCTGAACAGCAGACAACAGAATCGTGTAGAGGGTGCTTTTTTCTTTCCGTTGACATGCCCAAATTAAATATCCATCAAGAAATGATCGCGTTATCGAAATTAAGCCACACCACCTATCACGTGATTTTTCAAAATGGCGGCGCCCAAAAAAAAAAGAGTGAACGCGCAAGTGATTGAATTTATCGATTAAAAGTCACCCACATGTTAAATATTTAAAAGAAAAAACATCGTAAGTCATAAAATATACATTACACAATGTGCGTGTATGTTTTTTATTAACTAAATCGTCCAATATTGATAAAAAATCGACTTTGAAAACGGCCAAATTTAACATTGGGTCAGAAGGCAAACCGTAAATCGGGGAAAACTCCGACATCCCTACTATCAGTCGGACACTCAATTACATTCTTGTGACACATTGGATCGCAAGCTATCACTGGGAATCGGTGAGTACATATGTTTGTAGTTACTTTCTAATGCTGCCATTTAAGTCCGAATCTTGCCAAGACCGGAAATTCTACGCATCGTTATCGTATCTTCGATAATACTGCACTATTTAATTTACCTGAGTTATTTGGACCCGTTTCGACCAAACGTTTGGTCAATAAAAGCCGTATGGCATGTATCCGCTGATGTAGATTATCTCCCTTAATCAAATCGTAATGATTCATTAATTCGTCGTGTTTACGTGTAAATGATAACGATTACAGGACTGGCATGTGAGAGCATTCCGTGAGTATTGTAATGGCATATTATTCTCATGTGTTTTTGTTGCATGTCACTCTGACTAATTGCATTAGCAATTTATTGTATTTGTAAACGAAGGGCGAACTCGATTGAAATGTTCACTAACATTAGCTATGCATTTTACATTACGATTCAGTCCAATATCAGTTCTGCGCCCTGTACAATACATGAGAATTGCCAATTTTAACATGTCACAATTGTAACGTGAATTTTCTGGACGACTTTCATTTACTCTATGGGGGACACATGTAAACTCCTAACCCAGTCGTCTGTACATTCATTTTATTAAGTCATATACGTTCACAGTGTATTGTAAATATTGTAAATGCTATTGCGACCAGGATAGACCAGATCAGACAGTTCTGCTCTAAATACACTGATTTATACGTCAGTAAGTTGCAATAAGGACATGATGTGAAGTATAATTTATTTCAATCACTGATGCTTTGGGTCAGCCTATGGAATCCTACAGTCTGATTAGAGTATACAGTGTTTATTATTAGTAATGTAATACTGTGAGTCTGCACAGGAAAATACTTGGCACAGTTGCTCTTTATTAAGTTAGCGCAGTTGACCACGGGCAGTCTGATCAGGGTAAGCCCTGTCGCAATCAAATGTTTGTTTACTAATGGTAAATAACTGTGAATAACGTCTGTATTCACATGTACGGTTGTGAAGATATATATCGTTGGGTACACTAGGTATAGTGGCTGTTCATTAATGTGTTATATCGCATTTTCCGACTTATGATTTACATCAGCCCCCTTCTTCCAATTAGTGAAAATATCTTTGTGTACATTGCAATTTATCATGTTTTATCATTGTAATACATGATGTTGTTTAGTATTGCCATGCAATCATAATATTGATTTCATGTGCACTACTGTGACTATTATTGAGACTATAACACGTTACATTCTGGTAACAACACCGTTGGTGTTTTGTAGTCCCAGCCAGTACACCAGCCAGGCAGTCAGCAACCAGCGACGGCACGTCCATCATATGTGTATGCGTAGAACCAGTACGCAACACATATCTATTTATTCTGGAGTCCACAACACGACACCGTGTACCAGCGGGGACTCTGCTCCGCGTGGACCAAGGGCGTATTCGAGTGGGGCATCATTCCGGTGACGTCATTCCGTCCAAGGACGATGCATCTAAGAAGGACGTTCACCATGTGTTATTGGCCACTTTACGACGTCATCAGAACGTCACTCCCATCATGGCGGAAGCCGGAGCTAATTAACGGAACTCTAACATTGAATCTTGATCCTGATCATGATGACGTATACTGTTGAACTATGCCTACCTGTTCCAGAATCGTGGAGGTGCCTTGGTTGTGCAAGTGCCTGTGGCGGTTGCTACTAGGGGACGTTGTCCGTACTGACATTACCATCCATTGTTTGTGCATTTCATTTATGTAAATACATCATCGTTGTAAAACTATACCTTGTTGTCTCTGTCCACAACGTGCTTGGTGTTCCATCCCTTCAGTAAACTAGCCCGGTGTCACCCTGGCGTGACAGTGTACTTAAAAACGTTGTCATGTTCGACGCAAATATTTCAAAACTTTAAGTAATTTGACCTTGACCTTGTGCAGGAAAGCCACATCGGTGGGCTACGGAATAAAAATATGGATGACGATACAGAAGTATATGAAGTTTCAACTCGATGCGACTTACGGTTGCAGAGATATTGGCTACCCAAAAACCTTTAACACAAATCTTACGGATGGCCGAAAATACAAAAACTATACACCCCTCGACATACTTTGTATGCCTGGTATGAATCATGATTGAAGGCACTGTGTTACATATAATACCTCAATATGTTGTTTCTCACATCAAGCACTGCAAATGACCAGTATCAACCAATTGCACCGTTTCATTCGAAGTCAAAATGTATTGTAAACATGTAATTTGTTACAAGTTTGACCATTGGGCATTGATTTCAATTATAATCATGATAATCATGATAATAGCACAAAAATACATCATTATTTCGTAAATTTTTGTTTAACTTCGAAAGTCTACAAAGTTTGTATTCGGTCTATTCTGGATGTTTCTAGTAAAATCCTTTATTGCGAAGATATCCGAAACCATATGCAACCAACCAAATACGGACATTATAGACTGTGGACGTTAAACGGAAATTTATGAATCAAAGTTTGAATGCAATACCTTAAATGCTAATCACTCTAGGTTGGCGGTAGTATTTTTAAATTTGCTGAAATATGTGTCTGTGACTGGAGAAATGGGGCTTATGGGTTTTGCTACCAGTGTAGATACACATCAGCCTGTGTATCCGCACTGTTCACCATTGCATCAATGAAACCTCCATCATGCTTCTAACAAACAACATCATTATCAGGCTACAGGAGTGTACTATTTGATCAGGAGCTACACTGGTCACAAATCCCATAAACCACATTCTCCAGTCACAGCCACCGGTATAATTAGGTATATTTAATGTATTTATAGGCCATGGTCCGTTACTTCAACCTGTGGTCACAGCCACATATGTGTAAAGGCATAGTAAATATATTTCTGACCATTTCAATATCTAGTCCTTCGAGTGTCACATAATCAGAAATGTACATATGTAATTCTGTCCACCACAAGAATGAGTCACAGATTCAAACAAATTGACAAATTTTAAACTGCATGGGTCAGATTTGTGCGAATAAGACTCATTCTCAACTTCATAAACACAATGAGTAACATGTCTTCTTGACACATCCTTTCAATAGGTTGATTAGAGCAGAAATAAGAGTGAAGAACCACAGAAACACTGCCGCTGGCATGGATGGTACTCCGGTTAAATGGTTATTTGTTTTGTAACTGAACTTGACTTTCTCAAACTGTTCCTTGAGGGTCATATTTTTAGATGACAGTCTGACATGGCGACACTATATTTTGCTTGGTGTAGGTCAGGAACTTGGATCAGTTCCCATTTCGCGAATGTATGGCAAGTTGTTGTCCAGGTGGAGTAGTGTATTCGGGCATCGATTCTTCTGGTGGCCTGTGTCCTTCAACAGCAGTTTCCGCCTTATCTGCTTCTTCTGGGACCGCTCATATGATATTTCAATAGCCCTGCTGGTGTTTGTATCGACTGCAGGGTGAAGATGAAGAGGCTCGACGAATAATCCAGATGGCTAAGATCTGTATGCGGCTCCCCTGAAATAAACAATCAAACACCATTATTTACATGGTTTGCCTTTTATTGAATTTCTTACCAGTATTAACCATTTCTCAGCAAGTGACTCCGCAACTTTCCAACATGAAAGAGTGCTCAGAGATATACATCCCACCCGGGCATCCAACTCACAACACTTGGATAAATGTGGTAAGCGAATAAGCCACATTGTTCATAGTTGTGAACAGTAACTCTTTAAATCTACTACCGTACTGTCCATAGCAGAGTTAAGTTTCCATTCATAGGCTTCCTCTGCAGAATAGCGAATAAGATCTGATTCGCAAATTACATGTAGCAGCTAAAGTTGGGATCCCATCTTGTAGGAATAACATTGTGTCTATAATAATTAATTTAGTGTATAATTGTGCAACTACGGTACATGTATTCCGCCAGTTTTAAAAATTACGAGTTCCCACTATACAGATATAATCATTTAGTAATCTTCATTTCACTGATAGTCACTCGCGGTGGTATCAGGCTATTTTGATATGCAAATGAGGCAGGACATTTTTAAATTATTATTACCAATTAAATGTGTCACCTGAACAAATATTTTTATCGACACATTATAAAGTACGATCATTGCAAATAAAAAAAAACTAAGTAGAGAGAATATAGTTTCCATTAACCTTTTACACGGTTATCGCCCCTGATATCAGTGACGAAATTCACGTTTCATATAAAAAGAAAAATAATTCCAATTAATATGTCGGATAATGGTGAATGAATGTTTTGTTTTGCCCAAAAAAATGTTATATCTAAAGAATGGACAAAACAAATATGTCTCCCAGTAAAACCTGGCATGTGGGACTCGATATTTAATTGTGAAAGATTTTATATATTTGTTACGAAAATAACATATTCCAGTAAATATGACATAAACTTACATATGCAGATGACCTGATAAAGTAAATTTAAGCTAAAATTAACAAGTGACCCAGTCAACGGCAGCCAAATTGAACATGCAAAGTTTTGTATTACTTTTATAATACTAATAGTTTTTTCAGATGGAAATTATACAAATTATGTCACAATTAAGAACTAAAGTGTAAATCAGATCTGATTAACTATTCTGTAGAGGAAGCCTACATGTATGCATGGAATCGTAACTCTGCCACAGACGGTACAGGAGTAGATTGCAAGAGTTATTGTTCGCAACTACAATAACATGGTTCAATAATAATGAGACATCATACATATCTGTACATTTATCAAGCCAATGAAAACTGACATTCTGATCTGCATATGAACAATGTCATTTCGGCTAATTCTGCGCACAATTCACGTAATGTTTTGCCCAGCTTACGTCAGAATAAATTACAATGTATGTTGATTTTGGAATAAAACAGCTGATTAACGATATACTACGTCACAATGTTATCCCATTCCGATAGTTTGGTAAAAAGATATTCAGAACATGGTCAAAATGTGTAAAATCGAATCGCAACATTGATGGATTAGTGGTCCTGCTTACTAAATTAATAGATCAACAACAGAACTCTTAAACAAGAGGGTCATGATGGCCCTAATTCGCTCACCTGACTCCATGAACACCAGAGGAGAATGTGACATTGAGTTCAAATGTGTCATAAAAAAATTGTGCTATTTTTAGATGGCGGTCATCTTAGAGTAAGTGATGACTCTCATTTGACCAAATCTGAAAATGCTTCACCCAAGGATCTTAACTTATTATGAAGTTTGGCAAGCATCGGCCATGTGGTTCCTGGGAAAAAGAAGTTCAAAATCTTGAATAAATGGACCTTTTGGCGGCCATTATGGATGACATAATCATCCGATTCCGCCAAATATTGCACCAGAGCAATCGCCTGATCAATACCTTCAATTTGATATATGACATGAGCATATTCAGTCGAAAATAAAATTTGACCCCACGGGCCACGCCCATTTTTGACCCCGGGGTAACCATTTTAACACCTTTGAAAGAGCATTCTACATCGATCATTCCTACCAAGTTTCGTCTAAATCCGGCTGGCGGTTCATGAGAAGAATATTTTTTAAGAATTTGTGCTATTTTTAGACGGTGGCCATCTTGGATTAGCGACGACCTCTGTTTTAACAAATCTGAAAAGGCTTCACCCATGGACCATAACTGTGAAGTTTGGCCAACATGGGCCAAGCGGTTCGTGTGAAGAAGAATTTTTAAATCTCTAATAAAATAATGACATTTTGACCTTTCGGTGGCCATCTTGGATGACAAGACCATCCAATTTCAACAAAAATGTACCAGAGCGATCGCCTCTTTGATACCTTCGATTTGATATAGACATGACCATATTCGGTCAAAAATAAAATTTGACCCCAATTTGACCCCACGGGCCACGCCCATTTTTGACCCCGTGGTCACCATTCTAACAACTTTGAAAGAGCATTGTACGTCAATCATTTCTAACAAGTTTCGTCGAAATCCAGTTGGCGGTTCAGGAGAAGAAGATTTTTTAAGAATTTGTGCTATATTTAGACGGCGGCCATCTTGGATTAGCGACGACCTCCGTTTTAACCAATCTGAAAAGGCTTCACCCATGGACCATAACTGTGAAGTTTGGCCACCATGGGCCAAGCGGTTCGTGTGAAGAAGAATTTTGAAATTTCTAATAAAAGAACGACCTTTTGACCTTTCGGCGGCCATCTTGGATGACATGACCATCCAATTTCGAAAAAAAATTTACCAGAGCGATCGCCTCTTTGATACCTTCGATTTGATATAGACATGACCATATTCGGTCAAAAATAAAATTTGACCCAAATTTGACCCCATGGGCCACACCCATTTTTGACCCCGGGGTCACCATTTTAACAACTTTGAAAGAGAATTGTACATCGATCATTCCTACCAAGTTTCGTCGAAATCCGGCGAGTGGTTCATGAGAAGAAGATTTTTTAAGAATTTATGCTATTTTTAGACGGCGGCCATCTTGGATTAGCGATGACCTCCATTGTAACAAATCTGAAAAGGCTTCACTCATGGACCATAACTTTTAAGTTTGGCTACCATGGGCAAAGCGGTTCATGTGAAGAAGAATTTTTAAATCTCTAATAAAAGAACGACCTTTTGACCTTTCGACGGCCACCTTGGATGACATAACCATCCGATTTCGACAAAAAATGCACCACAGTGATCCTTCGATTTGATATATGACATGACCATATTCGGTCAAAAATAAAATTTGACCCCAATTTGACCCCACGGGCCACGCCCATTTTTGATCCCGGGATCACCATTTTAACAACTTTGAAAGAGCATTGTACAGCGATCATTCCTACCAAGTTTTGTCGAAATCCGGTTAGCGGTTCTTGAGAAGAAGATTTTTGAAGAATTTGTGCTATTTTTAGACAATGTTGTAATCCCCCTACTTAAGGACCATGACCATGAATTTTGGTACAATAGGCTCAATGGTTACCGAGGAGAAGACGTTTGAAAATGTTCACGGACGACGGACGACGGACGACGGACACATTGCGGTAACAATAGCTCACATGAGCTTCGCTCAGGTGAACTAAAAAGCTTCATAAACCAATAATACACATGCAAATATACCGACATTGATTATCATGTTATTCCCGTCTTATTCGCAAAACTCAGGGACAAAATGGACTGTTATTTTGACCAAATGTGGCTGGGTCTCCGCTAGGCTTATACAGAAACTAGAAGACAGATGAAATAGTGAATAATAATCAGCATAGGTCATCACAGCCACAATTGAGCATTGACGCTTCGCGAGCAAGCGGAGTGTCCAAAACGATACACCATATAATGGGTCTATTGCGGTTACAGGCTGCATTTTGTTGAATATAATTGTGACTTTCACGAGAAAACGGTCATAATCGAGATTATACGGAGCCCCGCAGTGGACATGAATTTTTGTTTATTAATTCGTTCCCACGAAATAACAATTCGTTCCCACAATTTAACAATTCATTCCCTCGAATTAACAATTCGTTCCTATGATATAACAATTCGTTTATTTTTTGTCATTTACAGAAAAAATTGTTGCGACGCTATCTCGCGAATTGAGAATGTCTATAAAGTACGACGTTTGACTTATGTTCGAATCGAGATGTCCCGACTATGGAAATAATCCTCACTTTGAAATATTCTATACAATTTGTATAAATCCCGTATCAATATGATTATCGGTCACTTAAAGCCCCAATACGGCTCAAGTTGCCGAATTTGGCCTCCTATTGGGTTTTCCCACACATAAATCGAACAGGTTTCTATTTACACACACTTTGAAACTGTTTGCATTCATTTTGGTACAAAAATATCAATATTTGTTGATAAACAAACAGCAGGTGCGTGTTCAAAGTCCGATCGATTTTCCAATAGAAGCTCGGGTCAACTGCCCAACTCCCTGATTCGCGGCCGATGAATTCCGATAGCCGGAGTTCATCGACTCGCTTCCGAGCCGAAGCCGTTGGGTTACGGGAATTAATTTGTCAATATTGATATTTTGCACTGAGTGGTACACAAAACAAGTTTTTGTTGTCTTCACATTGCGATTAAGATGTAAATCTCAAGACTTGAGATGTATCTATTAGGCAGTACATGTAACATAAACATACCATATTTCCTATATTAGCAGGCTAAGTTAGAAAATCTAATTTAGCATTTTAAAATGAAACACACGTTGCCATGCTTATGAAGTACGTGGACGCACGCATGGAAATATCTACGAATGTATAAGCAGTTGGCTATAACTGCAACATATGTATATACGATACAAACAGTGGTTATATTGCGAGATATTACTGCTTCAATAAAGTTAATTGAATATCACAATTTCAAAAACCACAGTAACGTGTGTTTCTAGGACATTCTTGATACTGGGTTATATAGCCACTACAGTGTGGTAGTGGATTTCAGAAAACGTCACGTCATTCGGTAATTACGTCATATTGTTTGCCATGTTTTTGAGTGGCTATTGTTTGAATATGTGTGTTTTGTTCATATGTTGACTGAATACTATTGACTGCATATCCCGAAGGTAGGTAAATTTGTTTATATATTAATGTTGTGTATTACTGGCCATGACATGTGTGGCAAATTTGTTATGGATGTCTACTTTGTATGTTAACACTTTTTATTCCTACTCGAGCTACTTCGTAGTTTGCAATCAGGAGGTAAAATAAGTAAAACATACGTTACTATTGGTAACGTATGCTTCAGACACATACATGTGGTGCTAATGAATAAAACCTTTGTTCTAATCCTATTCAGTTCAGAGTTATTTGCGTTTCCGAGAATAATTATCCCGTCAGTGATAGACTTGATATCAAATGAAACTAACCTGGTATTCTAATTGTCAGGTCACTTTTCATGTCTAAAACCAACCAGGAATGGCAAATTTACGAAACAAACGTGACATTATTCGGTGACGTCATGTGATGTATATCAACGAACGAAACATCATGCGAATGTAGTTTTGAATACTGATTGTCTCGCTGAACAATGTCAAATATTCAATGAATTTAATGTATACAATACATATACCATACCTCATATATATTTCATAAATGCCCGTGTAAAGAGCGGAGATCAAGAAGCGTACAGATTGAGTGAGAGAAAGAAAAGGGATGAAGGTGAAGCATCTTTGCAACAAGATCTTAGGCGACAAAAGTACTACACGTCAGTTAATCAGCTTACAGAGCGAGAGAATAGGGTTTTTTTAGTTTAAACATAGTTTATTGCATATAAGTACAATGGGCTTGTGCTACAAATTCTCACAACATTAGTTACAGTTCTTACCCAATATTTGTGTTAAGAAGCATTGAAGGTCAAGGAGATAGTTGAATACTCAGAAACCTACAACACCCAGTAATGACACACCTCTTTCCAAACCAGAGCCATTAACGTCAAGTCAAATGATAGTCAAACTAATAGTGCATAAAACGAGAGGAAATCAATCACAATGGCATTTCCTTTTGTTACAAATGGGTACCCATGCTGATCGACTTCTATGATAATGTAAGCTGTTGGATAGGGGTGGGTACCCCCGCAGATTTGACCTTTAGTGGTCATTTTTTTAAGTCATTTAGAGGTCATAGTGACCCAAAATTTCTCATCGACATGGGTGTATAAATGCACGTATATGATTTATAACAGCATTGATAGCCTTTCACTGATGAACTATTTTGGTAGCGAAATAAATAGGGATTCGAAATTTACCGAATTATTGAACAAATAACGTATCTGAAATTCAAGATAGCCGCCAATTAGCCTAAGAAACAAGAAAACATAATGTCGTACATCATGTCTTTGTTGATATTTAAGTCATTTGAATAGTGATAATTATAATAAGTATATTATTCAATGGAGAAATTGTTTACAAACATATTGATACCATTTTTCTCAAAGTAACTGTTCGTAAATCCAAGATGGCCGCCAAAACAGTATGTTGTATTCAATTCGTTCTGATTTAGCCTATTGCTGACAATTAAGAGATTTAAAATTAGCTATCATTTTCATGGAAGTTGTGACTAATATTATCCTTCATTTCGTATTATTGATTAAACTAACATAACATATTTTAAAATTGGGACAATTGGAGCTACATTTCCTGGAGCCCCACATTCGAAATGGCCGCGAACGCGATTTTGTAAAGCATACAATGAAATATCTCTGTAACCAGACGAATGAAAACTAAAAATGAGATGTCTTTTTACAGTTTTTGGTAGTTTTCTGTAGATTACGGTAGTTTTCGGTAGTACATTCTCAATGAAATGCGTATATTTTGGTCTAGGCTTTCGAATTCAAGATCCGCGATATTGGGAAACTGAAGAAAAAAACACAATGCTTATGTAGTCAGATATGGTCAAAATATAAATTGTATAAGGTTTCCTCGCTAATTGTTACTTGGTATGTGGCAATGTGGAGTTGAGTTAATCATAATTTTAAATTTAAAGATGGCTGACATCTACACTCTTGATAAACATATAATAAAATATGTATGCGGAAATAGCTGACACACCATATGTGTTTCCACTAATTTCAGCATGACAATCCTTATAAATGGTAACTTTCTAACTTTCTAACTTTTAGCACCATATTTTAATATATGCTCTCTCCACTCTCCCGACTCATAAACCTTTGATATATCTTTCAAAGTATATAATGATTGAGTGTTTTATATAACGGCCTATCAACAGCTAAGGTCGTTTAAGGCAGGACCAACGGGGTACATCCCGTAATTAACCGATATGTACGGGGGGCTGGGTGGGTGGGGGGGGGGGGGTAAATATCAAAATCAGAACTAACTATTTACATCAAGAACATGCATACTCAGTTGTAACATTAGAATGACAGGACCTGATGTCAGGCCCATACCACACCATAGTCACTTATTAGCACTAATCGTATTGCCTTTTAATGTCTTTAGATATTAGTAGGGACTACTATTCCATTGGAAGAAAACAAAGCATGTATTCTGTGGACGCGCTGATAAATAAGACACTCAGCATGACCATTTGATAGAACTTTTATTTTCATTTCACCATGGTGTCATGGAATAAATAGCATGGCACACATCACTGGCACTCAAGGGCCAGCATCTCTGATCCTTACGATTGATCTGGATCTATAATATGAATGATGAACTAGATGAAGGCGAATTGTACATCTTTTAAAAGCCATATGTCGCCAAAATTATCAATGTATCCCAATTATTTTTCATTTTAGAAGTATTTTTATGACGCGTGGTAAAAAATTATATGACGTTTTAGATCAATGACGTTGACATTACGACGTTTTTATCAACGGCGTATACAAGGGGTGTTGCTAAAATACCCGGACAAGTCCTATAGATTTGTCATCTTTTATCGCATGTCAACCAAATTTGGATATCTCGTAGCCTTTCCAAGTGTTTTCCATTAGGCCAAGACAAAGTATGAAAATAATGTTTATTGCAGTTGCTATTAATGTAACGTCATGTTCTGGATTGCGGCCCAAGTAACGTAATTCCGTATGAATAATTTTCAAATAAGGCAGAGTGTTGGCGTTTCCCTGTTTTCTGCTGTCTGAAATAATTTTGGGGAATAATAGCGACATTATTTAACATTTCGTATGCAACGACATATTTTAAAGTAGGAAGTTGGCCGCTTATAACATTAACTTTGTAACAAAACACGACGTCGGGCAGATTTGGTAGCGTGATACCTTATAATTGTCGCCGTGTGTCTTTCTTGAGGATCGCATTACCATCGCCTGATTCAGACATACATTATTATGCAGTCAAGTGATAAGCTGATAATTTTATACTACAAATCGTGCGTAAAGCAAGTCTATGACCATCAAATTTCCAATTAATTTCAAGACTTTTTGAAAACTCCACCGACCTCACTGTGTGTTTTAAAAAAAATTGTGCATTATTTATTGCTTATACACAAACAATGAAGGAGCTGCATTGAAATCACTGATTCTGAATCTATTAGAGAGATTTTGATACAGTTGTTTTGCCAAATTCAATACAAACCCTGGATTTGCGTGTCTACCTCCGTTTATGATAAAATGAGTGGCATTAAATTGCATATCATTCGCTAAGTACTGGATAGAATTGTTCAAAAGTGTCTCAATTTACCAAGATAATAGATGGTAATATCGTTGGCATACACTAGGTTGTTCAAATTTAAGATTATTTAGGATTCAAGGTGCAGTGTAAAGCGAAGACTTCGCTGATATGTAGCCAGTTACATTATGCGTTCACCATTTTGAATTCATAAGGATAACCTACGAAAAAGAGTGACAATGTCAAAGAACGACAGTTAGGCGACAATGAACAGCGTCTGAAGCATTTCTAAGACATTGATGCAGCGAGGAACTCGTGCAAGTATCCTTGCTATAATATTTTGTCACGACACCATGGCCATAACGTCAAACATGTATTGTTACATGGTTTCCGTTGTTTGCACACATATAGCGCGTGCTGTTTGCATATGGTTTTAGGCAATGCTCATTCCGGGGCCGCGCGTAAACCAAGTGCCTTCATGACGTCACTACGCGGAAGTGCCTTCATGCCGTCACAACTTCATGACGTTCATGACGCGGCCCCGGAATATGAATACCGAACATTATCTACGTGAATGGGACGATTTATAAAAGTACTGACAATACTGTATATAATGCTCAAATTACATCAGTTTTTTGTTTGAAATTTAACAATAACGTTCGATCATGTCCAGCCGTGTGCAACGGCTGCAGCATTGGGTTCAAACAGTTCCCTCGGGCCACAGCAAACGTTTGCACACGACTGGACATGCCCAAACCTTATATTCACGTTCAGTGACGTCACATGTACGTGACGTCAAGTCATGACGTCATAATATGTGTACTAAGGTGCAAGGCATCGATCGCGTCTCATATTAGTGAAAGTTTCAGTAAGTTATAAATTTCCGTTTTATGTTCACACTTAATGTTAACCGATACCAGTAAACGTAAATGGGAGGGAAAAATGTGAACTTTTTCCGACGTAGTTTACCGCTTTTCATGACGTTGTCATTAAGCCCGGTTTTCGTATGGCGCGGCCCATATATATATGGGCCGCGCTATGTGAAAACCAGCCTTAATGACAACGTCATGAAAGCCTGAAAATGACGTCGCAAAGTTACGCTTAAATTTACCAACGTCACGTCGGATTTTGACACTCGAAATAGTTGCGTCATTGCAATAAGTTGTCCTATTTATAACCGTACGCTTTACTATTTGTGGCTCACAAACATTTTAATGTTGGATACGCGTAGCATAATTTTACAGTTGTTTTCATAGTGGTTCACAGAAAGTTGTCCATTTTTTTATACAAATGGGCATATTTCAAATGATTTTTATAATATATATGGACGACTTGTGCCCTAACATTTGAAACTAAATAACCATACGACTGGTAGTTTTTAGCATGTAATCATATTGCGAATATTTCTTTTAAACTTTATTTATAATTATGTATTGCCCCCTGTACAACCATTACAAACAAACGCGGGAACAATTGTAGTCGGCGTAGACGGAGGCGTCTGTATGTTTCTTATTTTGGGTTGAAACCCATCATAAATGTACTTACAAATTGAGGATCCGGGGCGCACGCGCGCGCTCTTTACTAATTGTGATAAACGATCTTGTTCAGATTACGTGGAAGTGTGCCCGCAAATGTTACTTTTATTAACGAAAATGTAAACAGTTGGCTCAATAACTGGGACACGTATTCTGGATAAAAATAGTCACGAATAGAACTGGGCACAGGGCTTAATTCGCTTAATTTACTGTTTCTCCTGTCGAATGTTTCGAAAATCAACATACAGTGGAACCCCTCCAAACCGGACCCCCTCTATACCGGAATTCGCGCTATACCGAACATACGACCACGTCCCGAATATTCTGCTATATAAACACATTAGTTTCTACCCCTCTATTCCGGAACCCCTCTACTCCGTAATCCGGACGCCATTTCAAGTCCAAAAACCATATTTCAGCGTTAAAATAACCCCGGAAAACCGGAAACACAGTCACCTGTCAGGATGTCATCCAATAAATACACCGCGCCCAATTTCAATGTTGTTGTTTCAAGCGGGTCTCAAAATCACACCGTGTTTACAATAGACTGGTTCCCGGTAGTATTGTTCAGCTCTGGTTCCCAAAATGCGGAGCCACGAGAATGAGACGATTTTAACGGACTCCCAACTTGACATTTGTGTTGAAGAAATAACAAAATTTATCAAATTATACACATTAACTTGAGCTCTGTACAAGCGCTATCCATGCGTGTAATGCGCTAAGCGGTGTGTTTTTTGAACGTCATAAGCGGAATTACAAAGTTAGGAATCTATTCAATACATGCGACCTAAATACGAGACATGTTTGCTGTTACGGAAATAAAATAATCGGCAAATTATTTGTGAACCAACCGACAGATTAATTGAGATAATCTAATAAACTTAACGAGGCTGTAAACTCGTGACTGTAGCCTGTGGGCTATTGCAGCAGCTCGCGGTAACTACACAGCACACGCGAAATGTGTCATATGCTCTTTGCGACCAGTGTAGACCGTAGACATTGCGAATCAGCACTATTTGCTATACCCCTTGCGAATCTGCACTAATTGCAATGTCAATAAAAAAAAACACATTCTGGTCTTAAAAGAGCGTTCCAGCTGATCGAGAAAGTTCCACAGTGGCACAAAATACTTAGGGGCCTTTATCCCATGTCATCTGCACTCTGTTTATTGGGAATTACAGGTGGGTGGACGTAGTCTCCAAGCCTGGAGTGAAATGTCCGACATTACCAAATATGGCAGCATTAGAGACTAAAAGTAACCGAGTCACGACGGGCAGACGGACATTACCAAATATGGTAATACCAAAGGCGAACTTGTCACATGAAGCTAAATGTATAGTCTGTTTCAGATTATACATGTTACGGGAAATACTATGAATTGACAACAATGAGACCACCGGCGATAAATAGTTTAATGCGAATAAAATACATAGAATGGCAATAAAATCATCTGCTACACATGTCGACATGATAAAACACAACTGGGTAGCCGAGCCCCCTTTAAGGTGCATACTTTGGGGGTACATTTCTTATTTGTCCATACAAATGGCAAGTTGGGAGTGCTTTAGAATCGTCTCATTGGGACTTAACATTTTCGGGTGGAGAAATATGAAAATACTCCATAAATTTACTATACTGGTGGCTGGTCCACAACTAAATTGTCACCTTGTCGTGTAGTTTTATAAAAAAAAAACACTGGTTTTTATTTGTTTGTTTGTTTCCAATGAAAAAGTCATCATATCAATTCTCAGAATAAAAAGAAACTTGACATATTTATTGAAAAAATGTGTACATATGCTTTCAATATGGTAATAATGGTATATACTATACAAATCCAAGAGTTAATGATGGAAAACATACATTTCCTTAACTGGAAATAGAAAACCCCTCTAAACCGAAAACCCCTATAAACCGAACTTTTCAGTCTGTCCCCAGGGTGTTCGGTTTAGAGGGGTTCCACTGTAGATGTAATACAATTTGGAAATTTTCAGAAAATAAGCTTATCATACATGTAAAATCATGGTAGCGCCAAATATACACGGCTCCTGGCATATCGCATCATGGTGACTCTGGGCCAAACATGTTTTAGTACTTCGTGTGTTGGTATTGTGTCACATGCATACTTACTTCGAACATAATTGTAGCTACCTGGGGGCCGTTTCACAAAACGTCGTACTACTAAAATATTCGTAAGTGCACATTTAAGGATCGTCTGTAAATTTCAATTGATGTATTTACATTTATTTTGCATAGGCAGCCTATGCTCAATAATTGCAAATCCAATAAGTGTTTACAATAAAACACGGTTAATGTAAAATTTACAGACTATCATAATTGTGCACTTACGAACATTTCAGTCGTACGAATTTTAGTTAAACGGGCCCCAGGGACGTAGCCTACTGATTTGTATATGTATCTGCTACCACTTACATGTACCTTAAACAAATATTACATTGAATCAGCCGTATGATTGCCGTTTGATAAGAATGTAAATATTCTTTAAAATGACCACTTGTAAATATGGTTATATGAATGTATAGCAATTTTACTAGTATATTTGCAATCATTGCATACACTGACCAGACTGCACATATGCACATGTCTCCAACATTTACATTACATTACATTTAAGAAGTCCAACTTTGTCAGCTCGTTCTTAATTTACTTACTACCTGTACATTGTACTAAACAATGTACGTCTGCGTGCTTTGTTATCAAAAAGGCTGTTCTAGTTGGAGACGTGTACATAATACATGTATAAAGCAAATACACACACATTCCAGATTTGCATATTGAACGCGTCTCAATTCAAACGAGCTGCTTCGAACAAATGTCGCAGTGTGTGGAGCCTCATTCCAACGAAATTTGGTGTATTAGGGCAGTTACAGTCTTCCTCTTGGCGTGCTCGGTAATTAGTAACTGCAGATTACATTCTCGAGGAAAACCTTGAGGACACCTCACGGGTATCTTCGAAGATCAGGCCAGAGATTCGCTTCACACTACCTCGGCGAGCCAAACGGCGGATAGCTGGCTTTGTGATACCCTGTATGTTATCACGCAACAGCTTCATGTGGCGTTTCGCGCCCCACCCCACCACCATTTTTCCATAGATCTGCTGCCTGCTAGTACGTGGTACATGTATATTAGCCTGTCCGTCAGTCATATTTGCTACACAGGAAAACATTTCTCCCGCTTTCTGAGATATAAATATAATTCCGAGAGTCAGGAATGGACAGTCGATTTTTAATTTGTTTAAAGATCAGGGGTGTCCGATTACCCTCTAGACCTCATCGGGCGCTGTTCAAAGTCATTGATATGTGCCGCCATATGCATATCCAAATTCTGGTCATTCATTTCTACAGAAAATAAATGAATTTGTTTCAATCACCGATACGATGTGCATATAAAATTTACAATTTGAAACACCAGGAATGTCGTTTATTTCTTCTTTTTTTTATTATTTTTTTTTTAATTGTGAGTGGATAACCCGTTTATTTATATATATTTTTGTATCTATAAATAGCAAACATGTATAACAAAGTCAGCGACCAATAGTGTGCAGCCGATCAGACCGTGGCTATGCCCGATCTGGTAGGATTCACACTATTGGATCTCACAATACATACAATTATTGTCAAATTCAAAAGGCTATTGATATTAATTTGCAAAATATTCTGATGCAGTTAATATTATAATGACAAGCTGTGTGGACTCAGATTTTGATCCCACGGATGTGAGGTCTGGTCGGAGTTTACGCTGATTGTTTCACATTTAGTTGAATAGATGTCGTGATTTATTGTTTTTGCAGAGATATAACCGATTGAACTGTGGACAGACTGCAGATATGAGCTGTCTGTTCGAAGTAAAATTGGGTATTTTATACGTGTATTCTTATGCTCATTCAAAAATATTTATTTTGTAAATTTACACGTACAGTGGAACCTCTCCAAACCCGGACGCCTTGGGATGTTCCACTATAAATCAGACATGTTAGTGCTTTGTGGCACATTCTAGTGTTTTGCAGTCATGAAACGTCATTGTAATGAGAGTTACTTAACAGCAAAACGCATGTAAATTAAATATCTATTTTTTAATTGACAGACAGAAAACAATTAATATATTTACAAGTATATGTAATTACCGATTTGAGGAACAGCAATACAGACCTCGATCGGGCTTGTTTTGGGCTAGGCGGAGACTATTTAGTGTACTATACTTATAGCTAGCATAGTTAATGGTAATGGTAGTAGTTATTAGTATAAGATATATATACATACATGCGGCAGGGTATGTGTTGATAATTACAGTAACTCTTTCAAATCATTTAAGAACTTATTGAATGTATCATATTTTTGTGAACGATTCTCCATGACTTTTGAGACAATCAGTAAATCGTAATACATCATTTTTAACATATTCGATCCTTGCAACATTTTATCATCAATAAAATGTGATTTATAAATGCAGTATGCTATTTGGCTAAGTATGATATTAATAAATTCATATTCTTTATGTTGAAATTTATATCCTATGATTAGAAATTCTAGTGATTGGAAAGATTTGCTAATTCCGATTTTGCTAAAAACATCTGATATCTTTGTCCAAAATTCATTCAAATATTTACATGTAATGAAAAAGTGATCATATGTTTCTTTTCCTTTACAGTATTTACAATTTGGACTATTTGATATTTTCCATGTAAACGGATGCTCATGTGTTGCTAGTATTCTGTGAATATCTTTATACTTAAATTGTTTGACGCGGTTGTCGATTAATATATTGTTTAATACAAAATAAAATGATCTCCATGGTAGTTTGCGGTTAAAGGAATTCAACATTTTTTTTCAATAATATATTATACATGTCTTTGTTTGTTATGTTTTCAAAGGGCTTGTTATTTATGCGACTCATATATAGGCTTGTTTTAGTTTTTGTTCTAATTGAATCAATGGTCATTACCGTGGTCTTCCAAGTTCTTGGAATTGACTGTGTAATTAAGCTTATTTCTGATATCCCGTTGTGTTTCTTTTTCAATCGTAAGAGTATATTTGTATTATCAATTTGTCCTGTATTAGAAATTATATCATTTACGAAAATCAAGTCTGCTTCTATTCAATGTTTAAAAACTAGAGTCTTACCTTTATGTTTAATATATTTGTTACCCCAACTTCGAATATCGTGGAAGCGCTTCGGTTTTTCAGTATACAATGCCATGCAAAGGTGGACATATATTTCAATAAGTTGTTTGTAGAATCCGGGCATGCTATTATGTACGTTTGGAAGAGATTTAAATGTGTCTAGATTCATGTTAAATATAAGAAAGTTTTTACCATATTGGTTAAGGAAAAATGCTGGTATAATTTTCCAGTTGGCATTGTCTATAATTTTCAATGATTTAGATTTGATCCACTTTAATTTCATATTATTTGCGTAAGTATCAATGTCAGTCAGTAAAAATAGTTTGTATCAGGTATTCAGTTTATATATAAGTAACGATTGTATTACTAATAGTTTACCGTAAAATGTTAGTTTCCATTTACTCCACGAGGTAATCATTTGCTCACATTGTTTTATCTTACCATTCCAATTGAGAAGCTCGCATTCTTCTTTATTGTTACCGAAGTGTACACCTAGAGCTTTTAACAGTGGTGTTTGTGAATGCTATATCGAAAACGGTTGTATGCCTGTTATATTTAGATTTGCTTACCCAAAGACCTATCGTTTTATCTTTGTTTAATTTTAACCCAGACAAATTCCCAAATTCTTTAAACGTTTTTATGGCATGTTCTACGTCCTTTGCATTTTTTTTTAAGAAAAGCGTTGTATCGTCAGCTAACTAGGTGATTTTTATTTGTTTACTCGTAGTGTTCGTTTTCACTGAAATACCATTTATGTTGCCATTATTTTTAACTTTTATAGCTAACATTTCAGCTACAATTATGAACAAAAGTGCAGACAGGGGACACCCCTGTCTGACTCCGCGAGATAGATTAAAACTCTGTGATTTCCAGCCGTTGTTTATGATACTTGCTGAGATATTGCTATATAACACATTTACCCATCGTATAAAAGTTGTTTTAAATCCGAATTTCCAAAGCACATTGAACATAAAATCCCATTCTACTGTATCGAATGCTTTGCTGGAGTCTAGAAATAATATGTTTGCATCTAAATCTAGTATGCCTGTATAATCAATTATATCTTGAATGTGTCAACATTTAAGAGAGATATTGGTCTCTAATTTTCAAAATTTTTTCTGGATTTCCCTTTTTACATAGTAATGATAAGACACTTTGTTGTTGAGTACAGGACAATACCCCTTTATGAAATCCTTCATTTAATGATGATGCGATTGTATATCCAATCTTATGCCAAAATTTTAAATAAAATTCAACTGGCAAGCCATCAAGTCCAGGGCTTTTATTCAGTTTTATTTCTTTAATTGCGATTTTGCATTCTTCAATGTTTATTATCCATTCGCAGCTGTTTGCAGCTGTCTCGTCAAGTTTGTTTTCTAAATCAACTGAGTCGATATAAAATTGTGAATCCAGTTCTGTATTACTTGATGTGTAAAGGGTTTCATAGAATGTTGCTTCTTCGTTTAATATATCTTCAGTTGAGCTGAATCGTTTATTATTAACTGACAAGGAGGTAATTACTTTTTTATTCTGTCTTGATTTTTCTAGACTAAGGAAATATTTTGAATTATGTTCACCCTCTTCCAAACATTGCACTCGAGAACGTATTTGAGCTCCAAAGGTCTGTAAATTATATATTTCTTATATTTCCTTTTCCAATACATTAATTTGTAGTTTTATTGTATTTGCGTGGTCCGATTTTATGATGGAATATAACTTCTGCAGTTTCTGTTCCAGGTCATGGAGTCTATTATTTGGGTCTCACGATTTTGATTTTGAAAATTTTATTGACTGTTCTCGGATTTCGTATTTGCATATGTCCCATTTTGTTCTGTAACTGGCTATATCTAAAGAGAGTATAGAATCAATAGCACCACTTATTTTGTTAATGTAATCAGTATCTGTCAAATGTGACGTATTTAATTTCCAGAAGCATGGTCCTCTATTATTTGGAATCTTAAGTTTTAAAGAAATCGCCATATGGTCGGTACATTGAATGAGTGCGGGTCTAATGTTAGTTGAATGTATTAGCGGTATCAAATTTTCATTAATTAACCAGTAATATATTCTACTTTTGTTCTATACTGTTATTTCTACGCCAGGCGAACTGAGATTTTTAATTATGGAACTGTTTCCAAACGTCAGCAAGATTATGAAATTGAATAAATTTACTGAGGCTCTCAACAGACATTTTAATTTTTCTTGACGGTAACGTTTTAAAAACTCTATCCGTTTTATTTAGAGTATCGTTAAAATCACCACCAACTATTTTAATACCCTGTGCATTATCACTTAGAATGCTAGTTAGCGATTTAAAGTAATATTTACATTTAATAATGTAAAAGTGTTGTCAAGTGCTTCTATATTTAATATTATGTATCTACCGTTAGTGTCGTACAGCTCTGCTATAACGGTTAATTGAATATATTTTCTTATTAAAATTGAACATCCTTTACTGTTAGATTCTCCAAATGAGTAAAAAGTATTCCAATCTTTAAATTCAATATTGATCTTGTTAAATAGATCACGCGTGAAATGTGTCTCCTGAAGCAATGCAATATCAGATTTCTGTTGTGAAAGCCATTGTAATAATCTTGCACGTTTAGCAGTGTCTCGAAGTCCCTGAGACTATATGTAAAAAAACTATGGCGGGGTGTTTCCATGAATATGCGAGTTTTATAACGATTCTGTTACCATGATTCTGAGCTGAGTAAACAGCAATACACTACTTTTTCTGCCAATCTAGAAAAGTCAGGTGACGTACTTATATTTTCCATTTCTGTAATAAAACATTTTTTCCAGTGAGCTTATACAATTATGTTACCCACAATAGGTTTATAACATCCTTTCCATGCTTGTTTCTGCATAATGACGTGTGATCTTAGAGAAACGAAAAGTAAAATTACTACATGCAGGTACATGTACATGTATATACATTACAAAGAACGGGTAAGCGATGCTGTGTGTATTGAATCGGCACATGTATGCCGTCTCTTTCAGATGTTGAAAGATAGTGAAATGTGCATATGTTATTACTGTGTAATACAATAGTAGTAGTAAGGGAGTCAAAATGATACCACCTACCGTGGTATCGTTTATAACCCTCTATAATACCCCCACCACCCCCGAAAATCAAAAAAGTGGTTAACAAGGAAAATTGGGTCTCCCGACAGCAAATTTATGAATTTTATTTTGAAAAGAGGGAGTCCCAATTATATTGGTAATTGACTTTTGAAAGTATATATTGGTGTCATAAATACATCATGTTTTTTTTCACGTCCAATTGAACAGAAAAAACGAGTACCAATATTATTAGAGAAAATGGATAATACAATACAATTTGAATTGCAAATTTTTAATGACTGTGTTGAAGAAGTTTACGAAGAATACGGGGGTTATAATCCTGTATATAAATTCTATAAAATGAGAACACTAGGTGATATCGAATATATGAAATACCAGCGTAATTTATTACGCTCCGATAAAAACGTTACATTTCCAATATTATACCGGCAATTATGTCAACTATACCAGAGGAAAATACGAACATTAAGACAGATAATGCGTATCGGATATGAAACTAAGGGTATTATACAAAAAATTTAAAACCCAACGATTCGTTTACGAACGTACATTTCTACGATATCGCTTATAAATTTATATTGTAATCACAACACCAAGCAGACGACAATGTTTCACTTACACGTGTTATAAACACGCAAATTATATAGCCTACCTTACACGTATATTAAGTGTCCATTTTATAGAGAGATTACACGATTACGTCTTCCGGAATGAAACATAAACACACTATAATATATACTACACACACGTGGTGTGTATTACACAACCCGCTATCGATATTCCGGAATGAAACATAAACACACTATAATATATACTACACACACGTGGGTGTGTATTACACAACCCGCTATCGATATTCCGGAAGTATTTCTTACATTGTGATTGGTTGGCACGTTTTTTATTTTTTTAATTTTACTTTTAATAATTTAGAACGTTATAACCTATATTATTAAATAAAAAATGAACTTGTTATATATAAAACAAATAAAAATAAACGAGTAAATATTTGGTATTGCACAACACGGTTTTAACTTCATATATGTAAAATTAACAACAATACTTTGTCTTGGGGGACGCCCCTTGACGAAAAATGAGCGCTCAGTGCTTCCGTGCAGGCACTTCCAAGGTTGCCTAGACTTTCGACACTGGTTCCTAGATCAGCCGATAGATGGGGGTGTGCTGTACAGGCAGCTATTACACCCGGCTAGCCACAACATGAGAAGAGTAAGACAAAGACAAGATCAGAAAAGGTGGATAGCCGGGTGGGCCCAGAAGGGTTTTGCTGGCGTGGGTTCGAGCCTCGGTGGAAGCTAAAAAAAAAATTCTTTTTTTTCTTTTTAAATTGTTAATAATTTTCCTAAAATTAATTAATAAATTGTTTACTGCGACAATATAATTAATTTTAATTAATTTTATAATTAATTATTTTTAAAAAAATCACAATGGTGCTGTAACATTTCTTCCGACTTTATCTCCAAGTTTTTCCCTAAATTTATCCCAATCAGTACACTCAATCTTGGGCATGGTGGCGCGTGCCTTGATTCTTATATCATTTTTTAATTTTTCATATCTCCGCATTTCTTCCACCACGGATTCAAACTCTAAATTTGATATTTTCTTATCGGCCAACGCTTTGGACACCATAACGTCGATGGTATTTTTCTTAGACCCGGCGAGAACGGATATTCTATCATGTTTTCTACATTTTTTCTCGAGTTTTCCACCCGACGCCCTAATTACCATACACAACAACCCAGAAACGGCCGACACCGCACATAAAATCCCCGCTACGGGAACCGTTATAATGGTGGATATAGTTGCAGCTGTCCCCGCCCCACACAACACAGAAACACTCGCCAGAGCCGTGCTAGATACTTCAGCCGTGTTCAACGCGCGCCTATATTTTTTAGCGTTTCTTTTTCTATTTGTATATTCTCTAACTAAAATATCCTGCATAGCGACGATATTATTCAACCTAAAATCTGAACTTCTTTCGTTAATTGTACACAGTGTTGATGGAGTGGTATTGACAATTGGAAGCATTGATTCGTTCATATTTAAATTTTACAAATTTCAATATATTAGTATTTACAAAATAAGTTCAATTAACAACGAGACAATAGTGGAAGAACTCTCTGAGTCACCGATTTTCGTAACAAAGTTAATAACACTACTTTGGGAAAGTCTAATTCGATCATTACCGGCGAACGAAACAATCGTCGAACTATCTCCAGAGATTTTAGTGACTCCAACCCCCCGCTCTTCCCCATCTACTACAATATTTATCGCGACCGCGCCCACAGGTTTACCATTAGCATTAACCGAGCAGACCGCCATTTGGATAACTTCACCCGCGGCTGTCATAGTGTATCCCCCATATTTATTACTCGCTTTGGCACCGAACGAATATTCATAGTGCCCCTCAATCAATGGGCCCCGCTTCTCAGCCCAAACTGTTATGACACGTTTTGGCGTTTTCATTGTTTTCACTATTCCGGCAAGCGCCCTGTTTGCGTTATATGCCTCAGTACGAATATTATAAGAGGCCTCCTCAAGAGCTATGGTCGCGGCTATACGATCATGTTTCAGTTTATCGGAAACTTCGGTTATCTTTCCGTCTAGTTCGGTAAGTGTCGCTTCTCTGGTGAGAGAGTCCTCTAAGCGCAACGCATCATAAGCCTCCGTAATGGTCGCCTGGTGGCCTTCTAAGGCTTTCTCAACACCCGACCGGGCCTCTTTTTGAAATTCGGTTATTTTTCCGTCTAGTTCAGCAACCGCCGCCTCTCTGATGAGAGAGTCCTCTGAGCGCAACACCTCATAAGCCTCCGTAAGGTCTGCCTGATGGTCTTCTCGGACTTTATCAATCCCCAACCGGGCCTCTTTTCGAAATTCGGTTATTTTTTCGTATATGTCAGTAAGTGCCGCTTCTCTGTTGAGAGAGTCCTCTGAGCGTAACGCCCCATAAGCCTCCGCAATGGCCTCCTTGTTGTCTTCTCGGACCCCATCAACCCCCGACCTGGTCTCTTTCAGAAATTCGGCTATTTTTTCGTCTAGTTCGGTAAGTGTCGCTTCTTTGCTGAGAGAGCCCTCTAATCGCAACGCATCATAAGCCTCCGCAATGGCCTCCGCAAGGTTCGACTGGTGGTCTTCTCGGACTTTATCAATACCCGACCGGGTCTCTTTTCGAAATTTGGTTATTTTTTTATCTAGTTCAGTAAGTGCCGCTTCTCTGATGAGAGAGTCCTCTGAGCGCAACACCACATAAGCCTTCGTAAGGTCCGCCTGGTGGTCTTCTCGTACTTTCTCAATACCCGACGTGGCCTCTTTTTGAAATTTGGTTATTTTTTTACCTAGTTCGGTAAATGCCGCATCTCTGATGAGAGAGTCCTCTAAGCGCAACGTAAGGGCCGCCTGGCGGTCGGCCCGGACTTTATCAATATCCGACCTGCTCTCTTTTCGAAATTTGGTTATTTTTTTTACCTAGTTCGTTTAGTTCAGTTTCTCTGATGAGAGAGTCCTCTGAGCGCAACACCTTATAAGCCGCCTGATCTTTCTCAATATTCGTTCGGGTCTCCTTTCGAAAATCGATTATTTTACCGTCTAATTCAGTAAGTGTCGCTTCTCTGGTGAGAGAGTCCTCTAAGCGCAACGCATCATAAGCCTCCGTAAGGTCTGCCTGGTGGTCTTCTCGGACTTTATCAAGCCCCAACCGGGCCCCTTTTCGAAATTTGGTTATTTTTTCACCTAGTTCGTTTAGTTCCGTATGCGTTTCTTCACGACTTTGTGTATTCACAGCCAGGGCATATTCTCTAAGTTGTGACAGTAGACTCTTGTGAATCTCGTCCGTGGCCCTCGATATAGTTCTATTGATCAAGGCCTTTGTTTTTTGGGTAGCTAAAAAGTCGCCCTCTGTCGGGATGAATCCCCCTTCTGTCGGTTCCAAATTCTTTGAATTTGTCACCCAATCGGAAGAACTACCTGGTCCGTATATACTCATTTTCAATAATGTTGATAATATATATATTACGAACATGCGTTTAATTCTAAATAATTTTCTTAAAATTAATTTGAAATTTCTAGGACGACCGAAATCGGGTAATCATTTTTCAAGTCTCGCCCTTGATCATCGAGAATAGAGACCGTAAATTCGTGGATGTGTCCCGATTCCAAAACTTTCATCTCGGGGTGTGGGAAGTCTAAGGTCACAGTCTCACCATAGAAACAGTCGCTGGCGGGCACGGTTTTCAGTAATGTGGTGGGAGTGCCGTCTACCGTGTTGTACGATGTGTTCACCCGATCCAGGTGCACCCCGAGAGTTTTCGTGACGGCGAAGTTCACCGGGGTCGTGCCGACGTGCTCGCCAGGATCAAACACTCCGTCATCGTTGTAAGGGTATGTTATATTAAATCCTAACAGTGAGCCCAACCCCGGTGAGATCCTTAAACGCCTATCAACGATCAATGTCGTGAGCCCCGTGGCTTTCGAGATTGCGAGAGTGACTACACCAGGAATCTTCTCCGCGACAAAAGCTTGGAGATCTCCGAAACTCCAAAGACCCTGAGGTACTATAGCATCTGGTGGACTTATGACTCTATTTACGTCTATTCTATGTGGCAGTTCGTAGGGGTGTTCTGATGCGAAAAACTCGACGTCCTCGACTTCTGATGTGAAAAACTCGAGCGTTTCAACGTTTTTCCATCCGACCGTTTCAAGGATATTGAAAGAATTATGTGTTCCACTACCTCAAGACGACGGGTGGAATCCCATTTCCAACACGTACAACCGTAAGGAGTTCGAACGGATATGTGACGAATTTGGTGTGGACCCAAACCGTGATTGGAAACAAAAAGTTTACACCAAGAACGATTCAATGGGCGACCCCTTTTTTGAAGAAGCTGGAAATGATGTAAAAGTTGTTGATGGCACATTCGATAGCAGCACTATGAGGTACACGTCAAGTTTCCTAATACATAAA
The DNA here is from genome assembly GCA_029237695.1 of Conchocele bisecta. Taxonomy (NCBI): domain Eukaryota; kingdom Metazoa; phylum Mollusca; class Bivalvia; order Lucinida; family Thyasiridae; genus Conchocele; species Conchocele bisecta. The sequence goes on along the minus strand of CM055271.1, from coordinate 75,039,242 downwards.
AGACCAAGTTTTTTTCTTGATATGTTCTCAGATAAAACCTACTACCCAAACATATCCGGCTTCACTACACCAACCATCTAAAGTTGGAATAGCATGGAGTACATTTATATTAGATAAAAGCACTGGATTTACTCATGCCGGGGTTACTCGCCTCAACGACTCCATTCGTACATATGTGTGGGCTATACTAGGTGCACAAAAACAAACTCGCAGTTCTATAATAGGATTCGGAACGGCGTTTGACGCGCAAAAACAGTTCTTGGTACTTGTTGAGGACGCCATCTCAGCTAAGGTGGACCTGGAGAAGGCGATCCAGAATTATCAAGACGTTTTGCAGACTGCCAGCACCCCAGTGGACTATGTATTTGGAATAGGTCTTTATATGGCGCCGAGCAATATGATACTACGAGACGACCCGGTTGATGGTTACAATAATCAGATCGTAATCGCCACCACCAATCAAAAAATCGGTCACGACTGTAACGTGAACACGGATATCATCAAGCGCACCCCCAACACGATCGGGTTCAACAGTGTTGAGGGAACCGATTTCATAATACCCCCAAAACACAAAATGGATACACATCCCTCAACACAATCGAACCCAGTACCCCCAATTCGTAAATTGGATGCACCATCGAGTTCCATCAACAGACCAATCGCGATTGGAGAAACACCAATCAATCACAGATTGGGTGAAATTGGAAGCACAACACACGAGGAGGAGAAATTAGCGCTCGTCGTCGCCCTCGTGGTGATCGGATTATTTGCGCTTTGGTTTTAGGAACTCTCTGGCGAAGAATAGTAGGAGACCGGCGATTGCCACGATTAAAGCCCAAGTATTTATTTTTGGCTAGCCATCCGCCGGCCAGTTTTTGATAATATAGATAGCAAGTAAGAAACGATACTTCCGATCAGTCCAGGTAGTGCCGTAGCCGCCTTTTCGGCCTATTTAGCCAGGAGACTGGCGAGGGCTTTTAGTTGTTTTTTTACCCACTCCTTGGCTCCGCCTGATGGCGCGGGTGGTGGTGGTGTGGGTGCCGGTGCGGGCGGTGGCGCCGCACCACCAGTGAAAGCTAGAACTATGGTCGATATAGTCATGCCGATAGCAACGAGGATGCTTGCTATCGTGATGCCCTGTTCTCTGAATAGAGCGCGAAGACGCTCACCGATTGTCGTAAGCTCACCGAGTATCGTCTCCTCGCGCAGGACCCTCGAGATTGTTTCGCGGATCCGACTTATTTGGGTGCGGAGTGTCTCACGGTTAGTCGAGGCAGCCTCCAAACGAGCTACTCTTTCATCCCGCAACGACTGTAGGCGTTCGGTAATCCGCTCGGTAGATTCTCTATCGCCACCAGCTTCCTCCAGTTTTCTTTCTTCTAGCGCGATATGTTCATCCAGCGACGAGAGTTTGGCGAGGTTAAGGACCAGTTCGCCCCGGAACATTTGTAGAGCCTTATCGAGGCCCCGGAGTTCGCGAAGAGGTAACGGCGGGTCATCGTTGAGTATTTCGTTTTCGCTGAACGTGGTCTCCATCGTGTTAATAGCGTCGGTGGCTACTCGAGGGGACATCGCTGAGCTCGACCGTTTCTATCGTGGAGGCCGTTTTCGCCATCGTTTCGTCGGTAGACTGTAGGGCCTCTACAGCGCGGGTATGCATAATTGTTTTACCCCTCTTCCAATCTACGAATCCTAGTTCGCTCCTTATGAGTTGGCCACCGCCCAGGTTTCCGGCAACGGTGCCCAGCGCTAGGGGTTTACCGGTCCTCGCGTTGATGATTGGGAGATTTGGTGCCGCTTTTAGTCGCAATCTACCGTTCAGATCCAATTCGAACTTGGCGTAGTCGCGACCGACAGCTGGGACCAGACCTTTTTCTGCCAAACTGTTGTAGTAGTCGTCTACAGCTCCCTCGAGTAATTCCCGACTTTGACCAACGCTGCTGGTAGCGCCACCTAATTCCCACGATTGGATTGGAACTGGAGGTTGTATCGTTTCGTCATTATAATCATCTACGTCATAATCACCCTCATCCGCATCGACGTAATCGTCTCTGCCGATTTCATCCATGTTAATATCGTAATCATCCATCTTTATAACTTTCTTAAAATTAATTATGTATTAAAGACAAAACCATAAGGGTTTAATATAGTTTCACTAAATTATGTCTTCGAGTCAATACGGTCGCAAACTCAATCCATACCGCAGACTGCGTGAGCCCCTCGGGGCAAAAGGCGTGAGACAGAGTGTCGTTATTACGAACAACCCATCGACGATCGACCAGAACCAGCAGCTCTTAGTCCGCTTCCCCAACCTCGGAGCTAATGACGTCATTGTGCCGGGGACTGTTCGCCTCGCTTTCACTATTTCGCTTACGTCGACGGACGAGGACCGAACCGTCGTTCAGAACCTTGGTCGCGCCATAGTCAAGAAGACCATGATAAAGATTTCTGGTAATGAGGTGATGTCGATCGACGACAGCGACGTCTACCATTGCTATCAGGACCTGTGGAAGACGGCGCAAGAGCGCGAAAACGCTGTCTATCAGGGTATTGACACCAGCAAAAATAAGAACGTAACCAGACTTAGAATCGGGGCTGGTAACAAGGTAGATAACAACGCGAGTGACAATGCGGTCGCGGGCGCTTACGGCAACCGCTTGTACATCCCGCTCGACTTAGAGTTGCTGGAGAGTCACATGCCGTACTATCAGAGTGCTTTGGCTGACCGCCTCGAATACGAACTAACGTTCAACGACTACGGCCGAGTTCTCATAGCCAGCGACCAGTTATCGACGTATACGATCGATAATGTTTCCCTGGAGTACGACATGGTCACGATGCCCGAACTCGCGCGATTGATCAGAACCCAGTACGCCGGGCGCATTGCCATACTTTATGACCGAGTTCTTCGCCATCGCAAGATGACGAAAGACAAAGGCGACACATTGTGGAATATTAACGTCAACGTACCCGCTCGCTCGATGAAAGGTATGATGATGTTGTTCGAGGATGCTCGGTTCGCGTTCGGTGCTAGAAAAACCGACAAATTCTATAACCCCAAAATCACGAAGGTAGAGGTGACGATCGAGGGAGTTCCCAATCAACTCTACAGCGCGGGTCTTCGCGCGCACCAGCAGTGGGACGAAGTAAGAAAGCAGTTTGCTGCCGGTTCTAAGCGCTCTCCGGAGGTTGCAGCGGTCGGCCGTCTCCCTCGCGGAGTTCCTGAATACCAAATACGTGTTATGGCTAGACATGAGAGCCAGCGACGATGACCAAATACACGGCAGCGGACGCCAAGTTGAGAACGCTAGCGAGGGTGTGACGATCCAGATAACCAAAGAGGCGGACGGAGCCGGGCCATTGAACGTGTACTTATATATAATTACGGACGCACAACTCAACATCGAAGATGGCCGATACGTCTCAGCACTCTATTGATTTAATAAAAAAATCATCTAACGATTTATTAATTAATAAATTTGATAATTCTAAAGAATTAATTAAGAAAATTAGCAATCAATACCAATTCACGATTGGAGATGCCCACTCTGTCATAATATGTGGGCAGACAGGATGTGGAAAAACGGTTTTCATACTCGACTTGCTCGAGGAGTCCTACCGCGATGCCTTTCGTCACATTGTGATCCTGTGTCCCCACTGTGCGGCACAACGATACTTATCAGCGGCGAACGTGGATATGGACCGACCCTGAGGTATACGTTATTGACCCCGGTGATAGGCTTCACGATTGGTTGCGTGGTTTATACCAAAGATTCCAGGGTGAGCCCACCCTATACGTGATTGACGATTGCTCGGCCAAGGCGGCGATGACCAAAAAGAAGGACATGCTCTCCGAGCTCGCATTTTCTGGCCGCCATGCTAGGCAAAGCGTATGGATATCCACTCAAAAGTACAACGCCGTCCTCAAGGATCTGCGCGAGCAAACGAAATGGGTCGCCCTCTTTCACTGCAAGGACCAAGACTCATTCGATGACTGTCTTCGAGAGAATGACGTTATCCCAACGCGCGAGGAGCGCCTGGAGGTTCGACAGATGCTTTCGGAAACTAAGCACGCCAAGCTTTTGCTAAAGACTGATCAACCAACTGCTTACGAAGTTATCAATTAATTTTATAATTAATTAGCAATTACTGAACAAATGCTGAACAATGCTGAACAATGCTTAGCAATTGCTGAACAATGCTGAACAAATGCTTAACAAATGTTGAACAAATGCTGAACAATGGTTAACAATGTTAACAATTTGGTGCTCCGCTGCGAGCTTTGTTGCGAGCATAATGGTGATCATAAGTATCGGGTGGTGCGCTTTGCAATATGTTAAAGTGTGATATACTTGTTAGAATAGTTAAATTAATTTTAAGAAAAATGAACTGCGACGAACTTCTCGATCAGCTAATAGAAGAAACCTCAACTCCGACTGCCAACATAGATAATGATCCGACAGAGCAATCGGAATCAACTCCAACGGCGGTTGGTATTGGGTTGAGTGCAACGACTCCAAATGAAAATGAAAATGCGGCGCGACGAGAGCGGCTAGCTGCGCTGGTTGCTGGGGGACAATCGGAGCATTATCTCGGTAGGCGTCTCTCAGTTTTTCAGGTGGATAAGATGTCAGATGCGGAGATCGATAAAATGTATGCGCGATACGAATCTAGGTTAGGTGCGGAGATGACAAAAACTCTCGGATCGGCGGCTATTCATTTGTACGCAACCGTCGTTAGTATACTTCTCCCTATACCAAACACCGCGGGATTGATTGACGATCTAGAGACTGACCCTTTTATAGGTCACACTCTTAGAACAGCCTGCTGCTCAATTTATCACAAGTTTGGAATGTACTTAGCTCCGCTGACAACCGCGTTGACCACGGGTAAACACTGTCAATTTGGACATATATGCCCACGAACTATAAGCCCTGAAAATGATGACACAAGACACACCCGCGAGAGTAACGGAGTTGAACCCGATTGGTCCAACCCAATCGAACCCAACTCCGCCACTGGATGACATACCGCATACAAAAAATCCCAAAAGACAGGCAGCTGGGCGGGCGGCGGCTGCCACCCGAAAAGTTAAACAAGATAAAATACTCGCCGAGCTTCGAGAGGCTAAACTCCAATCGAGATTGGGGTTGCAATCGGGGACGGAGACAGCAAAACATCTGAAGACAGAGTTGAGTACAACCCCAATTCACGAATTGGAAGCACACCCAAATTCTTTGAATTTGTCACCCAAATTCGTGAATTAGGGAGTTGGTTGTTGGTGGTGGTCTGGCAGTTGTTGGTGCCCTGTGCGTGTGGAAATACCCCATATTATCGAAAAAACAACCAGCCAGAGTTCAGAAGAAAGTTACGAAACACCAATCGCGATTGGATGCGCCCCATTTAAACATTGATCGCGACCCCTTTTATATGCAATAATGGCTGAACAAGACGGTAAAATGTTAGTGAATGCGCTTTATCACGCCGTGGTGATATCAGGTTTCAGTATCGGGTATGCTCGACTATCAAAGATGGTCCTAGGAGGATCCGCTCCCAAATTGGACTTTACTGTGAGAGACGTAGGGCTCGCGACCTTAGATGTAGCGGCCGCAGTTTGGACCCGAGATTATCTAGTTAAAGCTGGAATTCTACCAGTTAATATATGGAAATAAATGGCTTCAATCGCAATGATGATAGGTGGTGCGCTCTTAAACGCATTTGCGTTCACCGGCAGCAACTTTCTATTCTCTAAACTACAAAACTCAAACGCGGATGAGGAGAGTACGCGTCACGATTTAGCTGTAGAACAATTCAATAGCGCAAAGGAAGCGTGGTCGGAAAAACAAACCGCCCATCTTGACTGGGTCAATGAAGAGCTTCGCCGCGAAAATCACGCCGCACAAACTTTTCAGAACGTTGAAGAAGCTAACAGTGAGTACGCGCTGGCATATCCGCAGAAAAGTCTCGCGCCGCTGGATCGCGAGCCCCAACTTTCAGATTTTTATGTACCGTCAGAGGCCCAAAAAGACCGCGAGATCGCGTTCATCGTCGTGGGAATGGGTGTGGTGGGTCTCGTCGGCTACTATATTCCATCGAGATTTTAAATTAATTATTTTAAATTAATTATAAATATATATATATAGAACGATGTCAGTTGACGAACTTTATTTTGCTATGATTGATGTAGGCTCACATGCCCTTAAACACCGCATAGCTGGTGCAAAGGGTATGATTCGTCTGGCCCGAGATTCTCTCGAGACGTGGCGGGAGGACGAAAAAGCGGCCACCCTTTTCGCAAAGCGGATGTTAGATTCCTCCACCAATCCTGGGGGATTATATTTTCCCAATTTCCTTCAGAACTTAACCCCCAATCGCGATTGCACTTCCAATAAAGGTTTATTATTATCGACGCAGTTACCGGACGATCTGGCGAGGGCATGTTGGAGATTGTCAGATATATTAGAATACATCGCATACGATGAACACGCGCAAACTTAATACCAAACAATCGGTTCGCCTAACGCGCAAGCTAGCGAACACGTACTATAGCCCCCGCGGCTACTGGAAGGGACTCGCTGCCATCAAGAACCTCGCGGCGGCGACCAAGGTTTCAGAAAACGCTGTCAAGGAATGGCTCAAGAAGCAGGCCATCTGGCAGATCTATTTACCCGCGCCTCACAATATTCCGCGCCCGAAATTCGACGTGCCGGTACCGAACCAAGTTCACCAAGCGGATCTCCTGTTTCTCCCTCACGATCGCGTCGGTCGTAAGACGTACAAGTACGCGCTGACAGTCGTTGACGTAGCGAGTCGTTATAAGGGGGCTGAGCCGTTGGCCACTAAAGAGTCTAAGGAGGTGGCCGAGGCTCTCTCCCGAATATATAAGAGGAGTCCTCTCAAATGGCCGAATCTTCTCCAGGTCGATCCCGGCCGCGAGTTCATGGGCGCGGTCTCTCATCTATTGTCTAAGCACGAAGTTTCTATCAGACGCGGCCGCGTCAACATCCACCGGGACCAGGGGATCGTGGAACGCTTCAATCGAACCCTGGCTGAGAGACTGTTCAGACACCAATACGCTAAAGAACTTGTAGACCCTCATTCGCGATCGACCGAGTGGGTGGCCAGACTGCCCGCCCTGGTCTCCGCACTGAACGGAGAGGTGACCAGATTGATAGGTAAGAAGCCCGTAGATGCCATCAAGTTTAAAAGGGTGACGAGCGAGCGCCCTCTGCCGTCTCGCGCGGGCGACCCGTTGGTTTAGAGGAGCAACGGCTTCCATCAGATATTGATGTCCGGTACCTCTATCAACCGGGAGAGCTTGAAGGTGGCAGCCGCCGCGCGACTGATCCGTGTGGTCTCTCAATGTATATCATCTAGATCGATCTATTACCAAGCCCGATGAGCCCGTGCTCTACTATTTGGATGATGGGCCATCTCGAGGGTTTGTTCGCGAAGAACTTCTCGCGGTGCCTTCTGACACTCAGCTACCCCCGGATCATCAGAGTCTTTAGATTGCTAATTTTCATAATTTTTTTCAAAATTATTAAATAAATCATTAGAGAGGTTCTGTATGTATTCCGTCTGGTAACACACGTCTTTTATCGTAGTATGCCGAGAGTCCTAATTTTTGTTGACAGTACGTTTTCATAACGCCGTCTTTCATTTTAAATCCCCTATTTTGTGCTACATCTATAATGTGTTTTCCATCTTCTGTAGTTTCGGTTAGTACTCGTTTATATCTATCCCAATTTAAATTGTTAGTTCTCTTGGACATTCCTTTCGCAGAGTTTTTATTAATTTTTTCAAAATTAGTTGAATTAAATTTTTCTACGAAATAACACTTACTAGATAACGCTATCGCCCTATCTCCGCTAAATTCCATTTTGAAAAGTCCGGGCTCTCTTTCGCTCCATTTATCCCAAGCCAACCATTTCTTTTTTTCTTTTTCAAACCCGTCTAGTAAGTTAGGTCTAATCAATTCCTCTATCGTTTTTCCACTAACTCCTATATACATACTATCCGTATCCATCTGTATTAATTCAAAGTCTTCTCTTTTTACGTATTTGTCAAGAAATTCGTAGTAAAATTCCAACATTCTCAATTTAGCTAGTTGATAAACCGCTATTCCACAATGGAATGGTCTCTTTACCGCACACCTGGGTTTTCTTGAAGATATTTCGTACGCATCTCCTATCTCTTCCAAATCATCAAAATACGCGGATCTTAATGCTTTGTCAACACAGGTTTCGTTTTGTGTATATGTCGTATTTAAATGTCTCTCCGTTGCCTCTATCATTTTTCCACAACACGAGTTTCCTAATAATTTCATTATGTCGGCTACTGGTTTCTTATTTGGTTCTACATCACCCGTTCGTCTTGCGGCTGTAACTTCTTTTGCGAACCATTCGAATGGTTTTCCGCTAATATAATCTATAACACGATGAACTCCAGTTATTTCTAGGCCGTGTTTTAAATACCATTTCAACAGTGGCGCGTACAGCAATACTTTAGTGGCTGTCATAGATCCCACCAATTTGTTTCCATCTCCTCTTGTTCGCCAGTATCTTTTAAATATTTTAACATGTGTGTGGGAACTTCATCAACCTCTACTTCTCTGTTTATAAATATTGGGGACATTTCAGAAAACTTATCTTTTAAGTTGGTGTGGAACTTCTATATCCACCTCCGCAAACCCAAACCAGTCTCCGGATAAAACTCTTTTACAAAACTTTTTAATAAATTTAGGGTTATGTGGGGTATCTATATGGTGCATAGTTTCTCTCCCACACGGCATCTCTTTATTTAACGTAGATAAATATAACGCGTTTGCGTCGTACCCCAAAACAGCCTTGCACGGTTTGGAACCCACTCTAATATTTGAAACACCAGCTTCTGCATATCGTGTAAATACTATTGATGGACCGCCAACTAGAGCGTCCTTCATCATTTCGTATGTTTCTTCTTTTGGTGCATATAGAGCATCCTCCGGTATAATCGTCTTTGAAGATTTTTGTTCTTTAATGGTTCCTCTCAATAAATATTGTATAGCTACTCCAGGTAGTGTTACCGCATCTTTGAAAATATCCACACCTATGTGTTTATAAAATTCACACATTTTTTCCACCGCTTCTAGGAACGGTGCTACATCTAAATCGTTATAATATTTCAACCAATCTCTGAAAGTTTTCATATTATTTTCTTCGAAAATTCTACGACATTTACTTAATTCTGTTTCATCTATTAACATTTTCCCAGATAGTTTGGAATACCAATTCTCTATATCCGGTAGTCCTGGGTAATCCAGTTTGTCTGGAGAATCGAACCACTCATAAGGAAAGAAAGATGTCTGTCCTTTGCATTCGTAGGCTTTTATCCAACTATCGTAACTTACACCGGGTCCTAGATATTACATCAAGAAATCTAAACTCTGGAGTAAATAGAAATATTGTTGCGTTTGCACGTTTTCCGACCATTACTTTCTTTGTTGTTGATGCCAGTTCGCCTACTAGGTATTTCTTTATTAAGTTTATATCGTACTTACTGCTGTTAAAACCTATAACCGGTACTTGCTCTATCCACTGTTCGATCTTGGCGATTTGGTTTTTACGTAAATGTTCTGTATTAAACCCATATCTTGACCACACTTCTTCTCTTATAGCTTTTCCCCTGACTTTCAAATCTTCTACGAATTTTTCTATAAGTTTTGCGGGATCTTTATCACAAATATGAGTTACTGTTCCTGAGAAATTATCTCCTATACTAACGCTTACCGGAACGTGCTCGGCTTCGTACTCTAGATTATTACCGAGAGTTTCAAATTCTGGGTTGAGATATGCCTCAAAATCGTATACTATCTGATATGGATAAAGAGTAGTGTCGCAACCGATCTTTATGTCTTTACCAGTTCTTTGAAATTCGCATTCCCACATAACTACTAGGTTGAATTCTTTGCTTCTTCTAATAAGTGTATCTCTTCTCATAGTGGATGCGCGTTCTTCTTTTCTATGTTTTGCATGAATCTCACACCCGTGCCAGTAACAGCCGTGATATTGATATACGGTATTGGTTTATGGTACAATATCCATCTACTGGAGCTCCTAAAATCCATCTTTCACCCCCGTGTCCACACTGTTCGTGGTGAATGTGAATTCCCTCGCGCTTTTCCACAGAGTACATCCAATCGATCGCCCCATAACTGTTAGAACTTTTTTGGTAGAACGCTTTCTCGAACGACGAACGCGGGCGCTCTAAATAATTACCATCACATACTACTTTTGTCTCACCTTTCATACATTTTGGTCCGTGTCTCTTCATATTACTCGCTTTCGTGAATTTCTGCTTGCAATTATCGCAGGCGTAAATTTTAGATAGGTTTTTAAGGTTTTTTATTAGAAATGCGTGATTATTAAACAGTCCTATTGTCATTGGTTTATTACCTATTGCCTTATAGTGCGCTGGTACCTTTTTCAACCACCATACATTACATTGAGTGGGTTGATATACTTCTATACCGATTTTAAAAAACTCTTCAACCTTTTTCAGATCTGAAAAAGGAATTGGTGAAACCACATTACTACCAAAATATTGCTTACTAAGTTCTTTCGCCTTTTTCTGTACATCTGTCGGGTCTTTATCTGTCATATGCATAGCTAGACACCTGAACAGACAAAGGTCGTCATTATACTTATCTAAAGAATACATACCTTTTTTATTCTTCAGCCATTCTGGAAGTTCTCCTCCTGCCGCTTCTTTGGATTGTAGTCCCAAATCTATTACCCTACTACCCTGTATTAGCTTTAGGAAAACCTCTACCCATCTTACAAACTTCCACTTTGTATTCGGTCTGTCTATTTTATCGGACATTATTCGTGTTTGCTCCTTATCTGACAGCCATTTTTTAACGGTTTTCATTGATGATAGTGGTTCGCTACCACCGAGATTTTTGTGCATTATTATAGTTACAGGTTTTCCATTTTTAATTTCCTCCATATGTTCTAGCTTGTAAGAATATGAATATCTCAAATAAAAATTGGTTGTTAGATACGGAGCGAGTTTATCGGACATGCGTTCAGACTCGTTAATGTTAAGTTTTTACGAAAGGATAATGTAACTACCCGTCTTCCATTTTCTACCTTTTCCAATGTTTCATCGTGAGCCCCCAATATTTCTTCACCTTTTTCCACTATCGCGCGAACGAGAGATCTTTTATTTTGTATTGGGCCACCTGTGTGTCTAATTTGGGACAAATTATTGGTGCTTGAAGGTTTTATTACACTAGCCCTTAACTCCGCAATACTTTCTTTTTGAATTCTGTTACCAACTTCATCCGCTAGTGAGAGGTTTGTAAATGCCCCTCTTTTATAGGCGCGGGTAAACCGCTTCATAAACGCCTCATTCTTTGTGGCATTTATCAGCTTTGTCAACCCCCTAACTCTCAACCGTGTACTATAAGTAATCCCTAGAGATTCGGCTTCTCTTCTCAAACTTTCTATTTCTGCTCTAGTTTCTGGCGTTATCATATTTTCTGTATTATACTTTTGTATATATACTTTTGTATAACCTATAAAATTTACTGTTTTTTTGTCGTCCAATTGGACGTCAAAAATTTACATAATGTTTTTTTTCACATCCAATTGAACAGATAAATTTTATATACATATATAATGGAGTGTGAGACTTGTTGTAAGACGTTTACGTGTAAAGACTATCTACGAAGGCATCTAGCGAGACGTAGAAAGTTTCCTTGTGTCCCCCCACAATTTCAATGCCCTAGATGCCCTTGTAAATTCGTTAGTGCCCAAACTCTTTGTAGACATAAGCAACTACGCTGTCAGGTGGCTAAAGGTGAACGTGGTAGACTAGAGCTGGTAGAATTAGTTGCTGATCTGCGAAATAAATTAGCTATATCGGAGAAGAAAAATGAGGAATATAAACTATTGTACTTGCATGAATGATTTCGACTTTTTTCAAAAGTCAATTACCAATATAATTGGGACTCCCTCTTCTCAAAATTATTTTCTCCAAAAATTCATAAATTTGCTGTCGGGAGACCCAATTTTCCTTGTTAACCACTTTTTTTGATTTTCGGGGGTGGTGGGGTATTATGAGGGTTATAAACGATACCACGGTAGGTGGTATCATTTTGACTCCCTTACTACTACTACAATATTCAATAAGTGTTTTATACAATTGCAGTTTTTTGGTCTTTGGTGACGTACTAGCATCAATAAATGACGTCTCAATTAATTGGAAATGACGTCAATTATATTCTGGCCTAAATTCTCAAGGTGGGGATCACGTGGGTTCCGAACGGCATGACGTCATGTTTTTTAGATGTGTTTACAGTAGATTTTCTTTAATATCTTGATAATGGAATGACATATTTTTATGAAATATACCGCAGCAAATGCGGTACACGTTGCCCTTTATTGTATAGGGGGCTTTAATCGCATAATTGTGTCGTTTTGACGAAGAATCGGTTACCTTAAAAGTAAATAAAAACTAGAGCACGTGAATGTAAGAAATAAACGGTACTCGATTCTTTGTGAAATTTATTAGTTATTGTAAAGAACTTTCAGAGCACCCATAAAACACATATGCCATCGTATTTGGTGCGCTACATATCATAAAAATCAGTCCGTTTGTTAGGAAGATTTTAATGAAAATCTACTGTAGAAATTACGTCACAGATTATGTCACGTCGGAAAATCGGGTTCGGAAACCACGTGATCACACACCTTGATTCTGAAATAAGTGCAATGTATCTTTCTGACCACACATGTATATCATTATGAATCTATTATGGCGATAGTCACAAATTACGAAGCCGCAGGTCGGCTAATTATATATTTAAAATCGATAGTGGTGCGTTTGTTTTGTTCACTACATCTGCATATATAGAGAATAGTAGGTTAGTGCCGTGATATGGGTAAAATATCTGGCAAGGCTCAGGAAACGGGATGGGCGAGGCTCTGCCAGATATTGTTTCCATTCACGGCACTAACCTACTATTCTATTTATCCCGTCAACACCTACAAATGGCTTTAAAATGCAAACAAAAATAACCCCAGTAACCGCACATATTCATACGCTGTGATTAGGTCGTATTGACAATGTTTCACGGTACCGTGTTTCACGGCACATACGCACTGTGTTGACGGGATAACATAGTTTTATTCTGTTCAATGTTTGATAGTATACTAACACTTGTAGATACATTTAGTGTAACTTATCCAGGGGCGTAGCCAGGAGGCAAATAATGTGCAGACCCGGGAAACAAATGTGGAGCGAGCGTAGCGACCGAGGCCCCCCGACATTTTGTTTATGATGATGCAATTTCGTGCATTCTGCTGCATTTTAAAGAACATAGGCCTATATATATATAGGCATAAGACGGGTAGATCTAGGTAGGTCTATTAAATAATAAATACATATTTTGATATAAATTTGACAGCACTTTAGAATAATTTACAACATGCTTTATAAAACCATGTTTTTATTGAGAAATAAGGCAATATATAAAAGCAACAGCAGACGACAATTGTTGTGTGTAGCGGTGATAGCACAAAGTGCATATGCATCTAACGTCTATGTTGGGTTGACCTGTCAGTAATGTACTGAACAGTGTACTTTGTAAAAAATGTCTCTTCTTTGTTTATGATTCTGAAGAGCTGTCAAAGCATGTTGTAAATTATTCTAAAGTGCTGTCAAAGCATGTTTTTGATGATAAAAATGGAAAATAGAAAATAAACTGCAGACGAAAAAAAATTAAGATAGCGGTGTAAGGGCTGAGATTATATACATTTACATGAAAATGCTGTCAGTCTGTGTGAATAAGAAATGTGCATCTACTATCCCTGCCCGTATTGTCGTAACGATCCGTGGATTACCAATGAACACAACTCAGTAAAACCGCAATTCATGTTCCTTTTATTAGTGAGAACGGAGCATTTCAATCTACGATGGAGCCGGAGCCAGGGATTGGAATTTAAATACAACGTAAAAATATATTTGTATTTAGCTTTAATGCTTCATTTCCTAACGCTCCTAACGCTCGAACGTTTTCGCGGACAGCGTACGCGAACTCGGTAGTACGTACGTACAATTCTGCACACGCGTGTAAGAAGGACTACCATTGGTCAGAAACTGCATTGGAGAAATGGGTCACGGTCGCCGATCTACATATTCAATGTCGATGATTCATTTCTCATTCTGCCGATGATTCATTTCTCATTCTGCCATTTTGCTTCAACTATCTCCAAACAGTCAAACGTTTAAACTCATTTGCGTTATAATTGTACACATAATTCATGTACATGTAGATCTCCCGCGAGTACTGACGTCATTTATTGTGTATCGCAATGTACATCTGCCCCAGTTAAATCAATAATACATGCGCTGTGGCCTGTGTTCTGACTGCTGTCTGTGTTTATAAACAGAATGTGTGTATTGGGCCATTTGAGGAAACCATTTGTAGTATTTGTGTAGATACCATGGATACTAAGATGGTGTATACTGTAAATAATGCATGTAGACACATAGTTGCGAACACGTAACTTCGCAACTAGTAGACACAGATCCAATAGCACTTGTTTCGCAAGGTTAGATCTACTGTTAGAATACGACGTCATCTAATGTCATTTTCGAGCATAAAACGTTACCTGATAAATAGAATACCAGGCTAGTGTATTTTAATATCAAGTTTATCAGGCTCGGCTCGGAAACGGTAGGAATTCCTCGGCAAGCCTCGGAATTCCTACGCGTTTCCTAGCCTTGCCTGATAAACTTGATATCAAAATACACTAGCCTGGTATTCTCTATATATGGGCATGCTCTCAGGTCTAGCTATGTCCCGGCTACTTTATGTTTGACCCTGTTTACATAATTGAGGGAAAATTCTGAATATTTTTCTTATTTCTCCTTCAAAGTATATATGCTTATATGGTGTGACCACTCATTTGTAATCATAATATAACCAAAATAACTGTCCATAAAGAAGTATAATATTGATATATTGGTTT
The DNA here is from genome assembly GCA_029237695.1 of Conchocele bisecta. Lineage (NCBI taxonomy): Eukaryota > Metazoa > Mollusca > Bivalvia > Lucinida > Thyasiridae > Conchocele > Conchocele bisecta. Next base: position 75,024,222 of record CM055271.1, on the reverse strand, counting down.
ATATTTTCGCATTGAAATATTTAAACCTGCAAGTGTACTCCACCATCTAGTAAAATGGACTAAGACCGATCTCAACCAATCAACGTAGAGATGACATAGACTATCCTACGCAAACTAATTTTTGTGGACAAAAAATGAATTCTGTCCCACAAAACTGAATTTTCTTCACAAAACTCAATTCTGTCTTACAAAATTGAATCCTTTATAACAAAAATGAATTTTGTATACGAAACGTATGCAGAATTGAATTTTGTGACACAGAATTGAATTTTGTGACACAGAATTGACAGAATTGATTTTGTGACACATAATTGAATTTTGTGACACAGAATTGAATTTTGTGATTTTTAGTGTTACAAAACTCAATTTTGTACACATAAATAACCTGTCCTGCATGGCGCCCCGTAGTAGGGAGCCGGTTTCGATTTCAATACGTCTTAAAGGCCCTGAACGGCTCAGTATTACAATTTTCCGATTTTTTCAAACACAAAAACATGTTTGGCAACTGATTTAGTACACAAAACTAACATATACATGTAATTTGATTTGCCTTGTTTTGTGATGTTCGTGCCAAATGGTACCGTACACCATTTGATCATGAATTTTATGTGACGCATTTCTCCACTACCGAGAATACGGCTGGCGACACGATACTTTATTGGAGGCCTTTTATTGGCATTTTGTAACTGTATCCGAGAAGGCGTGGTTTCGCCACTATTACATATCAAGCAAAACCACAGTGCAATCGTCTAGGCCGACAGTGAAACAGCCTGCTCCATTATGATCAAGTGGACGAGTCGTACCGTATATTTAATCACTAGTGCTATTGCTTTCGTGCAGTGTGTGGTGTTTTACGTGTTATATGTGAAGGTAAATTATTCTGTTTCGAACGTAGCTGCTTACATTGCGGTACTACCAGAGAGGCTAAACGACGTCAGCAAAGGATACCAACGACGCGGCGAACCTGTTGGGAAGTATGTTTTTGAAGGCACTTGGCCTAGAAATTGATGAAAAAGAATATGAAAACTTAGTTTAATTGTAGTTTTGTATTGTATTGTATCGACTGTAAAAAAATGGGGATTTAAAAAAACATGTTTATAATACTGAAAAATAAGTAGCGTTTGCAAAGCTAGTTAGTTTTCAGTATGATAAACATGTTTTTCAATCAATGCTTACTAAATCATTTTGTTTACATTAATTACACTAGTGTCTATAATATATATTTCTTTCTAAAGTTGGTATAGTATTATTATTTCGCAACAAAAAAATAAGAAAGTTTGCAGTTTTTCCTTAGCTGTAGACATGTATAGCAAACATCCAGTATCCAGTATCCAGTACGTGCTTTTTTTTCCTTCATGCACAGTAAATGACATCTATAAATCAATCGCACAATTTTACTTGATCACATTGCGAAAAAATGCGCTACATTCAAGTATATGTTATCGGAAAACTGTGCTACGGAGGGGAGATAATTGGGCTTGGCATAATTTGGCATATCGCTGTACACATGTACAAGTAAGGAAACATGTGGAATGCCTTTATTTTCTGCTAGGCAATGATCATACTATATACATGTAGAAAGACGTTTCCATTATAGACGATAGTCTAATTCATTTAGTAACCATCTATTGATATGATACTGAAAGATAACTACATGTAGCTTGCAAACGCTAGTTATCTTTAAGTATTATAAACATTTTATGCTCCCCGAATTTTTTATTTCGATGGAGCATATAGTTACCGCTTTGTCCGGCGTCCGCGGTCCGGCGTGCGCCGTCCGAATTTTACTTTAAAGTTTTTCTAAATACTATAATAATACACGAGTATGCGTCGGCTTCCGCGTAAGCAACGAGTGAGCGTTGCTTGCACGGACACCGACGGACATGAGTGTATTATTTCCGCTATTCAAACATGTACGATGCAATATCCTATTTATTACACTTCCACGGCGGATATATATGCATATTCAGTCTATTTTTGAGATTATAATTAATGAATTGTGATGTGCGCATAAATAGTTATACAATGACGTGTTCCGCGTTTCGACGCTACGTTGTGTGACGTCAAATGTGACGTCATGTAAACTTTTTGAAATTCAAATTACGCAGCTGTTTCTATTAACCATATATATTTGAGTGTATGTTTGGAATGTGTTCAATCACATTAACATTCTAGATTAGTTGAGACCATTTCCAAATTTTCAAATAACTTTATTTTGACTGAAATAAAAAATAAATAGTGTGCATGGCAGCTCGGGGTTTCCAAGAAAACAGGCGCGTAATTACGGGTGCTCTCTTCACTGTGTATTATTTGTAAGGAGTTGATTACGGGTTTACTCTCACAGCGAAACCAGTGCAAATAATTTGCAAGAGTGTTATAAACACGTTGATCGCCATCCATATTTTCAATGTATACCCTACACGTGCTGCCCAGGAGCACAAGATCAAGGTCAAATGACTTTACACTTTTGTTCAGGTTTTACGTGCAAGTGTTTTAAATTACTATATCTCTGTGACTGCTTGGGATATCAACTTGAAACTTCATATACACATCGATCACCATCCATATTTTCATTGTATACCATACCCATGCTGCCCAGGAGCCCAAGTTCAAGGTCAAATAACTTTAAACCTTTTGTTAAAGTTTTATGTTAAAGTTATTCAAATTGCTATATCTCTGTGACCGCTTGCGATATCAACTTGAAACTTCATATACGCATTGATCACCATCCATAGTTTCATTGTACACCCTACCCATGCTGCCCATGAGCGCAGAGCCGAAGGTCACGGTCAAATAACTTAGAGTTATGTTTGTTAAAGCTTACGATAAAAATAAATTCAAATTGATATATCTCTGTGACCGCTTGCGATATCAACTTGAAACTTCATATAAGTCCATCCATAGTTTCATTGTATACCCTACCCCACTCGGAAACGCTCGCACCATTCTGTAAATCGAGAATAATGTCTCGGACTTGAATCGTAGGTCGCCATTGTTTTTATTTACATTGAGTCTATGGTAAAACCAGAAGGCCTCCGTGTGACCGATTTACGTATGGTCTCACGGGACATTGGGCGGCTAGCTTTAAAAATGGGGTGGACGATTTTCTATATACTTCACTACCGACCCTGCAAGTTACACCAGTTTGTCTAGAAAAATAGGTTGATGAATATTTCTTGACTTTGGGAGGCTTGACTAGGTGTTTCTTTTTAGAGTACTTCATAATTCTACGAAACTGAATGTTAGCTCCGGTTGATTTTGAAACCTTGTAAAATGGCGCATGCTATGCTGTCTCGCCGGTACGGCTTCGCGTCAGAATTTAAGGTATTTTTCGGGCGTTTGTAGTGAAACTTTCAGGTGGTTATGACCCCGCTTTGGAATCATGTTCATGAAATGGTGTGGTGTTACAAGTGATAGAACAAGACATAACAAAGTATCTGTGCCTCATATTTTCTAGAAAACAATTCCGACAAATTCAGTTGTGTTGAAATTGCTGGCCAAAAATAGGTGGGTGGGGTAACTTTGTAAAAAATTAATTGAACACGTCTGATGCGGTTACTGCATTTTTATTGTGGCGCGAGATTTGTACTTCATTTGCGAGTATTTTTCAATATTTGTCGCAAGAACCTGATTGTGAGAGGCGGTGATTTTTATAAGTCACCCGCCGCCCTCAGAAAAGCAGTCAATTTTGGCTATTTTCAACCGTCCCGTGATGCCTATTCGTACGCCTTTCATAAATCATTCTAGTTCATCAGTTTTACGTTTACTGGTTCCAATTCACAGGGTGCCGGATACAGAAAACTAAGCAATAAACCGGGAACCTGTAACTCTGCCCCAGCTCTAGCCATACCAATTACAGGACGCAAGTAAACATGGAACCAATACATCATGTACATTGACCGACAACAATTAGCAGATGCATTCAGTCCGTTACGATTTTGTTTGTTTCAGTTTGGAGGGACTACGGTACCAGTAATAATGTTTTAGAAATAAATGTAAACTGTTAATTTGTGGCTGTGACTGGAGAAATGTGGCTTATGGTATCTGCGACCCAAGTAGATCCTGATCAGTCTGCGCATTCGCGCAGTCTGATCCGGGTCTGTACTGGTCGCCATTCAGTCAGCAAGGCCGTAACCAGAGGTAAATACCAGACGCGGCGAACCAAATCCCGACATGGGGGTCCGGGAGCATTCTCCCCGCAACCACCCCAGGGATTTGTTTAATTCTAGGCATAAAACAAATAATCGGCAAAATGGCCGCCTCGTCTGCCTCATCATGGTTACTGTACTGGTCATGGAAACATCAGTCCTGCTTCTAATAGTGTATGTTCTTATCATTCCTCAAGACTGAGCTGTAAGACGCAGGGCAAGACTGGCCATATATCCCATAAGCCCCATTTGTTCACACATAAAACATACATGTGTTTCAATCTTGGGTTTCACTGTAACTTATCTTAGATTATAAATTGTCTTAGACACCACGGAAACCCAACAGGCGTCTCATTTACAGAGATTTCATCATATAATTAAAACTCAATTACATTTGTTTCAAAATAACATGCATGTTATTCTCTTCATTTATTTATTTGAAAATGTTGCGTTAAATTTTGTGAATGTGAATTTTAAAATGGGGGCTAAAATAGATTTTGTAAACGAGCTACAAAACTTATTTTTTTCCTTCGCTAAATAATTTCCAAGTTATATCGCCATGGTTTGGTGTAAATGTCATATATATTTTTCTCCTCATCATCACCTCTTTTGGCTCATGTTAAATTTCGTAGGTTGACTTGATTTGGTTTATGGGTATTTAATGGCCTATCAACACCTAATGTCATTTAATGTCGGCCCAACAGGTTCAATCCCGCATTTAACCAGCTGCATTGGGGGGGGGGGGGGGAGTAGTTCGATGTAGGTCTAGTTCGATGTACAAGACTAAAGTTTATTGACGGACAAATGGCGCCACAACATAATATGTCCTGTTGTTCAAACGGGCGTATAAAAAGGAGTACAAAAGAGCTCATCTGAACTCTAACCACACACAACACACAACACACAACACACATCCAGCTCCTTGGCGTGAAGGTCAATCTCATAGCAGAGGTATTTTGACCTTGAACTTGGACAAGGGCAGCACTTTTGGGGTAGGGAATGAAAATATGAATGATGGGTAATATGACATAATAAAGTTTGATGTGAATCGTTCATAATATAAATAAGTTATAGGAGAACGGAGGAACGTGAACACACCTACTGGACTGAAACTTCAAAGTTATTTGACCTCGACCTTGGGCATTGGGAGAGCATGGTGGGGTAGGGAATGAACATGTGGATGATAATAAACATGCACATGAAGCCAATTTGTTACACAGTAAAACAATTTATAAGAGAATGGAGAAACGCACTCAAATTTACTGGACGGACGCAAATTTAAAAGTTGTTTGACCTTGACCTTGGGCATGGCGATAACACAGGTGGGATGGGGAATGTACATATGGCTGTTAATAAACATGCACATGAAGTTTCAAGCCAATTTATTACACGCGAAATTGGCCAAATATACACTGCTGATTATATATCATGTGTACAATCGGAATGGACTCCGACCAGCCTGTACATCCGTGCAGTCTGTTCTGGGTCCACACCGCTTGTCACTCTGTCTTTGTTCACCAGGTAATACAGTCTGTATCACGAAATTGGCAAAATATACACTGCTGATTATATATCATGTGTACAATCGGAATGGACTCCGACCAGCCTGTACACCCGTGCAGTCTGTTCTAGTAGTATATAGGGAGTCATAATTATACCGCGATAGCTCACAGACCCGGGACATATATAACAAAAAAACGTGAGAAAACGTGAAACGCCAGTCAACAAAAACCTCTTATGTGAGAAAATAAAATCCGTCCCCGATTCGGACTGGTTTTCGGCTACCTTTTTCGGCTACTTTCGGCTACCTAAAATCCGTCCCCGATCTGCAATGGTTTCAATTTCTTTTTATCTTTTTTGCTGGGCCGGGGAGATTTTTCTCTCGTCGGTGCTCCCCTCCGTGACGAGATTTGTTACGTCTTCGTCTGTGAGAGGTTCAACTTTGTTGAGGGCGCTCGCCTTAGTCCGAATAGTATTTTTTAAATCTTGATATATAGAAATCTCCTCCACTACCAATTCAAATTCAGCGTCTGATATATTGTTATCGGCTAAAGCTTTAGACACGATAACGTCGATGCTGTTTTTCTTAGACCTCGCGAGAACCGCTATTCGATCGTGCTTTCTGCTCTTATTTTCTAGTTTTCTACCCACTAATCTGGCAGTCATACAGAGCAGCCCAGCCACAGTGGCTACCCCGCTTAAATCTCCAGCGACAGGCACAGCCACGACTGTGGACAACAAGGCCACGCTTCCAGCCCCACCCATTATAGAAACGGACGATAGCAAGGTGCTCACCCCATCCGCTATATTTGCATCACGTCGATATTTTTTAGCATTTACCCTCCGAGTTTCCCCCTCTTGTTTTAGAATCTGCTGTGTCTCGACGATATTTTTCAACTTGAAGTTTGACGGGGTCAAACTCCTATCCCCCAATTCCAATGCTCGATTGGGTGTTGAAACAGGATCGGTAGGTTTTGCTTGTATGTTCAACGGTATTAAATGTTCACTCGTCATAAATCAAGTTCAATTGACAATATTACAACGGTGGAAGAACTCGCTGGGTCAGCGATTTTCGTAACAAAGTTAATAACACTACCTTCGGAAAGTCTAATTGGATTATCACCGGCGAACAAAACCAGCGCGGAAATCTGTCCAGCGAGTTTAGTGACTCCAATCGCCCGTTCTTCCCCATCCAGTGTGAGATTTACGGTGACCGCGCCCACAGATTTATCCTTAAAATTAACCGAGCAGACCGCCATTCGTAGAAGCGTACCGGGAGTTGTCATGACGTATCTCCCATATCTATTGCTCACGTTGGCCCCAAATGAATATTCATAGATCCCCTCATTCAATGGGCCCCGCTACTCAGCCCAAACTGTTAAGACACGTTTTTGTGGTTGCAATAGACGTACCTGCGCAACCACTGCACCCAGTCCTTCACCAACTTGCGCAATCGCTGTATGGGCCTCAGAGCGAACCCTCCCAGAGACTTCCTCAAGGGCTTTATGAGCGTCTTTACAAACTCGATTTAGTTTATCGGAAACTTCCATAAGCTCTGTATGGGCCTCTTCCCGAAATTCGATTATTTTTTCCGCCTAGTTCAGTAAGCGCTGCATGATCCTCTTCCCCAACTTGGATTATTTTCCCACTGAGATCCTTAAGTCCTGTATGTGCCTCTTCGCGAACTTGTGCAGTCGCCGTCAGGACGTCTACTCTAAGCTGTGCTATGCTCCTGTGAATCTCGTTCGCGGCCGTCGACATAGTTATATTGATCAGTGATATGGTTTTCCCGCTAGTCCCCGTCTGGAACATCATTGTTACTCAGATTCTTTGAATTTATATCCGAAATTGTCAATAAATTGGAAGAACTACCTGGTCCGTATATACTCATAATGTTGGTTGTTATAAATCCTATTACGAACATGAGTTTAAATTAATTTGAAATTTCTATGACGACCGAAATCGGGTAATAGTTATTCAACTCTCTCGCTTGATCATCAAGAATAGAGACCGTACATTCGTGGATATGTCCCGATTCCAAAACTTTCATCTCGGGGCATGGGAAGTCTAAGGTCACAGTCTTCCTAAAGAAACAATCACTGGCTTGCACGGTTTTCAGTAATGTGCTGGGAGATCCGTCTACCGCGTTGTACGATGTGTTCACCAGAGACAAACAATCCTTCATTTGCGGAGTATGTCTTTCTAAAACCGAGTCGAGTATCCAACGCCGGGGAGATCCTTATCCGGCTGTCTGGGACGATGGTCATTGTTGTGAGCCCGGTAGCCTTCGAGATTGTGAGATTGACTCTACCGTCAAGCTCTGAGGTGACAAAATCTTTGAGCTGTCTAAAACTCAACAGTCCGGGAGGCAGCTTTACACTTACTTGGCGTCCTTCCTTCACATAGTAAAACCCTTCACTCTTCCCCACATTCTCCCACCCAACCGTGAAGGTGATTGATCTGAGGCCGGCACGCCGTTTTCCGCAGCAGTTGTCGATTTACTTCTGAAGTTCACAACTCTCTTTTTGAACATTAGTGATAGTAGCAAACATAATAATATCTTTCAATGGATACCAAGGCATTTAGCTTCAAATTAAATGCAAAGTACGCGGCTGGGGGAGTCTATGACACTAAGGCTGGCGCTCCCCGGCTGGTGCACCCCACTATCCAAGTTAGCGGCGGAAAAGGCTTCCAAACCAACTTTCCCGTCATCTTTGAACAATATAGGCTGCCCAAGATAATTACCATGGAGGCCGTGAACGGGTTGAAAGCAACACCGATGCAGGTTTGGCAGAATCAGCTCAACTTCGCCATATGGTGCGCAACAGCCGATGTGGGGTTTCCTCTCAAGACCATCTGGCCGCGGAGGATCCCTTCTTGAGGGTCGTTTACAACTTTCACGCGTATTACACTATTATGAGGATTCTCAAAGAACAGATAATCTCTCTGCCGCAGGACGCTGGCTGGAATCCCATTTCCAGCGCATACGACCGTAGAGAGTTCGAAAGACTGTGTAACGAATTTGGGGTACCAAAAGACGCGGACTGGCGCCAGAAAACATTTTCTACCAGCACTGGCCTCGGGGACGTTCTCATTCGGGGCCAGTCCGGGAATTGGACGCAGACTGATTTTAGACACGATGACTCCGGCGACCACATCGTCAGTCGGAACGCTGAGAATTTTGACCCCGCGACGATGACCTTCGGGCCGGAAGTGTCTGGAGGTCGGCACTGTGGCCTCTCATCCTGCAATTGGTTACCTCCGAAACGAGCTCACGTCGATTACATACAGCAGGCTGCTGAGGTCCAGGACGGGTGGGGTACATTTATGTTAGATAAGGGTCTGGGGTTCACGCAGGCAGGGGTTATTCGCCTCAACGACTCCATTCGCACATACGTCTGGGCCATCCTAGGCACACAGGAGCAAACACTCAGTTCTATAATAGGAGTCGGGAAGGCGTTTGACGCACAACAACAGTTCTTGGCAAATGTCGAGGCCGTCATCTCATCTTCGGTGAACCTCTCGGCGGCGATCACGCGGTATCAAAGCGTTTTGAAGAAGGCCCACACCACAGTAGACTATGTATTTGGAATAGGTCTTTATATGGCGCCGAGCAATATGATACTACGAGACGGTTACAATAATCAGATCGTAATCGCCTCCGTCAATCAAAAAATTGGCCACAACGGGAATGTAAACACGGGTATCATCAAGCCCGCAAACACCCCAGCCCCCACCCCCTCCCCCCAAGATGCCCAGGAGTGGAGTTGGATGTGGAACCGATTTCATAAAAACGCAAGCACCAACCCCACCACGAAGCACACCATCAAGTCCCTTAGGAACTAGTGTATCAACAAGTTCCACCTCCGCTCCCGAGCATGTTCCAACTGGTGGACTTGATGCACCAGGACGTTCCTTCGGAACTAGTGTCACAACCCACGAGGAGGAGAAAATAGGGCTCGTCGTTGCCCTCGTGGCGATCGCGCTTTGGTTTTAGGAACTGTCGGGAGGCTAAAAGTAGGAGACCGGCGATCGCCACGATTAAAGCCCAAGCATTCTCGGCGAGCCATCCGGCCGTTTATGATAATATAGATAACAAGTAGGAGACAAGACCCCCGAGCAGTCCAGGCAGCGCGGCAGCTGCCTTTCCGGCTAATTTAGCCAGGAGACTGGCGAGGGAGTTTGGAGAGGTTATGGACCAATTCGCCCTGGACTGTTTGCATAGCCTTATCGAGTCCGCGGAGTTCGCGAAGAGGTAACGGTGGGTCATCCATCGTGCTGAGTATTCCATCTATCTCGCTTTCGCTGAGCTCCATTGTGCGAATAGCGTCGGTGGCTACTCGATGGACATCGCTGAGCTCGACAAGTTTCTATCGTGGCGGCCGTCTTCGCCATCATTTCGTCGGTAGAATGTAGGGTCTCTACTACAGCGCGGGCTGGCATAATTGTTTTACCACGCTTCCAATCTACGAATCCTAGTTCGTCCGTTACGATTTGGCCACCGCCCCGACTACCAGCAATGGTGCTCAGCGATAGGGGTTTTCCGGTTATTGTGTTGACTATTGGGACATTTGATGCTTTTAGTTCCAACCCATCACGCACATTAAATTCGAACTTGGAGTCGTCGCGGCCGACAGATGGGACCGCACCTTTTTTAGCGAAACTGTTGTAGTAGTCGTCTACAGCTGTCACGAGTAATTCCCGACGTAGATTAATGGTGTTGGTATCGCCACCTATTTCCTCGCCGGCTGGTGTCTCTATGAAGGGCGTTTCGTTATCGTTATCATCATCGAATGCGTCATCATCATCGAGGTAATCGTCTATGCCGAATTCGTCCATGCCAATATCGTAACCAGCCATCTTTAACGATGTATTAAAGAAAAAACCATACGGGTTTAATAGAGTTACTAAATATGTCTTCGAGTCAATACGGCCGCAAACTCAATCCATACCGCAAACTGCGGGAGCCCCTTGGGGCAAAAGGCGTGAGACAAAGCGTCGTTATTACGAACAACTCATCGACGATCGACCAGAACCATCAGCTCTTAGTCCGCTTCCCCAATTGATTGGGGACTCTCTCGATCGTCACCGCTACCTTTGTGATTTTGGGGTTATAGAATTTGTCGGTTTTTCTAACCCCGAGCGCGAACTGACCCTCTTCGAACAGCATCAGTATACCTTTCATCGAGCGGGCCGGTACGTTGACATTAATATTCCACAATGTGTCGCTTTTGTCTTTCGTCATCTTGCGGTGGCGAAGAACTCGGTCGTAAAGTATGCCAACGCGCCCGGCGTACTGGGTTCTGATCAATTGCGCGAGTTCGGGCATCGTGACAATGTCGTACTCCAGCGAAACATTGGCTATCGTATCCGTCGATGCCACGTCAGTGGCTATGAGAACTCGGCCGTAGTCGTTGAACATTAGTTCGTATCCGAGGCGGTCCGCCAAAGCACTTTGATAGTAGGGCATGTGACTCTCCAGCAACTCAAAGTCGAGCGGGATGTAGAAGCGGTTGCCGTAAGCGGCCGCGATCGCGTTGTCACTCGCGTTGTTGTCGTTTGGCATCACCTCATTACCAGAAATCCTTATCATGGTCTTCTTGACGATGGCGCGACCCAGGTTCTGAACGACGGTTCGGTCCACGTCTGTCGACGTCAGTGAAATAGTGAAAGCGAGGCGAACAGTACCCGGCACCAGCAGTAGGACGAAGCCAGAAAGCAGTTTGCTGCCGGCTCTAAGAGCTCCCCGGAGGTTGCTGCGGTTGCCAAAGACCTGCAGCTCTCGGACGTCTCCATCGCGCAGTTCCTGACTTCCAAGTACGCGTTATGGCTAGACATGCGCGCCAGCGACGACGACCAACTGCACGGTAGTGGACGCCAAGTTGAGAACGCTAGCGAGGGTGTGACGATCCAGATAGCCAAAGAGGCGGATGGAGCTGGGCCATTGAACGTGTACTTATATATAATCACAGACGCACAACCCAACATCGAAGATGGTCGATACGTCTCAGCACTCTACTGAATCTAAATATAAAGTTTTAAAATCTCTGGGTTTTACATCAAATAAAGTTTGTGATGCCCACTCTGCCATAATATGTGGGCAGACAGGACGCGGAAAAACTGTTTTCATCCTGGACTTGCTCGAGGGGTCCTATCGCCATGTCTTTCGACACATTGTGATCCTGTGTCCCACTGTGCGGCACAACGAGACTTATCAGCGGCGCCCGTGGATATGGACTGACCCTGAGGTATACGTCGTTGACCCCAGCGACAGGCCTCACGATTGGCTGTGTAGTTTATACCAAAGATTCCAGGGTGAGTCCACCCTATACGTGATTGACGACTGCTCGGCCAAGGCGGCGATGACCAAAAAGAAGGACATGCTCTCCGAGCTTGCATTTTCTGGCCGGCATGCGGGGAAAAGCGTATGGATCTCCACTCAGAAGTACAACGCCGTCCTCAAGGATCTGCGCGAGCAAACGAAATGGGTCGCCCTCTTTCACTGCAAGGATCGACACTCATTCGATGACTCTTCGAGAGAACGACGTTATCCCAACGCGCGAGGAGCGCCTGGAGGTTCGACAGATGCTTTCGAAAATTAAGCACGCCAAGCTTCTGCTAAAGACTGATCAACCAATTGCTTACAAAGTAATAAGCGCAGCTTAACGCTCGTTAGTAACTGTTGAGCAAATGCTTAACAATGCTTAGCAATTGCTGAACAATGTTGAGCAATGCTTAACAATGCTTGACAGTGCTTAATAAATACTTAACAATGCTTAACAATGCTTAACAAATGCTTAACAAATGCTTAACAATGGTTAACAAATGCTGAACAATGTTTAACAATGCTGAACAAATGTTGAACAAATGCTGAACAATGTGGGAATCAATTTTTTGCTTTGTTGCGAGCTTTGTTGCGAGCTTTGTTGCGAGCATAACGGTGATCATAAGTATCGGATGGTGCGCTTGGCAATATGTTAGACTTATGAGACTAGTCAGAATAGTACACCCAACACTGTTGGAATAATGAACTGCGACGAAATTCTCGATCAGCGAATGGAAGAAACAGTCGCTCCGACTGCCGACACGACTGCCGACACGGTATATTTCCTGAAAGAAAATGGAACTGTAGGAACGACTGCCGACACGATATATTTCCTGAAAGATGGCACGACTGCCGATACGGTATCTTTCCTGAAAGAAAATGAAAACACGACGCGACGCGAGCGGCTAGCTGCGCTGGTTGCTGGGGAACAATCGGAGCAATATTTCAGTAGGCGTCTCTCAGTTTGTCAGGTGGACAAGATGTCAGATGCGGAGGTCGATACAATGTATGCGCGATACGAATGTAGGTTAGGTGCGAAGATGACGAAAACTCTTGGAACGACAGCTATTCATTTGTACGCTATCGCTGTTAGTATACTTCTCCATATACCAAACACCGCGGGTTGATTGGCGATCTAGAAACTGACCATTTTGTAGGACACACTCTTAGAACAGCCTGCTGCTCAATTTATCACAAGTTTGGAAGTACTTACTCCGCTGACAACCACGTTGACCACGGCTAAGCACTGTCAATTTGGACATATATGCCCACGAACTATGAGCTCAGAAAATGATGATACAAGATGCACCTGTGCAAGCACCTGCGAGAGTGACGGAACAGCTTGTTCCACATGAACAAGCTCCACATGAACAAGCTCCACAGGAGCAAGCTCCGGTTACACGACACAAAATCCAAAAATACAGGAAGCTGGGCGGGCAGCGGCTGCCGCCCGAAAAGCTAAACCAGATAAAATACTCGCCGAGCTTCGAGACGCCAAACAGTCGTTATTTGTTCCAGCTTCAACCGCAGGAGCGGCAGTTGGGGGCCGCAATCTCCGATTGCAAAACAGAAAAACATCCGAAGGCAGCTGCGGTTCAATCTCCTGCGGAGCAATCGGTGCAATCGTGGATTGCTCCAAAGGCAGCTGCGGTTCAATCTCCTGCGGAGCAATCGGTGCAATCGTGGATTGCTGTAGCTCCTACCTGGATCATCCCATGGGTTGTTGGTGGTGGTCTGGCAGTTGTGGGCACCGTGTGTGTGTGGGACTACCTTTCGAAACAACCACCAGCGGTTCCGAAGGAAGTTCCGAAACCGCTTGCGCCCCATTTAAACATTGATCGCGATCCCTTTTATATGCAATAATCACTATATGTAATGGCTGAATACGATGGTAAAATGATAATGAATGCTGTTTATCACGCCGTGGTGATATCGGGTCTCAGTATCGGGTTTGCTCGACTATCAAAGATGGCCTTCGGAGGGCCCGCTCCCAAATTGGACATGATCGCGCGAGACGTACGTCTCGTGAGTTTAGATGTAGCGGCCGCAGTTGGAACCGAGATTATCTATTTAAAGCTGGAATTATACCTGTTAATATATGGAAACAATGGCTTTGATCGCAATACTCGTAGTTGGTGCGGTGACGAACGCATTGGCATTCAGCGGTAGCAACTATTTATTCTCGAAACTGGGAAACTCGGACGTGGATGAGGAGCGCAAGCGTCACGATTTAGCTGTAGAACAACTTAAGATCGCAGACGAAGCATGGTCAGAAAAACGAACCGTCCGTCTGGACGCGATCAACGAAGCTCTTCGCCGCGAGAATCACTCCGTGCAAACTTTTCAGAACGTTGAAGACGCCATGAGCGAGTACGAGCAGGCATATCCGCAAAAAAGTCTCGCGCCGCTGGATCCCGAGTGACAACTTTCAGATTTCTATGTACCGTCAGAGGCCCACAAAGACCGCGAGATCGCGTTCATCGTCGTGGGGATGGTTGCGACAGGTCTCGTCAGCTACTATATTGGAAAAGCAATAAGCAAAAAGCAATAAGCAAAAGCAATAATTATTTTAAATAATATATTATATATATATATATATATATATATATATATATATATATACAGTGGAACCCCTCCAAACCGGACCCCCTCTATACCGAAATTCGCGCTATACCGAACATACGACCACGTCCCGAATATTCTGCTATATAAACACAGTTTCTACCCCTCTATTCCGGAACCCCTCTACTCCGTAATCCGGACGCCATTTCAAGTCCCAAATCCATATTGCAGCGTTAAAATAACCCCGGAAAACCGGAAACACTGTCACCTGTCATCTGTCAGGATGTCATCCAAGCAATACACCGCGTCCAATTTCAATGTTGTTGTTTCAAGCGGGTGTCAAAATCACAAAGTGTTTACAATAGACTGGTTCCTGGTAGTATTGTTCAGCTCTGGTTCCCAAAATGCGGAGCCACGAGAATGAGACGATTCTAACGGGCTCCCAACTTGACATACATTTGTGTGGAAGAAATAACAAAATTGATAAAATTACGCACATTAACTTGAGCTCTGTACAAGCGCTATCCATGCGTGTAATGCACTAAGTGGCGTGTATTTTTAACGTCATAAGCGGCATTACAAAGTTAAGAATCTATTCAATACATGCGACCTAAATACGAGACATGTTTGCTGTTTTACAAGCTCATTACAATAGCATGGTTCACAATTTAATTATACGCGTACATAACAATTAAGGAAATAAAATAATCGGCACATTATTTGTGAACCCACCGACCGATTAATTGAGATAATCTGATAATTACTTAACGAGGCTGCATGTAAACTCGTGACTGTAGCCTGTAGGCTATTGTAGCAGCTCGTGGTAACTACACAGCACACGCGAAATGTGTCATATGCTCTTTACGACCAGTGTAGACCATAGACTCAATGAAAAAGTCATCATATCAATTCTCAGAATAAAAAGAAACTTGACATATTTATTGAAAAAATGTGTACATATGCTTTCAATATGGTAATAATGGTATATACTATACAAATCCAAGAGTTAATGATGGAAAACATACATTTCATTAACTGGAAATAGAAAACCCCTCTAAACCGAAAACCCCTATGAACCAAACATTTCAGTCTGTCCCCAGGGTGTTCGGTTTAGAGGGGTTCCACTGTATATATATATATATATATATATATATATATATATATATATATATACATACAGTGGAACCCCTCTAAACCGAACACCCTGGGGACAGACTGATATATAACGATGTTAGTTGACGAGCTTTATTACGCTTTGATCGATGTAGGCTACACGGCCTTTAATAACCGTTTAGCTGGCGCAAAGGGTCTGATCCGTCTGGCCCAAGATTCTCTCGAGACGTGGCACGAGGACGAACACTCGACCTCCCTTTTCGCAAAACGGATATTAGATTCCTCCGAGTTCCTTCAGAACTTAACCGGCAGCTGCAGCGAAACTTCCAACAAAGGTTTAGTATCGACGACGCAGTTACCGAACGATCTGAAAAAAGCCTGTTGGAGACTGTTCGAACTACTAGAATACCTCGCATACGATGGACACGCGCAAGCTTGATACCAAACTATCGGTTCGCCTAGAGCGCAAGGTAGCGAACACATACTAGCCATCAAGAATCTCGCGGCGGCGACCAAGGTTTCCGAAAACGCAGCGAAGGAATGGCTCAAGAAGCTGGTCATCTGGCAGATCTATTTGCCCGCGGCCGAAATTCGACGTGCCGTTGCCGAACGAAGTCCACCAAGCAGACCTCATGTTTCTCCCTCACGATCACGTCGGTCGCAAGACGTACAAGTACGCACTGACAATCGTTGACGCAGCGAGTCGCTATAAGGGGGCTGAGCCACTGGCCACTAAAGAGTCTAAGGAGGTGGCCGAGGCTCTTTCCCGAATATATAAGAGGAGTCCTCTCAAATGGCCGAATCTTCTCCAGGTCGATCCCGACCGCGAGTTCATGGGCGCGGTCTCTCATCTATTGGCTAAACACGGCGTTTCTGTTAGACGTGGCAACCTCGACATCTACCGGAACCAGAGGATCGTGGAGCGTTTCAATCGAACCCTGGCTGAGAGGCTGTTCGAGCACCAATATGCCAAAGAGCTTGTAGACCCTCATACGCGATCGACCGAGTGGGTGACCAGGCTGCCCGCCGTGGTCTTTGCACTGAACGGCGAGGTGACCAGATTGATTGGTAAGAAGCCCGTAGATGCCATGAAGGCAAAAAAGGTGGCGCACAAGCCATCTGCCGTCTCGCGCGGGCGACATGTTGGATTAGTGGAGAAACGGCTTCCATCGGATGTTGACGTCCGGTACCTCTATCAACCGTGAGAGCTCGAGGGTGGTCGCCGCCGCGCGACTGATCCCGTGTGGTCTCTCAATGTATAGCATCTGGATTGATATATTAACAAACCCGATGAGCCCGTGCTCTACTATTTGATCGTCCGTCGTCATAGTCGGTCAGGCTCTCGTCAGAACTGATCCCATTATAAACAAATTATGAGAAAATTATGAGAAAATAAATAAATAGAGCCAATTTTGGATATACACCCAATTGAAAGAATATAACCTCTCTTTATAATTATTAATTAATTTCCGTTTTTGAGAAAAGTATATTTGCTCTTATATAGCACTTCAAAAATTATGAGAAAATAAATAAATAGAGCTAATTTTGAATATACACCCAATTGAAGGAATACAACCTCTCCTTATAATTATTAATTAATTTCCGGTTTTGAGAAAAGTATATTTGCTATTATATAGCACTACAAAAACGATGTCTGTCACAAAAAAATATGAGGCTGACAAAGCGAAAGACAATTATCTCACACCTACCGATTAGTGAGATAGAGTCTAAACTCAAGCCCACCAAACCGAGCTCACAACTCAAAACCCAAAAAACCAAACCAAAAACCCTCCTGACAAAGCGAAAGACAATTATCTGACACCTACCAATTAGTGAGACAGAGTCCTACCCCAAGCCCACCAAACCAAAAACCCTCCCCACCAAACCAAAAACCTCAAGAGTCCAACTGAAAGTGCGACAATTAAGGACGGAAGCAACCAGATTAGGAATATCATTTCCCGCCCATGCTAGGGAGAAAGGTCTAACCAAGTTGCTGAACGAAGCGAAAAACGTAGAATTTATGAAACGGTTTTCCCGAGCGTACAAGCGGGGGACCTTCAACAACCCAATGAGTCCGAGCTCACGACTTAAAAAGGGAGAAACCCTAGCGGCGGAGGCTGTTGTAAGCCTTAAAGTCAAATCGGGAGTCCGCCACGAAAAAAGAAAACCCAAAACCACACTGTTACGACAGATAATATCCGAAGGAGATGATCTGCTAGAGGATTTCCCTCATACCAAGGAGATAACGGTTAAAGGTAGGCGCGTAGTTACGATAAAGATAAAACGCGGGACACAACAAAACATAACAGAAAGAGTAATGGAGGCCGTCGAGCCTGTGTTAACAGGTAGTTTCTATTTGAGACACTCATTTTCCTACAAACTAGCACACATGGAACACACAGATAAGAAGGGAAACCCTAAAACGATCATATTTCACAAAAACGTGTCCGGAAGCCCCTGGTTAAGAGAGTATGAGGAGGTGGGAGAGTGGATAGAAGAGCGAGAGGAAACAAGGCTAAATATGGATAAAATTGAGAGACCCAACACAAAATGGACATTTATCAAGTGGATAGGGGTAGAGCTTAAAATAATTATTTCATCTACCGTGGAAGATGGGGGGACGAGTTCCTCAAGAAATTGCGGTAGGCCCCCTTCCCGACTGGCTCCGTCACAGAAAGGGGTTAAACGCACTATATAAATTCAACGACAACCTCTGTCTATTTAGGTGTATTGCACTCCACACAACCGACCTGCGCGTTGACCGCTGCCTTGGGAAAATCCAACAACTCACTGCGGAGTATTCTGATTTCTGTAAACAAAACGGGTGGAAACCCCCAACCGGGGCTGTACCCTTTGAGGATATACAAAAGGTGGAGGAATGTTTCAAAATGGGGATAGAAGCGTACGAGCCGACAGAGGACGGCACCTGGTTTTTTTTAGAAAAATTCCCGCCCACTACGAAGAGGTTGGAAAGAAGGAAATGAAGGTGGATATTTTTAAAAAACACGCGTTTTTAATTACTGACATAAACAAGACCACCAACACATACTGCTGTTACGACTGCAAACAGAGGTTCACCAAATCCAGCAATCTGAAACGCCACGCCACCACTTGTATGACAGGGGAGACCCCAGTTGTTTGTAAAGGTGCCCAGATAGACCACCCAGCGTCCGCTTTTGAAAAAGCTTTTCGCCCAAGATCTCACGCTAGTAAGAAATCCATAACCTGGATCAATTATTTCCCAGGGCCTCACATTCATACAGCCCGGTGTGGGCACGGTGGGGAGAGATTAGTAGTGGGTGCTCCAGTCGATGGGTTCTGCGCCGAAACGGGAACCGTTTACCAATGTCACGGCTGCTACTGGCACGGCTGCCCTGTGCAGTATAAATGGGGAGTTCAAAAACTAAGCAAAACTAAAGAGAGAGACGCGGAGATTGCGAAGGACTTTACATTAATTTATATTTGGGAGTGTGAATATACCCGGCCGGTTACCCACTCGCCAGACCCCCAACAACCCTTTACCCCCACCAGATAGTTCACGATTTTGAAGCCTGTCAACCAAAAGAGAAGACGACGACAAAAAAAGCACTCGAGTTTGTAAACGAACACGTTCCTATAAGTGTTAGTGTGGGGGACAGCTTATTCAACAAAATAACTCATATATGCGACACAGACCCAGCCAAATTAGTTGCTATGTTTATAGAAGACCTACGGGAGAGAGGAAAGGCAATCAGAGAAGAGAAGTCGGAAGGCAGCACAGACCCACCGATATGGGTAGGCTCCCCACAACCCAACAGCGGGAGATTAATAAATCGATTGATGATGTCCCTGTCATTGGATTTAACTCGAGCCGGTATGATATAAATCTCATCAAGAAACATCTGACTCGCCGACACAACATCAAAAGTTTTAGTGGGGAAAAAAACCAACACCACTATATTTATATTCACTCGAGAATTTAGATTTCTAGATGTGTTACTATATCTAGGGCCCGGGACCAGCTACGGCGATTGGATAGAAGCCTACGACTGCGAGACACAAAAGTCTTTCTTTCCATATGAGTGGTTTGACTACCCCAAATAGTTGGAGTATCCGGGGCTCCCACCCCTCAAACACTGGGGTTCGAAACTCAATACTAAGAAAAAGATAACCACAAAAGAGTTGAACACGCGTAAGGGGATTTTCCGAGATAGGAAAATGGAAAAGTTTAGAGATTGGCTGCAGTATTACAACGATTTGGATGCATCTCCATTTTCAAAAGCGCTTGGAAAGATGTGTAGCAGTACCTTCTTAGGTGGACAATAAAAGAGCATGTAAAATCGTACAAAACCAAAGAAAGCATAGCGGCTGCCGCCAAATGCCCACTTCTGTACGCCCCAGACGGGGAAACCTACGACATGCTAAAAGGGGCACTGGTGGGGGGACCCTCAATAGCGTTTTCACGATACGCGGAAGCCGACGTGTCAAAAGTTCGCCCCAACAAGGATGGAGCGGAAAAAACGTGCCAAGCGGTTTTAGGGTTTGACGCGAACGCCCTGTATCTATCTACATTAAATAAGGAGATGCCGTGTGGGAAGGAAACTATAAGGCACATAGAAAACCCCACCCGAGATCTGGACAAGTTTTCTAGGAAAGTTTTGAAGGGGTATTGGTTTGGGTTTGCCGGGGTGGATTTGCGAGGCAAATTTTCAGAGATGGCGCCACTTTTTATCAACCGAGTAGTTGAGGAGGAGGAAGTGCCAGAGCATATGTTAAAATATCTTCAGGACACGGGGAGAAAACGAGGAACGGGCAAGAAACTAGTAGGGGGGCTGTCTGCCCAAAAAGTGTTACTCTATGCCCCACTTCTAAAGCGGTATATAAAACGCGGGTTGGAAGTAACGGCGGTGTACAGGATTATCAATCTGGAAAACCCTTCGAGTAGTTTGTCAAAGAGGTTACAGAGGCGAGGAGAACTGGTGATGTCGAAGAAAGCAAGGCCTTGATAGGAGGGATAATGAAACTGTTAGGGAATTCATGTTGTGGTAAGATGATTGAGTCTCCCGAGGGGCACCTCAATACAACATATACGAAAGACGAGAAATTTGTAGACAAAGCTCTGAGATCTGCATTCTTCCACGATCTGGAGGAGATCGGCGACGCGTACGAGATATCTTCTAGAAAAGCTAAGGCTGTTATGACTAGACCATTTCACTGTGGAATAGCCGTGTATCAGCTAGCAAAATTGAGAATATTGGAATTCTACTACGATTTTCTAGACAAGTATCTGCACCGGGAAGATTTTGAACTAATACAAATGGACACAGACAGCCTGTACATGGGGGTCAGTGTGAAACCGCCACCCAAAACGAACAACGACAAAAGCCTTGACACAATGGTGAAACCACGGCTGCGGGGATAATACGAGAAAGAGAAACGGAGGTGGTTAGCTTGGTGGTTAGCTTGGGATGACTGGAGCAAAAGAGAGCCAGGACATTTTTCGCGCCATAGCTCTATCCAGCAAATGTTACTTTGTGGAGAAACTACCGGAGAAAATGGAGGGATGAGTAAAACATTCCGCCAAGGGGCTGTCTTACAAACAGAACCCTCTCAACTGGGGGCGATATAAGAAAGTGTTGAATTGGGGAAGGCAGAAAGATTTTTCCAAGGGCTGGCACGACATATGTAAAAATAGAGGTTTCAGAATGCGGGACGGGGTAATTAAGACATACTGTCAGAGAAAGTTGGGGCTATCCGCATATTATGATAAAAGAAGAACACTACCAGATAGAATACACACAGAGCCGTTAAATTAGTATTCACCGATGGTAGTTGAAAACCTGATGCAATCGGGGATTGATTTTAAGTTTGGGGGGATAGGTAGTTGAAACCATTGCAGATCGGGGACGGATTTTAGGTAGCCGAAAGTAGCCGTAAAAAGGTAGCCGAGCTATCGCGGTATAATTATGGCTCCCTATATACTATATACTACTGATCTGGGTCCACACCGCTTGTCATTCTGTCTTTGTTCACCAGGTAATACAGTTTGTATCGCGAAATTGGCCAAATATGCACTGCTGATTATATATCATGTGTACAATCAGAATGGACTCCGACCAGCCTGTTCATCCGTGTAGACTGATCTGGGTCCATAGTGCTTGTCACGCAGTGTTACAACAGTTTTCTTCTCAAACCGACATGGCAATGTCACATGGATCATGATATGCATTGTGAATGATTTTTAATTTAAAATCAGGGTTAGCTCAGACCGGGCATCATATACGGTTGAAATCCAGTCTGCTTACCAAGACTAGTGTCGTATAAAACAACTTGACATAAAAGTATACATAACCAAAATGAATGTAGTATAGTATACAGTAACACTATTATGATAGTAACAAGCTTTGACTACACATCTTCTTCCATCCAAATGATAATTTTTGTATAAATATCACTGTTTATATCCGCTTACACTTTACCTCCCCATTCCACATACCCAGCCTATACTCCGCCTCCACTCCGATATCCAACAAACCCATATATATGTCCATTCATGGGCAAAACACACACTTAGTACAAGGCAGCATATACCTCGTAGATAGCTCTATGTATTTTAGTTTTGAAAATACTACAGATAACGCATGACCTTTAAGCTCTGCAGCTTTAATGTGAATGGACTTGGGCACCAATCAAAACGTGCAAAGATGTTTTCGTGGTTTAAACAACACAAGTTTTCAGTATGCTTTTTACAAGAACTTCATTGTACACAGGAAAGAATAAATAATTGGAAAAAAGAATGGGGCCACGATATTTTCCTGAGCGGAAACAGTTCAAATAGTGTAGGTATCGGTATACTATTAAATTTAAATTGTTCATTTGAAATTATAGATTATAAAGACATACCAAGACGATTACAGGTACTAAAAATAAATATATATGATTCAGATTTAGTACTAATAAATATATACGGACCAAATAACGAAGACATAAAATTCTTCACAACAGTTGAAAATTTAATAAAGGAAATAATAGTGAAACTGCAATCATTGGAGGAGATTTCAATAAATGGATAAATTAAATGGCAGACTAGATACGAGTACAAAATGCTTGATAAAAATTAATGATATTATAAATGAAAACGAACTTCACGACATATACAGGCTCAGCATCCAACTACGAAACGGTTTACTTGGCATTCAAATCATAGACCACCTATTGTTTGCAGGTTCAATTATTTTCTATTAACAGCGATTATATTAAATGCTGTAACACACTGCGATATAATCCCTGGATTTATGTCTCATCATTCCGCTATCACTTTACATCTAAACATATCTAATACTATTAGAGGGCCGGGATACTTTAAACTAAATAATAGTATACTATTACAAGCAGAATTTAAAGAAAATATAAAAGAATCGATTCAGGAAACAGTAAATAACAATATAGGTTGTAATCCAATACGATGTGGGAACTAATAAAGGGATCTATAAGAAATGAATCAATAAAGTACTCAAGTAAACAAAAGAAATGTGAAAGGGAAAAAGAAAAGGAAATAGAGCTAGAAATTAAACGGTTAGAAAACGATTTAGAGGACCACCCAACCAATCAATACATAGTAGACGTATTAAACGGTTAGACAACGATTTAGAGGACCACCCAACCAATCAATACATAGTAGACGTAGACAGACTCAATATTGAAAACAATAAGTTGAACGAAATAATTGAAGAAAAAACAAAAGGAATCCTCTTAAGATCAAAAGCTGAATGGGTAGAAGGCTGTGAAAAAACACAAAGTATTTTTCAAACTTAGAAAAAAAGAGATCTGAAGAAAAAACTATGAAGCAATTAACAATAAATAGTACATTACAAAATGATCAAACTATAATACTTGATCATGTAAAACAATACTATATGCATATATATAACGAAAATAAAAATATAGAACATAGTAATAGCAGTTTCTTTAATCACGCCGAACCAAAACTAAATGAAGATCAAAAACACGCATGTGAAGGTCTCATAAATACATTTGAATGCGAAGCAGCAATAAAAGAAATGAAAAATATGAAAAGCCCTGGGTCAGATGGTATAACAGCTGAATGTTACACACTATATTGGAATGACGTAAAAGAACACTACATACATTCAATTAACTATTCGTATGCAAATGGATCTTTAACTGAATTGCAAAAACAAGGAATAATTACTTTATTGCCAAAAAAAGGTAAAAGCACACTTTCAATAGACAATTGGAGACCAATATCAATCCTAAATGTTGATTACAAAATTGCAACCAAAGTTATAAGTAATAGAATTAAGAAGATTCTAAACTCAGTAATTAACATTAAACAAACTGGTCGATATATTGGAGAAAATGTGCGTACACTGATGGAAATAATAAATGAAACAAATGAAACAGACACACCTGGACTAATATTTTTTGCTGATTTTCAAAAGGCATTTGATAGTCTAGACCATAAATTTATAATTAAAGGTATGCACAATCTAAATTTTGGTGAATCACTAATACAATGGATATCACTGTTCTATAAGGATGCAAAAAGTTGCATTTCAAATAACGGTCATTTATCAGATTTTTTTAAAGTGGATAAAGGTGTAAGACAAGGTTGTCCCTTATCTGCATAAAAATTTATTTTATGTATTGAAATATTATCGAGAGAAATCAATCATAATGAAAATATTACCGGTCTATTCTTAGGTGGTACGGAAATAAAACAAACACTATTTGCCGACGATGCCAGTTTTACATTTGACGGGTCACAAAGATCATTTCAAGAGCTTGTAAAAACGTTAGATAAATGTTCCCTTATATCTGGACTAAAACTAAATAAATCAAGATGTACAATTTTGAAGATAGGCACATTAAAGCGTGATCCAAGCCAATGGTGCAATAACAATATGTATACGTGGTCAAGCGACCATGCAACAACACTAGGAATAATATTCACAAACAATAGAGCAAACCTACATGAACTGAATACACTTCCCAAGATAAAGTCATTCCAGCATTGCCTAAATAACTGGAGAAAATGGAACCTATCATTAATTGGCAAAATTACTGTACTAAAGAATTTTGCGCTACCAAAACTAATACATCCACTAACTGTGCTTGAAAACCCAGTAGCTGAAACAATAAATGATAAATGATATAATGTATGATTTTCTTTGGGACAGTAAACCAGATAAAATATCACGTAAAACCATAATTCAAAACTATGAACACTGTGGACTGAGAATTATAAATATTCATGCGTTTATCAACTCACTGAAATGTTCATGGATAAAACGTTGAAAAGGTATACAAAATCAGTTAAAAATAGCATACAATAACGAGCTTAAAACATATGGCGATGATATTATATTTAAACATAATCTTAATGAGAATGACGCAAAGCAATTAGCAAACAGGTATACCTTTTGTAATGAAGTCTTGATCTCGTGGTGCAAAATTAACTTCCAATATTCAAGTACCAACGTAGCACATGAGATTTTATGGCACAACTCTAACGTAAAACTTGAAAGAACCAGTACGATATTTTATAAAGAGTGGTATAACAAAGGTATTATGTACATAAAGCATATATATGATTTTAGAGTAAACGATTTCTACAGTTTCAGTGATTTTAAGGATACATATGAAATAAATGCTGGCGACTTCTTAAAATAGTACGCATTGATAGGCAATATTAAATCTGAATGGAAAGTAAAGATGAGAACAGAATCGTCAAACAACGAGGTGCCGACATACTTAATAAATAAAACATTATCGTCTAAAAGTATAAATACATTGTTTTACAACAAACAAGTTGAATCAATGAGACTACCACAACTAAAACATGTACGAAAATGGGAGATCGAATTAGACAATCAAGAAATTGAATGGAAATATATATTTTCAATAACGTACAAGAGTACAATCAGTACAAAACTTAGAGAATTTCAATATAAATATCTGATGAGAATAATACCAAACAATTCGTTTTTGTTTAAATGCAAACTATAGACTCTAACAAGCACATATTTTGGGAATGCACCGTCATACAACAATTTTGGACTGACGTAATTATTACAAACGAGTAGGCTAGATTATAATCTCAATTTAACATATGAATATATATCATTTTGTAACGCGAAAGTTGCTTGTAAAAAGAAAACAATACTTATTAGTTTTATTATCCTTTTAGCAAAATATTTTATTTTCAGATACAAATATAGTGAATCACAACCAACATTGAAACACTTTAACGCATATGTTAAACAAACAATAAAAATTGAAGAAACAATTGCCACTATGAGAGATAAAGTCAAAAAATTTCAATTAAAATTGAATGACTTTATTCAGTAAGCAAACACCTTTTAACAACACTGCCTTTATCTTACCATATCAATATTCCCAAACCACTATACGTTACCATATAAGAGAGTTTTGACCCTTCTCACCTTCCAATATAAATAAACCTCCTATCCCAATCCGATAATCCAATAGCCTATATAGACTATTTAAAAAAAATTAAAATTCATTGTTACATGCATATCTGCACAATTAAGGAATGTGACCATGCTCTGACAAATACGTATTTGTTTTTCTGTTTGTCAGATCACGGTCTGTTTTTATTCTTTATGCATACATGTGTACACTATATTATTTTTACCATGTTAACTATGTGTATGATTGTATGTTATGTATTATATACATGTAACAAAGAGCATTAAAGATTAATAAAAAACAATTATTACACAGTAAATGAGAATGAAGAAACGCGCTTTCATCTACTGGACACAAATTTCAAACATTATTTGACCTTGGGCATGGGGAAAACATGGGTGAGGTGGGGAACCAAACTATGGATGATAGTAAAAATGTACAGTAAAGAAGTTATCTTTATCATGTTCATTCTGAGTTTATTTTGACTTGCTTAGCAAGTTTTATAACCATGATTGAAATAATAATTGACATAACAATGAAAATGGCATACATCAGTTTATTTCATGTATTCATTCATACTGTGGACAAATTACACAATTATTTGACATTCCATCTAAATGATATAAAATGATTCGGCTGTACACGTACATGCATCACTTAACCGAATACATTTACAATTCTAAGCTTATTATAATATACGTTTGTTGTAGAAACTTCTTTTCCATAAACTGAAATTAAACCACTGAATCGACCCAGATGAACACGTAGATTCACTTAAATCCACTCTTATGTTTTAACCCTGCTAAAATATAAAATTATGTGACAACATGCACCACTATGTTTACATCAGTCACATGAGCACATGAGCAACATACTAAAGCAATTCATGAAAATGATGTCAACAAGCCTGTAAAATGTTTGTATTTTTCACCGGATAATTAGGGGCTTATGGTATTAGTGGCCAGTACCTCATGATCTGCTAGCACACTCCTGCAGCTTGTTTAGGATTTATACTGTTTATTTTGAGCATGGTAGGTGTTTTGCTGACTAAATGGCGAATAGCGCAGACCTTGATCAGACAAATGTGCAGGATGTTCAGGCGCGGATACAGAAATAATTGCAGGGAGGGGGGAGGGGGGGGGGGTGGGGTTCTGTAATTACAAATCGGCGTAGCCGACTTCGGCGAGCGCGAAATAAAGACGGGGGATCTGGGGTCCTCCCCCATGAAATTGTTAAATGCCAGATCGCCGCAGATGCGATTTCCTGACACCTAGGCCACGAAAAAAGTCATCTAACTATTCGAGCATTGTAGATTTTTTTTGATTTTTTTGCCGGGAGCAGGGGAGGGGTCCGGACCCCCTGGACCCCCTAATCGGACACCTATACAGAGCCATGCAATGAATTTGTCATCGCTTATCTCTCCTATTACTGCAACCTACTGGCGTGAGGTGGCGCTGTAAAAATAACCGCTATTACGTAGCAATAGTACAGCTTACCTGATTGGTGGATGAAGGTTTCTTATATAATATCGTTTGGATTTACGGACATCATGTATGTGTTGAATACTTTCTTCGTTTTTGTCGTTTAAAGGTACATGCCCATGCAGTAGGCACAAACTGTTCTTTATAGGAATTAAATAAGTGTATAATTGTGTCACTATTCCACCTGTTCTAAAAATTACAAGTGCCCGCTATACAGATATAATCAATTAGTAATATTTATTTTACTGATAGTGACGCGCGGTGGTATCAGGCTATTTTCATATGCAAATGAGGCATGATATTTTTTAATTATTTATACTAATTAAATGTGTCCCCTGAACAAATTATATTTTCGAAAGATTATCAAGTATGATCATTGCATATCAAAAAATAAATACAGAGAATAAATAGTAATGTCCGTTAACATTTTAAGGAAACACGGTATATATCGCCCCTGATATCAGTGTGTAAATTTACAGCTAATATAAAATGTATAATAATGCGAATCAATACGTGGAATAACGGTGAATGCATGTTTATTTTGCCAGAAAATGTGTCAGATGATGTCTCTGATGTAAGTAAAATTTTGTGCCTACTGAGTGCACATGTACCTTTAATATATACGTTAATCGTTATGCTTTCCTTCGCCTAGTTATACTTCGATAATGTATACGTTGGTTGCAATCGTCTGCGAGGACTATATGTGCGGAAGTCGGTTGTAATTCACGGTCAAACAGACAGCAGAGCCAGAATCAGAACAAATGTGAAATTAAATTTTATATTTCTATTTGTTTACGAAAATGCTGACATAATCTCCGACATTTCGGAAATTTATTCTGCAATGCTTTGCAGAATGTTACTTCAGCATACTCGTGCTTTGACAATTTCGAGTTAAAATAATCCGTGACTCACGTGTGTAGCTATGTTCAAACGGATGGCGCCGGAGGTCATTAATAGTTCGGCATAGCAATCAACTTATCCTATGATTTGACTGCAGGCAAATAGGGAAGTGGATCTTGGGACAGGTGTATTCTGAATTCAATGAAGCCACACCTATTCTATGCTGATTGACGAATCCATTTTGTTTATCTTTCCTAGTCAGTGACAGACGTGTGAAGCTACGTTCAAACGGATGTCAACAATAATGCGACAGGTGTATATTGAATCCGCGAGGCCACACCTATGCCAAGCTGATTGGTTGAGTCCAATTTGACAGACATAGTAGAATATAACAGCACATCAGGGTACTTTCTACAGTTCCGAAAATCCAATCTTGATGTGATTGTTTTTACACATGGATGAATGTTATATTGCAGGACTAAAATTGTGTAACTTGAATGTCCACTCGCTTATTTTCCCGTAAATACTGTTTTCGAATACTAAAATTTTACTAAATCACATATTTTGTTCGTTGACAGATAAAAATAATTAAAAGTATATGTATTAAATGTTCACATGTTCAGTAAATTCTTTTCTATTTCTAATCTATTTTCCTACTGACCTGTTTCAAATAAATAGAAAATTTTTGGACTTGCTGTTAAAAACTAAAGATGTTTTCCGGAAGAAAATCGTTGTTTTGCCAAATGGGGGTTACGTCGAAGGTTGGTACTATATGTGGCTGGAGAAATTGGGTTTGTGTGATTTGTGACCAGTGTAGGTCCTAATCAAATACAACACTCCTGTAGTCTAAATACGATCTAGATTGCATGTTAGTGTGTTTTATTGAAGGAATGCCGAAAAATTCAGATCCTGTTCAGACTGTGCGGATGTACAGGCTGAACTGGATCTACACTGGTCGCAAACGCCCTATAAGCCCCGCGTTGTGTTTGGCTTATTGCACCTTCTCAGTTGCAGTGTGCAGCGGATGTTGACACAATAATCTTCCAACAACACCCACCCCCCCCCCCCCCACCCAACCCCCGTGGCAATTACAGCGACAACATTTGCCACTGCTGTCACCCCGGGCTTTCCTTAATTGACCCCATGTACAGCATTGTTTCATTTTAAGTAGACAAGAATGACGTTATGACAGTTTGACCAGCATAGCACCAGATCCATCTATAACAGCTCTGTCTACTCTGTTGCCCGTCTGATTTAGCATTAAATATAAGTACTATCGGGGAAAACATAGATTGTAGCCTAGCGATGTAAATATAAATACATGTATATACAGACTGGTATCCTACAGCTGTTGAAAATTGCACAGTATGTCCATTTTGTCACCCACTTTCGCATTTCAGTATGTAGTTTGTAACTAGGTCATTCTTATATTTTTACAGTACAGTACAGTCCCATATATTTATATCAGCGGTCTAATAAACTGGAGTTCTAAGTAGTCTGTTGAACTATTACGTGCAATAATCGTATTATGCATACATTTCGGAAGTGCTACTGATACGTCATATGCCCACGTGACCGGAAAGGGAAATAACTGTTAAGTCAAATAAGGGGAAGTTAGTCATGCAGTGACTGCTGGAAAAAACTGGCTGTCCGGAGTATGAAATCCGTAAAAGAACGGCACATACTGGTCGGATTACTGTAAAATTGGTTTTATTTGATATATAAATAATGAATACATAAGCGTATCGCGAAAACAGAAGCTTGTTATATCTCCTTTAAAAACAAGAAAATGTGGCCTTAATTTACTAAAGGTGATAAATATTCATAAACACAGGTGTGAAGGTCAAAATGTGAAGGTCATATTCAGTTCAGCATTGATGTGTGACATTTGTACACAGGTATTGTGTAAACTCCGGTAAAAAAATTAATGTGCGAAAAAGTTCAAAGTTATGAAGGTCAAAGTCATATTAAGGACACCATGGATGCGTGGAATTTGTCCACAAGTGTGATGTATTGAAATAGTATAGTGATCCATCAAGGGATGAATAAGATGACAGAATTGAGAAACTCCTGCGAACTTGTTAATGTGTGACAAAGTTCAAAGTTGTGAAGGTCAACAGGTCAAGACCACATTAAGGGCAGCATGGATGTGTGGCATTTGTCCGCAAGTATGCTGTGTTGAAATATTGAAGTAATTATTCAAGGCATATAGAAGCTATGACAGAATCGGGAATCACTAGTGAACTTCTTAATGTGGGAAAAAGTTCAAGGCTGTGAACGTCAAAAGGTCATATTAAGGGCAGATTGGATGTGTGGCATTTGTCCACAGGTATAATGAGTTGACATTGTAAAGTAATCCTTCAACGGATATAGAAGTTACGATGAAACTACACTTCATTCACTGTTGTCACTTGTTGTTGTTCAGAATGGTTGTGGCATTGCTAAATCATGGATGGCAAAATCACTGTCTTGTAACCAGAATATCTATGCAGTCAAAACAACTTCATAGGCACTGTGTATGATCAGTTTCTTCAGTACACAGTAGGGAATTCATCTATGGTACTAGGCTCAATAACTTCAACTTTAACAATTTGACACGGACCATGTAAATGACTGGCAATATGTTTGGTACATTCCAGTCTTATTTAGTTCATTGTCTATTGTCTATGACAATGTTTTGCTTCAGTTGTTGGTTGTGGTACAGGTGGGAAAGTTCTTCGGCTGGAACGAAATACCATCAGACTGCAGTCACAAGCGTTTCCAAAATGTTTCAGGACTGTTTTTCTAGGCATTGTGAATGGGCCGGAGCCCTTCAGTTTTGTGAAAAAAAACCCGTATGATATGCGACAAAGTTGGGGAAAATATGAACAGACCATGGACAGGCCTCTCTTCATGATTCCACATGGGCATATATGTAATAGTTATACATGTAGTTCACATATTGAATTGATAATAAATTAATTTTGAGCAAGCGCTAGCAAGCAAGAAAGTAGTTTATTATAAATTAAATATGTGAACTATAACTTCCTTTTTGTATACCCAGCCCACTGCGAAGCTCAGCCCCTAAACATGATTTTGAATCGCTATACTAGTATGTGATTGGCGGTGCAACATGAAGTGAGCGCATGTGTGGGCAGTAATATGCTTTGCGTCTTGTGAACTGATGACAACAAGACATCAAATCAGTTCTAAATATAGCGCTGAACATTTAATGATTATGTTAATACATTTTTGGCGATAGCGTCGCAATATGCGATTAATTGAGACGAAATGCATTTCTTTCATTGGTCGAGAAAGTAGGGTAAACAATAAATACATATAATGGTTATTCATCATATGAGCAGAAACAAAACAAGAAAATGTGGTCTGTCAACACGAAAGCCCCCGATGTCAGATTGGAGAAGATTGGCAAACTTCTTAACCGAAATAAAAAAAGTGCTTAAGCAGGGTTGTGAAGGTCAAAAGTTCAAGGTCAGATTCAGGCCAGCATGCAGTGTTGATGTTTGATTGTTGGTTTGTTTATTTTGTAATTTCCTTTTCTAGCTCGACTATTCGAAGAATAGTGAGAGCTTATGTAGTCACCCCGGCGTCGGCGTCGGCGTCGGCGTCGGCGTCGGCGCGGCGCGGCTCGGCGTCGGTGTCGGGCGTCGGGAGTCGGCGTCGGCGTCGACGTCGGCGTCGGCGTCACGCCTTGGTTAAGGTTTTTAGTCAACCGTGTATATGGAATAATCCTGGCCCTACACCCACCATACTTGGACAACTTCATCTCCTAGTGATGTACATCAACAACCCCTGACCTATATTTGACCTTGACTTACATTTAACCTAGAATTAGTTAGTTAATTCCCCTTGGTTAAGGTTTTTAGTCAACCTTGGTTAAGGTTTTTAGTCAAGCTTGTACATGGAATACTATTGTGCATACATACACCATACTTGGACAACCTTTTCTCATAGAGATGTACATCAATAACCCCTGATCTATATTTGACCTTGACCTACATTTCCCCTTGAATTACTTAGTTAATTCCCATTGATTAAGGTTTTTAGTCAAGCTTGTAGATGGAATACTCCTGGCCCTACACCAACCATACTAGGACAACTTCATCTCCTAGTGATGTACATCAACAACCCCTGACCTATATTTAACCTTGAATTACTTACTTAATTCCCCTTGGTTAAGGTGTTTAGTCAACCTTGGTTAAGGTTTTTAGTGAAGCTTGTACATGGAATAATATTGTGCATGCAGACACCATACTTGGACAACCTTTTATCATAGGGATGTACATCAATAACCCCTGATCTATATTTGACCTTGACCTACATTTCACCTTGAATTACTTAGTTAATTCCCATTGATTAAGGTTTTTAGTCAAGCTTGTAGATGGAATACTCCTGGCCCTACACCAACCATACTAGGACAACTTCATCTCCTAGTGATGTACATCAACAACCCCTGACCTATATTTAACCTTGAATTACTTACTTAATTCCCCTTGGTTAAGGTGTTTAGTCAACCTTGGTTAAGGTTTTTAGTGAAGCTTGTACATGGAATAATATTGTGCATGCAGACACCATACTTGGACAACCTTTTCTCATAGAGATGTACATCAATAACCCCTGATCTATATTTGACCTTGACCTACATTTCCCCTTGAATTACTTAGTTAATTCCCATTGATTAAGGTTTTTAGTCAAGCCTTGTAGACTGGAATACTCCTGCCCTACAACCAACCATACTAGGACAACTTAACATCTCCTAGTTGATGTACATCAACAACCCCTGACCTATATTTAACCTTGAATTACTTACTTAATTCCCCTTGGTTAAGGTGTTTAGTCAACCTTGGTTAAGGTTTTTAGTGAAGCTTGTACATGGAATAATATTGTGCATGCAGACACCATACTTGGACAACCTTTTATCATAGGGATGTACATCAATAACCCCTGATCTATATTTGACCTTGACCTACATTTCACCTTGAATTACTCAGTTAATTCCCATTCGTTAAGGTTTTTAGTCAACCTTGGTTAACGTTTTTAGTCAAGCTTGTAGATGGAATACTATTGTGCATACAGACACAATACTTGGATAACTTTTTCTCATAGGGATGTACATCAATAACCCCTGACCTATATTTTACCTTCACCTACATTTAACCTTGAATTACTTAGTTATTTCCCCTTGGTTAAGGTTTTTAATCAAGCTTGTATATGTAATCCTCCTGGGCGTACATCAACCATACTTGGAAAACTTCATCTCCTAGTGATGTACATCAATAACCCCTGACCTATATCTGACATTGACCTACATTTAACCTTGAATTACTTAGTTAATTTCCCTTGGTTAAGGGTTTTAGTCAACCTTGGTTAAGGTTTTTATGCAGGCCACGGCCACCTTGTTTGTCAAGCTATGTGTACATCGACAACCTGTGCTGTTGTCCTACAGCTCTTGTTATTTCTCTTTGTTACACATAATACACACTTATACATACATGCATTATACAATTACAATTCAGTTGTACAAGTATTCAACCGATCTGGCTATATTCTGACAAACAAAATATATATGTTAAATTATTGTCAGAGTACCGCCTTATCGGCACGATAAATGACATGCAGGCGTGTACCAGTATATATGAGGGCAACATTGAGTTTATTATAACATAGTATACACATATATATATAGGGATAGGGGTATATTACAGGGCAGTTATTGGGCTTAATATGATCACCGTGGAAGAAAAACAATAAGGTAATATTAGGCAACCTCAATAAAAAATAATTGTGTGGAATGATTCTCATTAGGTATTTATACTGGAATGCTCTCAGTTTGGTACTTATAGTACATTTGTAAGGTAGCGGAAAGATATTTTTCCAATCCATATTCTGAACGTTCATTTTCCCATTGTTCAACGTGTTTTAATGTGTTTAATCTCATCGATTTTATCTGTATATTGTATACTATTTTATTGGGGTTTTCAGCTGATATGATTTTCGAAATTAGATACTCAGGTAGGTCAGTGTTTATAGGTTCTGTTTTAAGTTTTTCTTTCCAATCAGTTTTAATATTACCTATCAATGTGTAGAACCGCAGAAAAGGTAGATTATATAAGTTTTTTAAATCATGGAATTTGTAGAAGTCCTTTATTCTGTAGTCATATATGTTTTTAATATATAGTATACCTTTATTGTACCAATCTTTATAAAATATGGCATTGTTATTGTTGAGTTTTATGTTTGTATTGTGCCATAAAATTTCGTTGGAAATTAGAGGGCATGTTTGTTTAAAATTAATTTTACTACATGAGATAATAATTTGGCTTAACAATGTATACTTTTTGATTATATGTTTTGCATCACATTGATTAAAATTGCTTTTAAACACTAAGTCACCACCATGATTATTTTGTTCGTTAGTATAAGCTGAATTACACTGATTTTGTGTACCTTTTAGTCTTTTTATCCACGAGGTTTTTAACGAATTTATAAATGCATGAATATGTATCATTTTAAGTCCACAATTTTCATAGTTCTGGATGATTACTTTCCTTGATATCTTATCTGGTTTGCCGTCCCAAAGAAATTCATACATGCAATTATTAATTTCCGTAACTATTACATCTGGCGGATTTTCTAGTACTGTTAGCGGATATACAAGTTTGGGAAATGCAAATGTTTTAGTACAGTTATCTTTCCAATCAATGTTAAATTTCATTTTTTCCAGTTATGTAGACAGTTTTGGAATGACTTAATTTTGGGCATTATATTTAATACATGCAGTTTCGTTTTATCGTTTGTAAATATTATACCTAGTGTAGAGGCTTGGTCATTTGACCAGGTATATAAATTGTTGTTGCACCATTTATTCGAGTTATTTCTACTTATTCCTAATTTTAAGATAGTACATTTTCCTTTATTTAATTTTAAACCTGAAATTTTGGCAAAATGTTCCAAAGTTTTAATCAATTCCTTGAAAGATTGTTCTGAACCATCAAGTGTAAAACTTGCGTCGTCTGCGAATAATGTTTGTTTTATATATTTACCACCAGGAAATTTACCTTTTATGTTTTCATTGCTGTTTATTTTTCGTGACAGAAGTTCTATACATAAAATAAAAATGTAAGCAGACAATGGACAGCCCTGTCTTATTCCCTTTTTAATTTTGAAATAATCTGGTACATGACCATTATTAAAGTTACAGTTTTTTGCGTCTTTGTAGAATAAAGAGACCCATTGAATAAGTGATTCTCCGAAGTTAAGATGCTTTAAGCATTTAATTATAAATTTATTATTTAAGCTGTCAAATGCTTTTTGAAAATCAGCAAAAAATATAA
This sequence comes from Conchocele bisecta, assembly GCA_029237695.1. Lineage (NCBI taxonomy): Eukaryota > Metazoa > Mollusca > Bivalvia > Lucinida > Thyasiridae > Conchocele > Conchocele bisecta. Next base: position 74,988,488 of record CM055271.1, on the reverse strand, counting down.
GTCCAGATTTTTTTGATTTTATTCGCGTCATCAATTAATTCCATGAGTGTTCGTACATTTTCTCCAATATAACGGCCTTTTATGAATCCAGTCTGATTGACATTAATTAGTGAATTTAGTACTTGTTTTATTTTATTGGCTATTACTTTTGTGGCTATTGGTCTCCAATTGTCAATGTAACGCGTGTTTTTGTCCTTTTTATACGACCGTTTTTAAAAAACGGTACGTATTATGTTTTACCGCACGGCGGGCGGGCGGGCGGCTGAAGAAAAAGCGCATAGTTCGTGTACACAACTCCTCCGAAACCGTTCAGTCGATCGATCTGAAACTATACACACGTCTTCTACACATATTGAAGATGTGCACCTTGGTGTTTTTATGCCGAAAAAATATTTTTTAACAAAAATATCGCCTTTTTAACTTAGCCATTTATTCTTCATTTTTCTATACATTTCTATATACGGTACAGAGTTTGTGTACACAACTCCTCCGAAACCTTTCAGTCGATCGATCTGAAACTATGCACACGTCTTCTACACATATTGAAGATGTGCACCTTGGTGTTTTTATGGCGAAAAAATATTTTTTAACAAAAACATCACCTTTTTAACTTAGCCATTTTTTCTACATGTTTCTATACAATTCTATGTACGGTACAGAGTTTGTGTACACAACTCCTCCGAAACCGTTCAATAGATCGTTCTGAAACTATGCACACGTCTTCTACACATATTGAAGATGTGCGCCTTTGTGTTTTTATGCCGAAAAAATAGTTTTTAACAAAAATATCGCCTTTTTAACTTAGCCAATTTTTTCTACATTTTGCGATGCAATTCTATATACAATACAGAGTTTGTTTACACAACTCCTCCGAAACTGTTCAGTCGATCGTTCTGAAACTATACACACGTCTTCTACACATATTGAAGGTGTGCACCTTCGTGTTTTTATGCCGTTCATTATTGTATCCAATTCCCTATCATTTCTACTTTACACTATACTTTTCTATCTCTGCCTAAATTAGTATACATGTTTAGCACAACGAGATGAAGAAATAATGCTATAGACTTTCAAATTCTCATTAATGTTTCTTGCCTTGGTGACAGCTTCACATTTCTGCATCTTCGCTGTCTGGCCCATATTCGACGGGCGTATTTTTTGACTTGCGGCACTCTTGTTTGGTAATAAAGTAATTAGTCCTTGCTTTTGTAATTCAGTCAAAGATCCATTTTCAAAAGAATAATTAATTGAGTTTATGTAATATTGTTTTATATCACTCCAGTAAGTCTTATATAACTCAGCATTTAAACCGTCTGAACCAGGACTCTTCATATTTTTAATTTCCTTTATATATATTATAGATGATTGACATTCGTGATCGTTTATGAGACCCTCACATGATTGTTTTTCATTTGAATTTAACTTTTTCTCTGTTGAATTAAGAAAACTCGGTTTGTAATAATATGCTTTTGTTTAGTTTAAAATAGCCAGGTCCTCTAGTTGTTTCAGATAAATTTAAACTTAATGTAATTACGGAATGATCAGATAGGAATTCTGGTATTATATAACAGTTCGTAACAGTGTTTAATAAATTAGATGTTATAAGAAAATAAAATCTAATCTGCAAAACATTGGTGGTCTGTGATTTGAATGCCAAGTAAACCGTTTTGTGTCTGGATATCTTAGCCTGAATATATCATATAAATCATTATTACTAATAATGTCATTTACTTTTTCAGAACACCTTTTGTTTGTATCTTTTTTACCGTTTACCTTATCCACTTCAAAATTTAGTACATTGTTTAAGTCTCCTCCTAAAATTATAGTTTCACTATTATTTTCTATAACTAGTTGTTCTAAAGATGTGAAAAAATCTGTCATCTGTATTTGATCCATATATATTTATTAGCGTTATAGTTGAATCATATATTTTAATTGTTAATAGTTGCAATCTTGCTAGTATTATTTCTTTGTGTTCTATTATTTCGTACGTTTGGGTTAAATTTAGTAAAATTCCAATACCTTTACTGTTAGAGCTATTTCCACTAATAAATATTTCTTGACCCCACTGCTTTTTCCATATTTCTTTATTTTCTTGGGTACAATGGAGTTCTTGTAGAAAATATATTGAAAACTTATTTTGTTTCAGCCAGTTAAAATTCTTTGTACGTTTAAACTGATTCCCAAGCCCATTGACATCGCATGTAACGTCCTATTAACAGCTAAGGTAATGTAAGGCCGGGCAAACGAGTTCAATCCCGTTTTAACCTGCTGCATTGGGGGGAAAATCCCAAAATCAGAACGGAATATTTACATCGAGAAAAAACACATTCAGCCCTGAAATTAGAATAATCTGATCTGGTGCCAGGTCCATACCACACCAAAGTTATTTGGCCCCTTCTCAAAAAATAGGATTACGAATAAAAGTATGAAACAATTTGCCGGCTTCTCCTCTTGTTGGAAATAAGAACATGTTATGTGTATGCTGAATTAAATTCCGCATAGCAGCAGTTTCAAACAAATAATTAGCGGCAGTAATAACTTAAATGTATTACCTTTCTATTTGTGTATCGGTCAAGTGTCTGTCGTTGGAAATATCTGGGTAAAGGCTTGTAGTATTCTGCAATCGGGGAACTTGGACTATTTTCGGCTCCCGCTTGCTTGTTGATGAGCACTGGGAACCAGTACAACTTCAAGCCAAACGCAGGGAATCAGTCGCACAGTCGATCTTAGCGCATAAACCGTGATTTTTACGTCCTCTTTAGAGCATTTTTTATAAATGTAAATATTCTTTTAATTACTATTGTGCGTGTTTATGAAATATAAGTCAATTTAAATATCTTGGCAACATTATAAGTGTGCAGAATAACGCGAGAAAGTCGGCACTATTTCGTGCGGATACACGGTTTTGACCTCAGTTTTGTAGCGAATTCCGTTCAAAAAAGGCCCTGTTTGGTTACGGAGACATCATTTGACGCAACCTTTATGACCATTGAACGCGAAAAGATGACGAAGTGGACTGAATGTACCCTACATATGATGCACAGGAGCCCAAGGTCAAATGACTTAGCATTTATTTGTAAAGCTTACGTTAAAGTTTTTCAAATTGCTATATCTAGATGTGACAGCTTGCGATATCAACTTGAAACATCATAAACACATTGATCACCATTTATTGTTATTAATGAGCATACTACACCAATATCCAGGGTCAAGCACTTTGAATTTCAATCCAGGCGTCATCGGGGAGCAATTGTCGGATTTACCGACCAGCTAGCGTTTAGTAGAAATTATTTCCTTGTGCCGAAACGTCGCAAAAGTGGGTTCCTGGTTTCTGTAGAATTGTTCAACATATTGTATTAAATTGCGGTAAGCTTACAATAACATTGTTTCTGTTTCACCACTTGCAAGGCTTATCTGAGACCAAGTGCCTTTAACTATGCTTGAAACGCCGGACACGAACGTATTCGCCTGCTGACTTTACGAAGATGTCTGATCTGTATATAGAACATGTTGTGGCAGCATATGATAATTGAAACGCCGGACACGAACGTATTGGTCTGTAGCTACAATAATCGCCTCCGATATGTTATCTCGCAAGAGGTATGGAGCTGGGTAGCAATTCTGTTTCTAATTCTTCTGCTGACTTTCCAAATATGTCTGATCTGTAAATAGAACATGTTGTGGAAGCATATGAGAATTGAGAGATAATTAGCATGTGCTGTCAAACTGTTTTACCATTTAATTCCAGGCTTAACGCAACAAACGACATAGACATCGTCACCAGAGGGCTGGAACTGCAGACGAATTATACTCGGGCGTCGATCCAAACGGAAGATAATGATGATCGCGGTGTATATCTAAACGGTATTGACATGATGGAACAGCGTTCGGAAATACTAAGTAATCAGAGACACGCGAACAACTGGACTTCTGTGGAGCGAAACATAAAGACAGAAAACGACGACAGGCGATCACAAACAGTTCACGTAAAACAGACGGCGCAGTCAATGCCACGGGCTAACGACACCGCAAGGACAGTGTACCGAATGGTTTGGTTTCAACTGAGCGGTGGCTACGGTGGGGCCGTGAAGGATAATGTAGATTTAGCGCAATGTGAATACAAATACTGTTCATTAGAATTCATGCACGTGGAGATAACCGATGACAATCTGACAATTCCAGACGCCGATGCGATTATATTCCAGGGGAATCAAATCCTACCGAAGCATCCGCCACGGAGAAATTCGAGCCGCCAGGTGTTTGTTTTCTTCGATATGGAGAGCCCGCCGTATATCCATTATCAGATTTACCAGGTACAGTGAAACCTCTCTAAACCTGACACCCTGGTAGGTCCCGTCCGGCAGCTCTCACATATCAGCCGGCGTCCGCGCTATTTTTCTAATCGCAGGAGTCGCCGGGAGATTTAGAGCCCGTGGATGAATCGGGCGAATTTCATGTCTACGACGTGTGCCCTCACATATTAGACGGGGCCCGGGTGGTACCCTTTGAACATTGTATCACAGTGGAGACAGTGCGCCCGCTAGGGCGTCGGCCGGACGCCGCTAGATAATCTGGCGGGCGCCGGCTGATCAAACAACAGATCGGTAGGCGTCCTGGCGGGATCCGTGAGGGGGCCGTGAGGGTCCCGTGAAAATCCCACGTCGCCCGGCGGATTTGTTTTCCAATAATTTACGTTAAAATCTTCATGCGACCACCAGATCACTGGTCGGTTTCCGGCAGGCCGCCGGGCGGGGCCATAGCGACGTGTCTACGGGCTTGCAACGACATAAAATCGCGCTTGGAAAATCACAGTCACGTTTTCACGCCCGCGGCGTTCGTGCGACCTCTAAAAATCGCAGCGGAGCCCGTAGAAATCGGGCAGCGCCCGGCCGGACGCCTCGCGAAAATGCCCTTTTTGGCCCATTTTAGGAGTCGCGTTGGCGACGCGACCGATATGTGAGGGCCGCTTAAGAGAAGATTCGCTGTAAATCAGGCATGTGATATGCGGTCACGAACAGACATTATCATCTGAGATAAATGACCAAAAAAAACTCATAAAAATAAGATCACTGGTGTTTTCTTGGTGTCCGGTTTAGAGAGGTTCCATTGTACAATTGTACTTATTCCATGAGTCTTTTGTTCTGTTCACTTCGTTAAATCAGTTATTCTGCAATAACTAATAGTTATTCTGCAATAAGCACTCGTGAAAAATATGGACATTTCACACCACGAGATGAACATATATGTCATATTCGTTGCAAAAATATGAATATTCTATTTATTATATACCGCTCCATGGAAATTAACAGTTTTTTAGACTGTATACGGTAATGAATGTGTATTTGCAGCCTATTTGCGCGTTATGATTATAGATAGCTGAAGTAGTCGTATTTTCACCGGAAGTTGTTTATTTCATCGATGAGAACATATGACTGATTTACATTGTATAACTATGTCTTTCATGGGTAGGTATATAATAAAATCGGTACTTCTCAATTCCACCCGACAGGTAGACAATTTGTACCATTAAATGTAACTAGCTGGCAACCGGCCACATCGGCCTTCGACCTGCCAGTTGCGAGGCGGGTGCCTTTATCAAATAGGCGACAGCGATTTGTTAACGTGATATCAAACACATGGCTGTGAGTGGAGAAATGGGGCTTATGGGTTTTGCTTTTGTAGATCTGCCTATGCATCCGCAGTCAGATCAGGATCTACACTGTGCGCCATTCCGTCACTGAAACACTGGTCATGCTTTTAGCAAGCCATGTACGATCGTTATCAGGCTACAGAAGTGTGCTACTTGATCAGGAGCTACACTTGTCATAAATAGTATACACCCCATTTCGCCAGCCAGAGTCACATATGAGACAAGCCATGCGATTTTGTACCTACGGACATCTGTGATATTTCATGAAATATATTTACATAGTTTCCGTCAAATACTTCAGAAGTTGACACAAATTTCAGAGTACATGCGGTCAACTTTTGACTTCATTTATGAAAAATTTGTTAAATTTTGTAAATGTATTTCATGAAATAACGCAGTTATCAGAAGGTACAAAATCGCATGGCTTGTCTCATATCAAAACGTATGACATCGTGTTTTCTATATCCCAGTCCCCGCCGTGGAGAGGTGTGTTTAATTGGACGCTCACCTACAGAACGGACTCGGACTTGTTCAATCCGTATGGACTTCCTCTCCGGAGGCAGCCGGGAGACCAGTCTATGCCACCGGCACACTACAGTTCCATATTCAAGAAGAAAATGAAAACGGCGTTCTGGATTGTAAGCCACTGTCCGTCACAATCAAGACGGGAACAATACGCCGAGCGTCTGTCGCAATACATTGACGTTGATACGTTCGGGGCGTGCGGATTACACGACGAATGCTATAGACGTAACAACAGCAAATGTCTGCCAGACTTCGCCACGCGGTATAAGTTTTACTTGGCGTTTGAAAATAATCTTTGTGAAGACTATATTACCGAGAAATTTTATAAAATATTGGAGCTGGATACAATAGCGGTAGTACGTGGAGGCGCGGACTATCGGTCTCTTGTACCAGCCGGTACGTATATAAACGCAGCGGACTTTGGCTCGGTGAAACAACTAGCGGATTATCTCAAGGAGGTTGGGTCCAGCGAGGAAAAGTACACGTCGTTTCTGAAAGCTAAACGTGAATACAGTGGCAGCAGAATTGCATATCAGCGCACGTTCTGTGAACTCTGTCGACGATTGAGGGATGTAGAGCGATACAGGAGATCATACACGGATATAGGTCACTGGTGGACGAACGGCACGTGTCACGCTATAACAGACCTTATTTAACACTTTTTCCCGAAAATACAGTGGAACCTCTCTAAACCGGACACCAAGAAAACACCAGTGATCTTATTTGTTGGTCCTTTATCTCAGGTGATAATGCCTGTTCGGGATCGCATAACACACGACTATGGCTCAGAATGATCAAATGCCTGATTTACTATAGGAATTAATGGCATTTTTGTGGAATTTATCGGGGTATAAACTTGGAAAAGTCGCGGGAATACTGGACGAAGGCCGGAAGGCATCGTCCAGTATTCCCGCGACTTTTCCAAGTTTATATCCCCGATAAATTCAACAAAAAGGCCATTAATTCCTTATAATTCCAGCATTTGAAATAAATTCATCAAGAAAATGTATTTATTTTCCGTTTTCTTAAGAATTATTTTAACTGTGCCTGACGGTTACGGAAAGTAGTTCGGCATTGGAGTTTACTGGGATATAAATTCTGGACAGAGACTTGCTACGGACCAATCAAATGTTAGGTAAATATTTTTGTGCTGGAATTATAGTGAAACCTCTCTAAGCCGGACACCCCGGGGACCTGTTTAGAGAGGGTTCACTGTACCAACTTTCTCGCTCTCTGACAGAAAAATAAATTGCACAGACGTATATGTTGCGACCATTCATTTGAAACGTCTCGCTGAGACGGTTGAAATGAGTGCTAACTACATATACATGTACTTTCATCGAGAAATGATGAAAACATAAAAACATGTGTTTATAAATTAAGATACATGTACCTGTGAATGTATATCCGACATGCAAAGGTTTACATTTTTAGTAGAATAGACGCTTCTTTGTACATAATGTTAATAAAATATTAATTTCAGGAGACGCATTTCATTAGCATAAATAATTAAAACATATCACGCCTCATTTGCATATGAAAATAGTCTGATACCACCGCGAGTCACTATCAGTAAAATATTTTACTAAATGATTATACATTTGTATATGAATAGCTGGCACTCGTAATTTTAGCAGGTGGAATTGTGACACACGTATACACCTATTTAATTCCTATAAACAAGTTGTGCCTATAGAGTAGGCATGTACCTTTAAATCGAAAACAAATATAATTGTCCAAAAAGTTTTGTTTTTCGACCCTTCTCTTCACTATGCAGCTCATTTTTCGTCCCATGACCAAGGCTTCACGGATGTCTCTGGTTTTACCAAATGTACATTGCCTGTGCATGATTTAATAGGGCGAGGACATTGGAAATACATTGTACATGTATAGTAAACGTTGAAAAATGATACCGTGAGTGGACAACAACAACCATGCACGTGTCTCCACCTACATTCTGTCCACTTCGTCATCTTTTCGCGTTCAATGCTAAAAGAAATGGCGTCAAAGGATGACTCCGTAACCAAACAGGGGCCTTTTTTGAACGGAATTCGCTACAAAACTGAGGTCAAAACCGTGCATCCGCACGAAATAGTGCAGACTTTCTCGCGTTATTCTGCACACTTATAATGTTGCCAAGATATTTAAAGTGACTTATATTTCATAAACACGCAACATAGTAATTAAATGAATATTTATATTTTTAAAAAATGCTTTAAAGAGGACGTAAAAATCACGGTTTATACGTTAAGATCGACTGTGCGACTGATTCCCTGCGTTTGGCTTGAAGTTGTACTGGTTCCCAGTACTCGTCAACAAGCAAGGTGAAGCCGAACATAGTTCAAGTTCCTCGATTGCAGAAGACTACAAACATTTACCCAGGTATTTCCAACGACAGACACCTGACCGATACACAAGTGGAAAGGTAATACATTTAAGTTATTACTGCCACTAATTATTTGTTTGAAACTGCACACAACTTGTTCTTATTTCCGACAAGAGGATAAGCCGGCAAATTGTTTCATAATTTGGCCACCGGAATCGTTACAACGCTTTAAATGAATGCACGGACAGTAGCGATGGATGATAAATGAGCAGTCAGTTGTGTTACGTTTCTGCAGTTGATTAATTGATTGATTTGTTGGTGTTTAACGGCCTACCAACAGCTAAACATATGGCCGGGAGGGTGGACAAATAGGGCTCATGGGTGTTGTGACCAGTGTAGCTCCTGATCAAATTGCACGCTCCTGTGGCCTGATAAGGATTTATGTTGATTGTAGAAGCCTAGCGGGTATTTCATTGAGAGACTGGCGAGCAGTGCAGATCCTGATCAGACTGTGCGGATACACATGCTGATCTGGATCTACGCTCGTCGTAAAACCCGTAAGCCTATTTATCAAGTCCCAGTCACAAATTAAGGTTTAATATACAATATTGGCATTCACGCCTGGTTCCATCACTAAAACAATATTCGGTAATCTGATTGCAATAAGGGTGCCTGACACTGGATCGGGATATTTTGTTCTCGGTATGGAAAGGATGATAGTGTAAATTGACCGATATTTGCAGAAGTAGAAATTTAGTTCTCTTATCAGATGAGCTGATTATCTTGAATTAATGCACATGCGTGGGTTCTACAGATAATCAAACATGGTTCGCTACGCTCACTCGTTTGATTGGCGTAAGGACCCACTCACCTATGCATTGTTTCAATATAATTAGCTCGCTTGGCTAAATAATGGTATTTAATACAAAAATATTATTTCTCTATGGGAATTTAACATGGAAATGACATACAAACTATAAAGAAAACGAAAGCTAAATTTTGAAAATTATTCATTATTTCAGAATTTAGAATAAAAGATGTTTCACTGTTATCCTCGTGAATGTTTAAAGGTACATGCCCACTCAGTAGGCACAAAATGTTTTTTTATAGTAATTAAATACGTGTATACTATAATTGTGTCACTATTCCACCAGTTCTAAAAATTGCGAGTGCCCGCTATACAGATATAATCATTTAATAATATATATTTTACTGATAGTGACTCGCGGTGCAGTGCAACCCCTCTAAACCGGACACTCGAAAAAAATGATATTTAATTTACATGTGTTTTGCTGTTATGTATCTCTGATTACAATGACGTTTCATGACTGCAAAACACTAGAATGTCCCATAAAGCACTAACATGTCTGATTTACAGTGGAACATCCCAAGGTGTCCGGGTTTGGACAGGTTCCACTGAACGTGTACATTTATAAAATAAATATGTTTAAATGAGCATAAGAATACACATATAAAATACCCAATTTTACTTCGAACAGACAGCTTATATCTGCAGTCTGTCCACAGTTCAATCGGTTATATATCTGCATAAACAATAAATCCCGACATCTATTCAACTAAATGTGAAACAATCAGCGTAGACTCCGACCAGAACGCACATCTGTGCGATCAAAATCTGAGTCCACACAGCTTGTCATTATAATATTAACTGCATCAGAATATTTTGCAAATTAATAGCGATAGCCTTTTGAATTTGACAATAATTGTATGTATTGTGAGATCCAATAGTGTGAATCCATCCACATCGGGCATAACCATGGTCTGATCGGCTCCACACTATAGGTCGCTGACATTGTTATACATGTTTGTTATTTATAGATACAAATATATATATACATGTATAAATAAACGGGTTGTCCACTGACAATCCAAAAAAAAAATAAAAAATAAAATAAAATGATAGTGACTCGCGGTGGTATCAGGCTATTTTCATATGCAAATGAGGCATGATGTGTTTTGATTATTTATTCTAGTCAAATGCGCCGTCACCTGAAAATATAATATTTTCGAGATATAAAGTATGATCATTGCACATCAAAAAATAAATACAGATAATACATAGTAATGTCCGTTAACATTTTAAGGAAACACGGTTATCGCCCCTGATATCAGTGTGGAAATTGACATCTGATATAAAATGTATAATAATGCCAATCCATACATGGGGTAATGGTGAAATAATGTTTATTTTGCCAGACAATGTCTCGGATTATGTCTGATATAAAGAACAGTTTGTGCCTACTGGGTGGGCATTCTCCCAACATGCAGAATTTATTTTCGTAATACAATTATTATTTGACTAAAGTTTGTGAAATAAAAATAAGTCTCATTCTTAAATGTTGCTTAGTAGTAATAATAGTTGAAAATTGTTTTGTATGGTGGCATATATTTGCCATCAAGATGTCGACATAATTTATCGCAACATGTTGACTTAAATATCATGATATGTCAACATAAGTTGCCACAAGTCAACATAATGTGAGTTATCACAATTAGTCAACATACTATTACGAGGTTGAGGGTTCGTACTGTTTATTTTGATTTTATAATTGTTCTTCGTTGTTGTTTGTATACGGGGAATTAGCTCATTATGTCCAAATAATGAATTTAACAAATAACCACGTTTAACCGTTTTATTTTATATGTTTCTTGTTTGTTGTCATGTCAATACATTACCAAATACAAATGTAACATGTTGAAGATCTCCAAACCCACTGCCAGCGCGCCAAACGGCGGCTGTATGTCCGTTTATTACTTGTACATGATGTTTCCTTGTGAAAACTATTTTGCAACTCCCGGAATATATTTCCAATTTTCAATTGCAAACATACTGTATACACTAGATTAACCAATGAAATTGTTTATTATGCACCATGTGATATCAGAATGTATTATCTAATTTACATATTGTCCCTATGGCGTTTATTCAGGGGCCCAGGTCTGACCGTGGACAAAGAGTCAACTTTCTTTGTCAACTTGTGTACTTATCGGTTCTCAGCTTGGACGGTTTATGGCTTAATCTTGACAGCGTTGCATAACATACAGACGAATTAATGGCCATGCGATATGCAGATTTTCGACTTTAAAATCTGTAAAAATTAAAAGAACTTTCGCAATTCTTTGAATAAAAGGTCAATATTATTCCTGACTTTGAAATAAATACAATATTTAGAATCCATGTAAAATAACAAACATTCTGATATAAATATTGACCGAAATCGACCAATAATTATATACATTTTGTATTTGACATCTTTGTTAAATGATTGTCTCTTGAATAACACAACTACAGATATAAAATGTATAATACTGCCAATCAATTTGTGAGATAGTTATGAATGAATGTATATTTTCCAGAAATGTCTCAGATGATGTCGCTGATATAAACATGTTGTGCCTACTGAACGCGCATGTACCTTGAAACTGTACTAGCATTATCTCCCCCTTTTCGACTTAGAATTTGGCAATTTTGCCTTGTAACTTGTATAACTTTTGAAACAGTAATAACTACAGACTTGACAGTTGGTATGTAGCTTCCTTATGATGAGTAGATGCACAAAGTTTATTTCGATTTTTGATTCGAGCTCCCCCCCCCCCCCACCCCCACCCCCATTAATAGAATGTCACACTTGCCTCGTTTATTATCAACGCTATATATGTGGCATCCGTGTTCTATGACACCTTTTCTAGTAGTTAATAACTTTTTGATGAATGTAGTACGAGTTACACAAAATGCAACTGGACCGATTTTAAGTCTGAAACATTTTATTCGCACTTTACAGCCAACATGAGACGTCAGCGCGTTGATATATTTAGTTTCATAAACACCAACATTGACGCAGGAGTTACGGCCCTTGTCAACATATATCAGTCCGCAGCTGAATGTATGAGATCGCGTAGTACAGTTAATCGTAATGAAAATTCCACACAGCAGCATGCAGTATGGTGGGACGCAGAGAGTAACTCGATGAAATCTCATAAATATTCATTACTTATCCCGTTAACACAGTGCGTATGTGCCGTGAAGCACGATGCCGTGAAACATTTTTGATATCCTGTCAATACGACCTAATCACTGCGTATGAATATGTGCGGTGGCTGGGGTTATCTTTTTGCATTTTAAAGCCATTTAAGTTGACGGGATAAATGAATAGTATGTTAGTGCCGTGAATGGGTAAAATATCGGAATTGCGGACTTGTCTAAATAGAGAAGGTTAGTGCCGTGAATGGGAAAAAATATCTGGCGCGGCACGGAAACGGGATGTGCTCGGCAGAGCCTCGCCCATCCCGTTTCCTATGCCTTGCCAGATATTTTTTCCCATTCACGGCACTAACCTTCTCTATTTAGAAAAGTCCGCAATTCTAATGAACGTACGGATATCAGTTTGTGATTGCTTACATTAATTACCGACGGGACGCAAAAACATCTCATAACGCACAAACGCTTAATGTTCCATTTACAGATCAAGAGGTAATTGCTTCTATATCTAAGAAATCTGGAGGTCCTGATGGACTAGGAATATAATTCTTCAAACATATTGTAGCACCTTTCTTGAAACACATTTTTAATTCAATCGTTGATACGGGAATATTTCCGAAATGTTGGGGCCAATCGATTGTATGTCCGATACATAAACAAGGATCTTATGGTAAGCCTAGTAATTACCGCGGCATATCTCTTACAAATGCAATGAGTAAAATATTTGCTTCTACGTTGAACTCCCGACTAACCCAATGGACGATCGATAACGATGTAATTGATGAATCACAAGCTGGATTTCGATCCGGGTATTCCACGATGGATAACATGTTTACATACAGTCAATGACACAGAAATATTTATCGAAACAGGGAGGGAGGTTTTATTGCTTATTTGTAGATTTTTCGAAAGCATTTGATAGGATAAAGAACGACAAATTATGGGAAAGTCTAATATTAAAGGGAATATGAGGGAAATATATACGGGCTTTACAATCAATGTATAGTAGTTTATCAGCACGCGTTAAGACAACCTGTGGTTTAACAGCTTATTTTCCTTGTCAGATTGGCACGAGACAAGGGTGTGTCAGCAGCCCTCTACTTTGTTCACTATTTATTAACGATCTTTCGACACTTTTACGATAACGCTGCGGCTCCGGCATATTCGTGAATAATGAAATACCTGATATTATTTGCTTAATGACGACATAGCAAACGGTGCAGAATCAGATGTTAAATTGCAACAACAAATTAACGTAATCGAGTTATTTTGTCAACAAACTGGAATGCAAGTCAATACGGACAAAACAAAGGTAATTGTTTTTCCAAATGGTGGTATGCTACGGTCATATGAGAACTGGACTTACCAATCGCGACAATTAGAAACTGTCTCCTTCTATAAATATTTGGGACTTCTATTTACACCAACATTGATATGGACACGCGCGAAATATACATTAGCAGCACATCAAAGAAATCGACCATGGCAATACACGGATATCAACGAAATTTCGGATACTTTGACTATCAGGATATTTTTAAATTGTTTGATACCATGGTTACACCCGTCCTTTGTTATGAGGCTGAAATATGGGGTTATGAGCTCGCAGAACAAATATAGTCAGTACAGACTAGCTTTTGTAAAACATTTCTGGGAGTATTTCGGACTGTAAACGATTGGCGCTTGGAGATTGCGGTAGATATCCGCTCTGTACCACTTACTTTTCTAAGTATATAGCATACTGGTGTCGTCTCATCCAAATGCCAAGTCATCGGTACCATATAAACTGTTATTTGATGCTAAAAGCACATGATGATATGGGACGAGTAAATTGGGCCAGTCCCATCGGAAAACTTGTATATAAATATAGTTTTGGATTTGTTTGGCTTTCTCAGGATGTAGGGGACATAACTATGTTTTTATACGAATTTAAACAGCGTGTTATTGATTGTTGTAAACAAACTTGGCACAGTGATATTGATACCTCTGCTAAATGTATTCACTATAAACATTTTAAAACTATGCTAAATGTAGAAAGGTATATTACATGTTCTCTAACATTTTATTTAAGAAAAGCGATGGCAAAATTCAGGTGCTCCAACCACAAATTGAACATTGAAGTTCGAAGATATGTTGGAACACAGAGAGAACTTCGAATTTGCCAGTATTGTCTAATGCAGTCAAATCTAAAAGGTCTGGAAGATGAATACCATGCGTTTTTCCACTGTAATTTATACGACATCAGATTGATACACCTACCTGCTCATCTGTGTTCCAACAAGTCTTTGGACGACTTTTACAGAATTTTGGGTTCAAATAATCATGAAACGATCTACACAATTTCCGTATATGTTCACCATTTGTTAAACAAGCGCAACACATTATATTTCCATTATATATTCATTGATATTTGTTCAACTGTACATGTTATGGGTCAGAGGCCTACATCATCCAAATAAACTAATGTAATAAGTTTGCCAATAATGTTATACGTGTAACTCTTTTAGGATTATTTTAATATTTAATTACATCATACTTGTGCATATATGCAATACTCCATGCGTGGTTGGGAGCACGCGACGGGTAATTCAACGATCGGTATTCATTCTTACCGGAATTCTGACTGCAGACCTCGTTTGGCCCTAACATACGTCTTTGGCATTTTGTATGTGACAGTTGAATCTGGTTATAACCCTTATACGAGTATTAAAATTATTCGTAATTCTATTTTAGGGGCAGCGGCCAAGTGACTTTGATGGTGTGGTATGGACCTGGCACCAGATCGGATTCTTCTAATTTCAGGGCTGAATGTGTTTTTTCTCTAGCCATTATATATATTTATTGTTTACCCTAGTTTTTCGACCAATACAATAATGGCATTTCGTCTCAATTAATCGCATATTGCGACGCTTTCGCCAACATGTATTAAATTACTCATGAAATGTTCAGCGCTATATTTAGAACTGATTTTATGCCTTGTTGTCATCAGTTCACAAGACGCAAAGCATATTACTGCCCACACACCGCTCACTTCGTGTTGCACCGCCAATCACATACTAGTATATAGCGATTCGAAATCATGTTTAGGAGCTGAGCTCCTCAGTGGGCTGGGTAAACAATAAGTAAGTTATAGTTCACATATTTAATTTATAGTAAACTACGTTCTTGCTTGCAAGCGCTCGCTCGAAATTAATTTATTAAACATTCAATATGTAAACTATAACTATTACATATATGTCCATGTGGAATCATAAAGAGAGGCCTGTCCATGGTCTGTTCACATTTTCCCAAACTTTGTCGCATATCATACATGTTTTTCACACAACTAAAGGGCTCAGGCCCATTCACAATGCCTAGGAAAACAGTTCTGAAACATTTTGGAAACACTTGTGACTGCAGTCTGATGGTATTTCTCTTCTATAGCAAATAGTCTGTTATTATTACAGGAGAGATCGATGAAGACAACTCTGATTATTGGAAGTTTAGCACCAATTCGTTCCAGCCGGAAGAACTTTCCCACCTGTACCACAACCAACAACTGAAGCCAGACATCGTCATAGCAGAAATAGACAATGAACTAAATGGAAAGTCATGCAGAGCATGATGTTATTAGCCGATCAAATCAGGGTAAAGTGCATCGAACATATGTAGGTGTCTCTGGTATGTGGAACGCCAAATCTACATAAACTCAAATATATATTGCTAGCAACAAATATTTGGAGCTAGCAATAAATATTTGGAGAGCTCCCGAAATCAATTAATGATATCTCGAAATCAATTAATGATATCTCGAAATCATTTGGAGAGCTCTCGAAATCATTTGGAGCGAGCAATATAACATTTGATTTGGAGAGCTCTCTAAATCATTTGGAGCTATCTCTAAATCATTTGGAGAGCTCTCGAAATCATTTGGAGAGCTCTCGAAATCAATTAATGATATCTCGAAATCATTTAGAGAGCTCTCGAAATCATTTGGAGAGCTCTCGAAATCAATTAATGATATCTCGAAATCATTTAGAGAGCTCTCGAAATCATTTGTAGCGAGCATTATATAACTTGATTTCGAGAGCTCTCCAAATCAAAGCTATATAATGCTCGCTACAAATGATTTCGAGAGCTCTCTAAATGATTTCGAGATATCATTAATTGATTTCGAGAGCTCTCCAAATGATTTCGAGAGCTCTCCAAATATTTATTGCTAGCTCCAAATATTTGTTGCTAGCAATATATATTTGTGTTTATGTAGATTTGGCGTTCCATACCACAGGTTGAAGTAACGGACCGAGGTCTATAAATACATTAAATATGGCTAAATGCATCAATAAATGAAGAAAAAAAAAAGTATTATTTTTTTTACCCCATCTTATGGGGAAGGTGTCCAACTTTTTAATAGGCCGAGCCCATACGGGCTCGAGACAACGGACTCTCACGAATCGTCAACCGTGTTATATCATTGTCGCCTATTGCAGAAGTTGGGACAATGTTAGTATTCCGCAACGATATATTCCCCATTGCGCTATGTCAACGCGTTTTCGAGCTATCGATTGTTTTGTTGTAAAAAAAGTATCATCATTGCTAGATCGGGAAAGAACGGACACATTTCCGAGGCCGATATTGCTATATGAAGGAGTAAACATCGGGTTCAAAATACACTTTTACGTCGTCCCGGCCCGTAAAGAAACATTTTGCATAGATAAAACATTGTTTCCAATCGAACATTTGATCAAACCTACATTTATACCCGTCCAGTGCGTCACGACAGACAATTTAATCGCACAGACATTTCTATCATTTCTCGGGAAACCATTTTGTATAAACATCGTGGGACAGGTTTATTCGCCGGAACTCGTGCACTTACTATGTGGTAAAAAAAAACGGAACTTTTAGAAACGGTTATAATTCATATTTTATAATACCTATGTTGATGGTAAAAGTATCAAGTTAAAGGTATGTCTCTCTACTCTACTCCGATTTCAAGTTTTGTCAAAATATATATTTTTCTAATAAACATGTTTTGGCAGCATATGAGAATTGTCCGTGGGGTCAAATTTTATTTTTGACCGAATATGGTCATGTTATATGTCAAATCGAAGGTATCAACGAGGCGATCACTCTGGTGCATTTTTTTGTCGAAATCGGATGGCTATGTCATCCAAGATGGCCGACGAAAGGTCAAAAGGTCGTTCTTTTATTAGAGATTTAAAAATTCTTCTTCACATGAACCGCTTGGCCCATTGTGGCCAAACTTAAAAATTATGGTCCATGGGTGAAGCATTTTCAGATTTGTTAAAACGGAGATCATCGCTAATCCAAGATGGCCGCCGTCTAAAAATAGCATAAATTCTTTAAAAAAAAATTAAAAAAATCTTCTCATGAACCGCTAGCCGGATTTCGACGAAACTTGGTAAGTATGATAGATGTACAATGCTCTGTCAAAGTTGTTAAAATAGTGACTCCGGTGTCAAAAATGGGCGTGGTCCGTGGGGTCAAATTTTATTTTTAACCGAATATGCTCATTTCATATATCAAATTGAAGGTATCAATGAGGCGATTGCTTTGGTGCAATATTTGTCGGAATCGGATGATTATGTCATCCATGATGGCCTCCAAAAGGTCCATTTATTCCAGATTTTGAACGTTTTTTCTCAGGAACCACATGGCCGATGGCTGGCCCATGGTGGCCAAACTTCACAGTTAAGGTCCATGGGTGAAGCCTTTTCAGATTTGTTAAAACGGAGGTCATCGCTAATCCAAGATGGCCGCTGTCTAAAAAATAGCATAAATTCTTAAAAAATCTTCTTCTCTTGAACCTCTTGCCGGATTTCGACGAAACTTGGTAGGAATGATTGATACGCAATGCTCTTTCAAAATTGTTAAAATGGTGACACTGGGTCAAAACTTTTACAATCTCGCGTTCTCGCAATATCGAGCATATATTGATCGCGAAAATGTGAAGTATGATCATGAGATTGCGAGACGAAAATACGAGATTCTATCCTATCCAATCTTGCTTTTTCGCAACCTCTCCCCCAGAGATGGAAGATCGCGCATTTTTGCTTCATGATCTCATCAACACGCATGAGCAAAACTAACCCGAATTTTCTGTCTGTAACACGGGGAAAGTCGCCCTGCGTTACCTGCATTTTATAATTCGGATTACAGCAAAATATATTTCCAAAAGCGGAAGGCGAGATGGCCGCCGTCTAAAAATAGCATAAATTCTTAATTCTTCTCATGAACCGCCAGCCGGATTTCGGCGAAACTTGGTAGGAATGATCGATGTACAATGCTCTTTCAAAGTTGCTAAAATGGTGACCCAGGGGTAAAAAATGGGCGTAGCTGGCGGTTCATGAGAACGAAGATTTTTGATTAGCGATGACCTCCGTTTTAACAAATCTGAAAAGGCTTCACTCATGGACCATAACTGTGAAGTTTGTCCACCTTGGGCCACGCGGTGCGTGTGAAGAAGAATTTTGAAATCTCTAGTAAAAGAACGACCATTTGACCTTTCGGCGGCCATCGTGGATGACATGGCCATCCAATTTCGACAAAAAATGTATCAGAGCGATCGCCTCTTTGATACCTTCGATTTGATATATACATGACCATATTCGGTCAAAAATAAAATTTTACCCCAATTTGACCCCACGGGCCACGCCCATTTTTGACCCCGGAGTCACCATTTTAACAACTTTGAAAGAGCATTGTACATCTATCATTCTTACCAAGTTTCGTCGAAATCCGGCTGGCGGTTCATGAGAAGAAGATTTTTTTTAAGAATTTATGCTATTTTTAGACGGGCGGCCATCTTGGATTAGCGATGATCTCCGTTTTAACCAATCTGAAAATGCTTCACCCATGGACCATAATTTTTAAGTTTGGCCACCATGGGCCAAGCGGTTCATGTGAAGAAGAATTTTTAAATCTCTAATAAAAGAACGACCTTTTGACCTTTCGGCGGCCATCTTGGATGACATAGCCATCCGATTTCGACAAAAAAATGCACCAGAGTGATCGCCTCGTTGATACCTTCGATTTGACATATAACATGACCATATTCGGTCAAAAATAAAATATTTGACCCCACGGACAATTCTCATATGCTGCCAAAACATGTTTATTAGAAAAAAATATATTTTGACAAAACTTGAAATCGGAGTAGAGAGACATACCTTTAACTTGATACTTTTACCATCAACATAGGTATTATAAAATATGAATTATAACCGTTTCTAAAAGTTCCGGTTTTTTTACCACATGGTAAGTGCACGAGTTCCGGCGAATTAAACCTGTCCCCACGATGTTTATACAAAATGGTTTTCCCGAAAGAAATGATAGAAATGTCTGTGTGATTAAATTGTCTGTCGTGACGCACTGGACGGGTATAAATGTAGGTTTGATCAAATGTTCGATTGGAAACAATGTTTTATCTATGCAAAATGTTTCTTTACGGGCCGGGACGACGTAAAAGTGTATTTTGAACCCGATGTTTACTCCTTCATATATCAATATCGGCCTCGGAAATGTGTCCGTTCTTTCCCGACCTAGCAATGATGATACTTTTTTTACAACAAAACAATCGATAGCTCGAAAACGCGTTGACATAGCGCAATGGGGAATATATCGTTGCGGAATACTAACATTGTCCCAACTTCTGCAATAGGCGACAATGATATAACTCGGTTGACGATTCGTGAGAGTCCGTTGTCTCGAGCCCGTATGGGCTCGGCCTATTAAAAAGTTGGACACCTTCCCCATAAGATTAGATGGATGGGGTAAAAAAAAATTATTTTTTTCTTCATTTATTGATGCTTTTAGGCATATTTAATGTATTTATAGACCTCGGTCCGTTACTTCAACCTGTGTTCCATACTGGTAACATTGTCAATGGTAAACTATTTTCGACCACAGTTCTGTACCCAGCGTTGACATTTTTCTCGATTTTGTGCAGGTTTTGGAAACCCGTTCCCAAATCCATCCAATAGCAGCAATGCCATAGCAGCAATGTTTTGTTGTCACCATTATGTTGCGAAATATTCCAGCGTAACACCTGTACTGTATGCTCTATTTATCTACAACTTACACTCCGCAATACACAAAGTTGTAGTCACTGTGTGTTTGTCGAATTCTGTGGCAGCACGCGAGTGGGCGGAGCTACCAGGGCTATATATATCTAGCGGTTACAGTGTCATCTAAAAATAGACGCAAGCTCCTGCGTATTCAGGCACATGCCCAGATTGGCCTAATGTGCCCCATCCGTGATTTTTTTGCGCGATGTCGGGCGCAAGACAATCAATAATTTGCGGCATTGACAATAATTAAGGGGGATGGCCGCAATCGCGCTTGCTGGATGCATCCCTGCCATCCCTGCATGATACGTAAACAAATCAAAGTTGGCTATGAAGGGCAATTCTTCGTTTTGATTGGTGGAAAATTTTGTGAATATTAACTAGCGTCAAATGACGCGCATACGCGATCCAATGGGATAAACCCGAGATGCTGGGATAAACCCGAAAATGCTGGGGTTGCTAGTAAGGAGATTTTGAGCAGAGGTCGATTATAAATTAGTCCGAATAAACACATTTTACGCGATTATACGTGGCTGAAACTTGTTCTGTTTAATAAATAAAAGCTTTAAATTAGCCCAATAATCGGCGTATGTTGGCGTATATGGCCATTAGAGCCAACTATGGACTTCAACAACAATAACTTCCGGGTTAAATCTCTTCCGGCGTTTAGCTCATTACGTATTCAAAATTGTGTTATTTGGCTATAAGTAAAGTTTTAAACGGAGATAATTGCCAAAAATGCAAACTTTATCGGTTGATGCAATTTGGAAGTGATACAGAAAAATTCGCGTTCGTAGATTACCGAATAGCGGAGAAAAGGTTTGCTACAAACTTTTTCGGAATTCGATGGATAACCAATATATTAGCCGATCTATAAATAGATCGGCTAATAATAAGACTGGGATCCACCAAACCTATTGCCAGTCATTTACGTGGCCCGTGTCAAATTGTTAAAGTTGAAGTTATTGAGCCTAGCACCATAGATGTATTCCCTACTGTGTATTGAAGAAACTGATCATACACAGTATACACAGTGCCTATGCAGTTGTTTTGACTGCATAGATATTCTGGTTACTATGGAACAATATTTCTGCAATAATTAAATCCTGTGTACTCACTTTTGCTTACTTACAATTGACATCACATGTGTTCAATTACTGTTCCATGTGGCATGTGTACTGTTGTATCATTTGTACTTACTATTACATTCGTTTAATTACTGGTCCATGTGACATGTGTATAATTGTATCCTTTGTAATGACTATTGACTACTCTCTAGTGTATAATGCGTGTTGCATTCGCCATGATGACAATCGGGTCATTACAGAGTCATTCATTTAATTGGATATACATGCATCTTATTTACACATTGGTGATCACTGGTGGTGGTAATTTATTTACTTTCCTTATTGTATGTATCATAATACATGTGGCGTGTGTCGAATTGTATTGATAATCAACTGACTACTTACATGTACACATTACTGTTCTACAAGACTACATGTTGTGTCCTTATAGTTACGCAATAGGCAGTATAACCAAGGTATTAGAAATATGCACTACCCAATATTGCGTATTACAAATGTAATACAAATGTAACTACGGATCTCACTTGGAAACTGCAATCACCGATGTCAATTAGCACCATGCACTATGCAAGTTAGCATAATATGCAATGTGCCATTATGATAACAGGTGGCGCTCTGAATTATAGCTCGGTAATGATCGGAAATAATCCGATATATTACGACAGTAGCCGAAAAGGAATTCGAATTTTCGGCTACAGTCCATCTCTGCATGTGTGTGGTTTCCGGTCGCAGTGAACTTGCACCACATGCGGGGGTACCAGCGGCTCTGAACAGGGGGAAATCAGCTGTTTCGGCAAAATGGAGTTCTTGAAGATGAAGATCTTGTTTTCAACACCTAACCACGCCATACACACACAACTTCTGTTTCCCTCCATGGAATGTTTTCATATTTTGCTCATGTGTTCTTGTCACCCATCCTGCTTCATCTGCATCAGATGTACCACCCCCCCCCGCCCAGCCCAAAGGTCAAGGTCGTTTACTTATATCGTTGATTCAGTACATGCGACCAAGTTTCTCCAGTCTATTATAACTTTAGTTTGCCTCGATGCAATCTTTTCATATTTGGCTCATGTCTTCTTATCATCATAATGCTTCATCATGCACAAGATGCTCCACCCCGCCCAACACCAAGGTCAAGGTCACAGGCGCGGATACAGAAATAATTGCAGGGGTGTGTGAAATAAGAATTCAGCATAGCCGACCTCCGCGAAATCGTCAAGTAGGGGGGTCTGGGGGCCCTCCCCCATACATTTTGTAGATGCCAGATCGCCGCAGATGCGATTTCCTGACACCTAGACCACGTAAAAAGTCATCCAACTATTCGAGTATTGTAGATTTTCGGGGTTTTTTGCCGAGAGCAGGGGGGGTGGGTGGGGGGTGTCCGGAACCCCTGGACCCCCGCCCTGTATCCGCGCCTGGGTCATTCACATATGACTAATTGCGACCAAGTTTCTTCAGTCTGCTGTAACTTCTGTTTTCATATTTGGATAAAGTCTTCTTGTTATTTATACACTGGCTACATACGAACATACTCCACCCACCAATACTACGACCTTAACCTTTGATCATGACCATTTCACCTTTAAATGTTTACTTAGCAGTTTTAGGACACAAATCTATGTGCACGTTTCTCAATCCAACGTTCACGGTCAAGGCTGCATAGGTGATATCACTCATTCGAAAGGTTGATATCACCCTTTCGCTTAACTGAGTGATATCACCTATTCGCTCGAATGGGTGATATCATTCGAATAGGTGATATCATTCGAATAGGTCATATCACTCTTTCATTTTGAGTGATATCACCCTTTCAAATAGGTGATATCACCCATTCAGATTCAAATTGGTGATATCACCTATTCAAAATGAAAGAGTGATATCACCTATTCGAATGAGTGATATCACCCATTCAGATTCAAATTGGTGATATCACCTATTCAAATGAGTGATATCACCTATTTGAATAAGTGATATCACTCGTTCGAATAGGTGATATCACGAAATGGTATTAAATACCAAAACGGCGCCTCATACATTTAAGGCCGGGCCAGGTCACACCAGTCACTTAGCTCCTGCCCCAAGGTAATATGATTAGCTATAAGCTTATTAGGGCCCCACCAAGAAATCGATGGTGCCCTATAGGTTTCGCCCTGTCCGTCCGATTTTTGACAAAACCTTAACCGTGGGTAAATGACCTACATTTTCTGTTTCCTTGCTCGGAATTGCTTCATATTTCACACACACACATTGCTCTAAGTGTCCTCTACCGCCATGTGACAAATCCAGGTCTGTGCCGCCCCCCGCTAAGCCCAGGGTCAAGGTCACATATTTGGTGCGTCGCGAAACCTTAACCGTGGCTAAATGGGCTATATTTTCTGTTTCCTTGCTCGGAATTGCTTCATATTTCACACAATCATCCCTCTAAGCGTCCTCTAACGCCATATCCCGAATCATAATCCTTGCCGCCCCCTTAAACCCAGTGTCAAGCTCACATTCTTGCTGTGTTCTGAAATTCCAGTAACTTTTACGCTCGTGTAAATGGCTTTATTGACTGGCTGCCACAGGGCCTCAATGTGTCGACATGCCACATTTTCTAGTTACTCTTAAACAGGATTTGATTAAGATCAGCCAAGTAGAACTTAAGTTGTCGCGTGGAAAAGGATACCCATCGAGAAAATCTGCTTCGACAGCCAGGGGAAGATAACTCATGGAACAATTCCAAAAATCAATAGGCTTCTTACTCTTGTCGTGACTAACATGTATACCGAATTTGATTAAGATCGGCCAAATAGAACTTATCGCGTGGACAAGGATACAGAGTATGAAAATTACAAATGGCCGTCAAGGGGAGATAAGTCATCGGAAATTTTTCAAAATCAATAGGCTTCTTCCTCTGGTAGTAACAAAGCTGTATACCAAATTTGATTAAGATTGGCCAAGTTGAACTCTAGTTATTGCGTGGACAAGCTGTGCCCGCCCACCGTACAAGGTGAATACATAATTAACAGCTAAGGTCATTTAAGGACAAGTTTTTTGTGGGTAGGGAATTATACATACAAAAGACACGTTAACAAATGTAATAGTTTCCCAACAGGTTTATTATTAAATGATAAAAAGATATGTCTAAGAAATGTGCAACCATCTTTTGTGCAGTTATAGATGGAAAACAACCAAACTGCGTAACAGAGGCGGCGTGGCCAGCATTTGCACAACCTACGTAACTCTTACATGTATATATATCCCTGAATCAAACCATGCCGTCTGCCATTTTTCATTTTGGTCCTATTTTCAAACAAGAGGGCCATGATGGCCCTAATTCGCTCACCTGACTCCATGAACACCAGAGGAGAATGTGACATTGAGTTCATGTTTTAAAAATAATTGTGCTATTTTTAGATGGCGGTCATCTTCGATTAAGGGACAACTCATTTTACCAAATCTGAAAATGCTTCACCCAAGGATCTTAACTTCCTATGAAGTTTGGCCATGTGGTTCCTGAGAAAAAGACGTTCAAAATCTCGAATAAATGGACTCTTTGGCGGCCATCATGGATGTTATAATCATCCGATTCAGACAAAAATAAAATTCGACCCCACGGGCCACGCCCATTTTTGACCACGGGGTCACCATTTTCACAACTTTGAAAGAGCATTGTAAATCGATAATTTCTACCAAGTTTAGTCGAAATCCGGCCAGCGGTTCACGAGAAGAATTTTTAAGAATTTGTGCTATTTTTAGACGGCGGCCATCTTGGATTACGTAATGACGTAATTTTAACAATTTTGTAATCCCCCTACCTAAGGACCATGACCATCAAGTTTGGTGACTATAGGCCCAATGGTTACCGAGGAGAAGACGTTTGAAAATGTTCACGGACGACGACGACGGACGACGGACACATTGCGGTAACAATAGCTCACATGAGCTTCGCTCAGGTGAGCTAAAAAAACATGTGCTAACAAATCAAGAGAATCGTTTACAATTCCCTTGTGTTGCCAGAATAGTTGAAAGCATTATATACAAGTGGCTTTCAAAAATAAAAGCAGCAGACGACAATTTTTTATTCGAGATATTTAAGGGTTGGTCATGTAAGGCCGGGCAAACGGGTTCGATCCCATTTTAACCTGCTGCATTGTGGGGGGAAATCCCAAAAGCAGAACGGAATATTTCCATCGAGAAGGGTTGTACATTTACAATGTCTCTTGTTAAACTACCCTTTGGGTGCTCCCAACCAACCACACACATCTACTTTACTGAAACTACTAACCCTTTCAACACTACAAACTTGTGCAACTAGAAAGGTCGGTAAAACCGACGGATGCTCCCCGATTCCGCTTGGACTCACAAAGGAAATATTTACCGTTTATATATGCACAATGAATGACAACCGCTACCCAACTCAATGTTTTGACCTCGGACCTGGTATAAGGGATTTGTCAAAAGATTACTCAATTATATATATGTAAAGAAGAAAGCACAAACAACATGTTGGTCAGTTTATATATGCACGGCGAATGGCCACCGCTACCTCGACTGACATAGCTTGGTCAGCAAAGTTACTAAGTAATATACATGTGGATGTTAAAACACAAACATATTAGTCAGTTTATATATGCACAGCGAATGACCGGACAAACTCTGACAACTGACATGGCTTGGCCAGCAAGTTTACTAACTATTATATAGTGGTCTCCAGAGACCTTGAAACTGACCTCAGTTTCAGAATGATTGGTTGAAAACTGTAGGAGTTGATTACATAATCTTGGTACCCCAATATACAGAAGTGTGAAAAAATGAGTAAGTTAAAAAGGCGATATTTTCGTCAACAATTAGTTTTTGGACATGAAAAGGGGAGGTGCACATTTTCTATATGTGTAAAATGCATGTGTGAAGTTTCAGAATGATTGGTTAAAAACTGTGGGAGGTGTTGATTACACAAACTTGGCACTCGAATATACAGAAAAGTGTGAAAAAATTACCGAAGTTAAAAAGGCAATATATTTGTCAAAAATAAATTTTACGGCATGAAAAAGAGAGGTGCACATCTTCCATGCGTGTAGAATGCATGTGTAAAGTTTCAGAACGATTGGTTAAAAACTGTGGGAGGAGTTGATTACACAAACTTGGCAGTCCGATATACAGAAAAGTGTGAAAAAAAGGCTATTTAAAGTTAAAAAGGGGATATTTTTGTCAAAAATTATTTTTTCGGCATGAAAAGGGGAGGTGCACATATTCAATGTGTGTGTAAAGTTTCAGAATGATTGGTTAAGAACTGTAGGAGGAGTTGATTACACAAACATGGTACTTCAAAATGTGGACGCCGGATGGACAAGGCGGCAACAATATGCATAATAAATTTGGCAGACGGTGTAGATCCAGATGAGCATGTTGGGAACGAGCATTCTTATCAGGATCTGTACTGTTTGTGGCAATATTATATTTGTTTCACGGTCAACTTTCACCACTTTTCTTCACAATGTAATAGTCTGAAACATAACAAGGAAATTCACAATCTAATCATATAAGGCTGAACGGGTAAACTACCATACTAGTTTAGTCTAGATTTACAAAACCTTTTGGTATCAGACTGATCGATTATTTGAAAAATGCTGGTATATTGCATTCGCCACACACATTATGGACTTAATTTTGAAGTTTTGTAGTTTGTGTAAAGAGGATTGACGGAACACAAGTATTAACTGTTGGCATGTTTAACGAACTATGATCAAAATGTAAGAGTCCTGTCGATAACCGTTGTGGGAGGCGCTTGCAACCAATGTCAGTTGTCAATGTCAATGTCTATTGTCAGTTGAACATTGTCTTCCTTCCCGTCTTCCGGGTTTATCCATGGGGTTGTTACCCATCCACCTGAAATGCAAATTGAAATTTAGTTTCCATGCTCCTATTAATTCAAACTCATGCTGTGTATGCTGCTGTGTATGCTGTGTGCTGTGTATACTGTGTTCTTTACCTCTCGACACCTCAGCAAAGCTCAATTGAGCTTTACGTCTGTCGTCATCTGCTTTTTGTCCGTCGTTATGTGTCAACAGTTTCAAATGTCTTGTCCAACAGTTATCAAGCTGTACATGCATATGTACATGGTCGTTAGGTGAAATTATTGGTAAAATAAAGTATGCATGAAATCAAACATGGGTGGTATAGAAAAGTAGGTCAATTTCTTCAAACAGTATCTCATGAAGCAACTATTAATACCTGTAATCTCAGGCTGTGTGTGCACTGTACAGCATACCAGATTAAAATTGTACTGCTTACCATGAACATATTTAATTTATCACCGTTAGTATTTGTCGACGTAACTTTCCGCCTTCAGTATATACATGTAAATTGAATAGGTGTCTGAACGGTGTACAGTAATAAGAATGTAGATCTAATACATGCTTCATATTCCGTAGAATGTTTTCTCTGTCTTTTCTCTGAATGTTAGTTCTTCCATTCTTATTGGGAAATATTGTTTTGTGGTGCTTACGTTGTGCGACATGCGAGCAATCAAGCCACCACTGGGTCTCTTGCCAAATGTACTAAACAATTTAGTCCAAGACACAAGTGATGGACATGTGTAGAACTTCATGTACCATGACTTATCGTCATACATATTAAATCATTGTAATTGACAAGTTATACTTACGTTCTGTCTGTTTTATAAATTTTCCAAAGTTATAGCTTTCTCCTCAGCATCACCAGAGTAGGTACATGTAGGTGTGTAGAAAGACAACACATCATCTGCTATTGGTATGCTGTCCTCACATAAATAGGACTGTGCCTGTGAAGGATGCCGTTTCAGAACGTCAAGTATTCCGTGGAGTTCCAATCCTGCATAATGTACATTTGATACTTAACAACTACTAATAACTGCACGGTTATCGCCCCTGATCATAACCCTTTCAACCCCAAGTAACTGGAATGAACTGTGATATGTTATTTTTGCAACCAATCCAATGGTCACAAAATGGTTTTCAGACTAGTCCATTTATGAAAATGGGGATGTTTTTGTTCTAGAAAATATGAATATTACTTGCAAAAAGTGCAGATCCTGATGAGACGGCTCGTCACGAGCCGGCTCATCTGGATCTGTATTTTTTTGCCAAAACCACTGTACAGGCAGTGAAAATTCATGTTTGATATGAAAGTAAAATAATGCCAATCAATAAACACAATCAATAAACAGGATAAATGTAAATGACTGTTTATGACTTATGAATGCCGCAGAATGGACTAAAAATGTCTCCCTATAGTACAACCTGGGATGTGGAACAGCAGATTTAACACCTAAAACAAGGCAATATCGTTGAATATCAAATAGACAGGTTTCACTATACATAATACTAATAGTCCCATTTCTTAGAGTCAAGACCCATTGTTTTTTTTTAAACTAAATGACAGTTGGTGCATTCTGAGGTATAGCTGAGAACACAATTGAATGAGAAACTTAACACTTTTGTGGAAATTTTGTATTCAGTGACCCAGTGCACGGCCAGTTTCAAGGGTGGAGGAAACCAGAAACAGAAATTTTTTTTTAAGTCTGTGACTAAAAATACCTGAGAGCACTCAGCCAGCACACAGAATCTGTGTGACCAATGAGTCACTGCCACCAACAGGTCCTTGCGCACCCTCCTCGTTCTATTAGATCTGTATGGAGCAAACAGAGCCCTGGTGGATTGTTGGATGGTGGAGGATGACGTCGCTTGTCTAGATGCCGGCAGTGCCTGGCTATAGGGCGCAAACTGGATGGAGGTGGAGGACGACGCTGTCGTGGTCGTAGACGGTGTGTCTGCCAGCAGGTTAGCTCCCGTAAGAGGGCAGCTGCTCTTGCTTGTTCACTCGTATCTGAAATTGGACACAAAGTAGAAAATGTAGAGCATGGATGCCCCACCAAGCGCTTTGTCAGTAAAATGTAGGTCAAGGTCACATGTTTGGCAGTGCTTTGCGGTGGGCATCCCCCAATTATCTAATACATGCACACAGCTGAATGTGCTTATTACATGTATTATTTCCTAACTACAGCATATACAATTTAATTTCTATGCTAACAACATAAGCACTGAAGTATAATAAAAGTGTGGATATAGATTTGTTTTGTGAGCAACTTTTGGTTTTTTACTCCCACCTGGGTAATGGGAAATAATTTATCTATATAATTTGATTCATTCCGTTATGTAAATATGCAAATTTAAGTAACCAAACATCATTTCCTTCCAAATACTTTTTCTGCTTGCGAACAAACGTTGTACACCTCTTCTATACACTATTCTACATTGTAATACTAAAGGAAGGCAAGAAATAATGTTTCATTTAGGAAAAAGACACTTGAAAAATGAATTTTGGCCGACGTTCGTCAAATCAGGTGACGACCGAAGCGTGCATTAGCGTACCACTGTCAAATGACACCATCTCTGTCTGGCGAACCTAAACTATGGTAAATTACCGTAATTATTATTCTCTTGGGTAATGGTGTCACTTGACGGACCACTGCACAAATAAAATATTATTTAGTAAATCGAATATCCAGTAGTGAAGCAGACTATGAATATAAGGTATAAATAGTTGTGGCCTGGAACCAGGACCCATCTGTATGTTGAACACTCGCAATGTGTGTAATGTCTTGCTAATTGATTAATTATTGGTGTTAACGACTTATCAACAGCTAAGGTCATTTCAGGCCGGGGAAACGTGTCGCTAAACCAGCGTGGATAATAAGCAATTCGCTATAATTATTGATTGTACTTC
Source organism: Conchocele bisecta (assembly GCA_029237695.1). Lineage (NCBI taxonomy): Eukaryota > Metazoa > Mollusca > Bivalvia > Lucinida > Thyasiridae > Conchocele > Conchocele bisecta. Next base: position 74,958,082 of record CM055271.1, on the reverse strand, counting down.
ACTGACAAAATAACGAACAGCCTAGACCCCGATCAGACTGCGCGGAGGCACATACCGATCCGGGCCCATACCGCTCGCATCTGTTTTAAGGTCCGTTTTCTCAGTAGCTGGCCATATACAAACACTGTATGATTGTGTAGTACATGCATTCTGTGGTCCAGTTTACACGTAAATATGTAGGTCAATAACACATACACGAATGAACCTCAGAATGCGAGAAGCCAATAGTAATGTTACATGTAGTAGGTTAGCAACCAGCTCCCGGCCCCCATAAGTGTCCACAATTCAGTTGTCTACATACACAAGTGCAATGAAACGGACCAATACAAGCTGAAACCAACATTGGGAGCAAATAAAAAAATGTCGATGAAGTCCGTCACCATACCCCCAACCTACATACAGGACACTGGCCCCAAGTCCTGTAATCGTTTGGAGCACAACCGACCAACCAAAGTATTAGCTCCTACCTTGCAGACTATTAAACACCCAACGTACACAATTCTTCACACTCTTCATGTACTCGACATAACCCACGTCCCACGAGAGTTTGTTTGTTTGTTTATTGGTGTTTAACGGCCTATCAACAGCTAAGGTCATGTAAGGCCGGGCAAACAGGTTCGATCCCGTTTTAACCTGCTGCATTGGGGGGAAAATCCCATCCAAAATCGACGGAATATTTACATCGAGATACAACATATTCAGCCCTGAAATTAGAATAACCTGACCGGGTGCCAGGTCCATACCGCACCAAAGTCACTTGGCCCCTTCCCCTATTTAAAAGTAAATACCGGTAGGATTACTCTTATAAGGGGTATAACCAGATTCAACTGTCACATACAAAATGCCAAAGACGTATGTGAGGGCCAAACCAGGTATCCAGTCGGGATTCCGGCAAGGATGAACCCCGATCATTAAATTACCCATCGCGTGCTCCCACCTGCCACCCACCTGCCACCCACCGTCCTACGAGAGATGAACCCCGTCGCTGGCGAATATCTGCTGACATGGATTCCAAAGTCCACAGCGATGTTTCCAGAACTGTACGCCATCATAATCACCCGAGGTCACAGCCTGTTCAATACCAACATTGGCTTCTACCACTCTGCTGTTGTAACCCGGATATGGTTCCTGTCTCCTAGGAAGCAGCTGACAAACTATGACCCGCTGCACCTGCAGTCCATGATGAATAAACTCACAATACGACAACAAGTCCACAACAAACTTTGATACTTCGTTATTTAGTCTTCGCATGCTGGGTCTACAACAACAATATTACAAGTACAAAGCAAGGATTTCAAAACTATGCAAACGTCCGTCGTGTAACTTCAGACCACCAAATCCCTTAATGTGAGCCTTCATCTTGTACTCTGAAAAGCCGAAATTGATGCGACCCTGCTCCCTCTCAACAAAACTCGCCAAACGTGAAACGAAAGAATGTCCCCAAATTGCAACGTGCATAACAGCACCACCGTCCGCCATCTTGACTGTGAACTTAAAACCGCAATACACAACTTCCAATACACATTACACAAAACACAGAGGAAGTCGACAACACGGCAAATGACAGCCCATATACAATACGCCATAAAAACAAAGAATTACTGGTGCATTCTTTACTGCAAATCAACTCGCCGTAATCTCCGTACCAATGCCGAAAATAGCAAGTTTTCTTGTGAAATTTATGTTCGGTGGTGACAAATGGCGTAGCAGAATTATTTATGATCACTTGGGTGGCAGTCCTCACACATTTTAGGCAATTTATGGAGTTTTCGGGCCCGCGACACCAGCCGAAACAAATTTAGGAATATTTTAACTTCAAATAATCACATAATCTGTTTGATGCATGCACTGACTACCTGATAGGTACAAGAGCTATATTAACAACAAACGCAAAACTCAGACATAATGCACAGGCTGTCAGCACTCTGCTATGTTTACACAAAATGTGCCCAAATCTGCATTTATTTGGCCGCGGCCACACATTTCACAACATGGATTTCAAATATCCCATGTGGACACTGCACTAATACTTGCTAATTGTACCAATTCTGCAATCACACCTTGTCACACTGATCATAGTCTGTACTGGTACCGACCGTTCTGTTTTCAAGCAGCAGACCTGCCTTTCTGACAGATAAAATGGCTGCCAATATTTCGGACGAAAATTCCGAGCAGCAGTTTCGCACTCTTCTGCAACTGAAATCATGCCAGCATGACACAGATGCAAGCAAAATCACATATTTTTGCAAAAAAGTGTTTTATGCAGTGGAAAACATCATATGATGTTGGCCAATTAATTGTAGAACATTTTCATAAGCCACAGACATGTGTTTTTTATGTATTTACTAGAAGGCCCATAGGAAAAATTCGAAACTAACCAAATCGCCCGAGGACTGCCACCTTGACATATTCGCTATTCTTTGCAGCTTTGGTGGCTATGTAGTCGTATCTGACCTAGTCACTTTATCATACCTATACATGTGCGGTCTTATTCATACAAAACACATTATTTACAATAATTTGCCTATTTCTTAACTTTATGTTGTATTACTATGTATACATATTAGTCTGTTGATGGACCCCGTACTAGGAATAAAAATGTTTGTGATCATTCCTACAAAATGCGTGCTCGTGTTGCAAATTATTGTTGTGTACGTCTTCTAGTAGAGACACTATTCTACATTGTATTACTAAAGAAGATTAAGAAATAATGTTTTATTTGGAAGGGAAGTGTGCAATGTTTATTTGCATGCAGAGAAGTGTTTGGAAGGAAATATGTATGAACATTCGCTTCTAAGTACTAGGTCCATCAAGACACCATATATAATGATTCAAATAAAATAACTATATTCAGCTACTGGTCGGACAATTAACTTTATGATAATGTTGTGTCAGTTTTCGGGATATAGAATAAAACACTTCATTTAGACGCTTAAGGTATTCCACCAAGATATACGAGAGCTTCGTCCAAAGTTATAATTTTTTTATCAAACCGAGAGACTGATTGGTTGATCCCAACCATACACATAGAATCAAACAATCAGAACAGTACGCCAGATTTAGTTACCCACAGTGACAATCTGTAACTAACTATCGCCAAAATACATATATCCTGTAAATGATAATTGCTATGACATTTGACGTTGAATTGTTTTTACATTTTATATACATGTCATAGCGCATTCCAATGAGCTGCCAATACATATTAATATAGAAATAAATAAAATATTGACAAGAACACCGACATCTAAATTGTTTGTATGGTTAAATGAATAAATAATTTTTAAAAGCATATACTGATATAGGAAGACTTTGAGCCGCAATAAATAGATAAATTATCACCCATGTGGGTGATAGATAAATCAAATCGAGAAAGAAAAAAAATGATTGCTCCCTTTAGATCGATGGTGAAACATGCTCCTGGTCAATCCAGATCAAGAACTACATTCACTGACATTTCATTTTTTATGTCTTCTAAATAGTATTACAACCCCGGTCATAACAACCCTGGGTCAATGTCCTTATGTGTATAAACACAGAAAACATAATTTCCAACAAATGCAATATGTGTTAAATATCTGTCAAAGTTGAGCATGGTTCTGAGTTGAGTATGGAAAAAGTTTCATAACTGGGCCCGAGGTTATGAAACTTTTCTGTACTCAACTCAGAACTATGCTCAGCTCGTCAAGACTTATAATTGTACGAGCCAAGCAAGAATATGTGTTCTAAATAGTATTACAACCCCAGGTCAATGTCCTTATGTGTATTAACATAGAAATAATAATTTCTTATAATTGTACGAGCCAAGCAAGAATATGTGTTCTAAATAGTATTACCAACACCCCATGTCAATGTCCTTATGTGTATTAACATAGAAATAATAATTTCTTATAATTGTACGAGCCAAGCAAGAATATGTGTTCTAAATAGTATTACAACCCCAGGTCAATGTCCTTATGTGTATTAACATAGAAATAATAATTTCTTATAATTTTACGAGCCAAGCAAGAATATGTGTTCTAAATAGTATTACAACCCCAGGTCAATGTCCTTATGTGTATTAACATAGAAAGAATAATTTCTTTCTTATAATTTTACGAGCCGAGCAAGAATATGTGTTCTAAATAGTATTACAACCCCAGGTCAATGTCCTTAGTGTATTAACATAGAAATAATAATTTCTTATAATTTTACGAGCCGAGCAAGAATATGTGTTCTAAATAGTATTACAACCCCAGGTCAATGTCCTTATGTGTATTAACATAGAAATAATAATTTCTTATAATTTTACGAGCCGAGCAAGAATATGTGTTCTAAATAGTATTTCTGAGTCGATAATGGAAAGTTTCATAACCTCGGGCCGAGGTTATGAAAATTTTTCTGTACTCAACTCGGAACTATGCTCAACTTGTCAGACTTATAATTGTACACCATCGCACTTATTTTCTCTTCCTCAGGGGGGTACTTATATAAACTGGAATAGCCCAATAGATGTAGAAAGTTGTGAAACAAACGGCTACTGATAAGCAACGTCTACTGGGTCAATCACAATGATATCATGTGACAATGTACAGCTGTAGGCTGGACTATTTCGGCAAACTATATATAAGATCGCCCACTGTAATGCCAGAGTGCCTACTTCTCGCAAATAGCCTACTAAGCATGGATATATAGAAAACTGTCTTACTGTCTTATTTTCAATCAATCGTCGAACATAAAAAAAACGCCTTTTCGTTTAGGAATGTTGAGTTGAATCTTAGTTTCGTATTTGTTTTTATACAAAATTATTGTCAATTATTGCTGATTAAGGCTAAATAAACCGCCTTTTATTAAATAAATATTTTTCCCGATAAAAAAATAAATTAATAGGACAACAAAAAAGTTTACTTTTTGCGACGTTTTCCGGACATATTCCGACACCTTACGGAATTTAATGAGGGCCTTCCACGAGTTAGGTCCCCGGAATAAGAATTGAGACTGCATTAAATGAGAGTTCCCTCCCCGGAATAAAACATGATGTTTCTTACTGATAAGTCTGTAGTTGGTGGGGACTAGTGAGTAGTGAACACTGTTAATTGCAACATATTTCTTAATAAGTTTGTGTATTTATTACTTGGTGATTGCAATTGAACAAGTTTGCGCAGTGCATTTCAAACATTTTAAACGAGCACACAGGCGATTCTAGCGTGTCTTGGATGGTCAATTATTGTTTGTATATACATAAAACACCTTTCTAAAAAATGTACACAACAATTCAAAAGTGCCCGGGTGTAAATATAATAATACTTAGAAAGGTACAAAACTCCCATTCGCCACCATTGTAACGAAAACTCACACAATGTAGACAATTGGAACTCGCCTATAAAACGCATTCAGCGTGTCGTAACTGCTGTTTGGGGTGAATTTTCGACATAAAGTTTACAGTTACCAATACATTAACATAAATCTCAAAGATTTCGGGTGTAAACTGTACTAAAAACGCGTCTTACTAACCTAAATCCGCTTTTTAAAATCATACACCTTCGTTTCCTGATTAAAAATGAATGTTAGCCGCCATCTTTGAAAATATCGAATCACGTGACATGCACTCATTTGGTTGGCTAATGGAAATGACGTCAGTCTCCAGTAACCAACCAAACCACTGCGTGCACGTGATTGAAACATTTTCAAAGATGGCGGCTAATAGTCATTGAGAATGCGGAAGTGAACGTGTATGATTTTAAAAAGCGAATTTAGGTTAGTGAGACGCGTTTTTAGTACAGTTTACACTCGAAATCTTTGAGATTTATGTTAATGTATTAGCAACTGTAAAATCTATGCCGAAAACCCACCCCAAGCAGTGGTTTCGACACGCTCTAATGCGTTGTATAGGCGAGTTCCAATTGTCTACATTGTGTGAGTTTTCGTTACAATGGTGGCGAATGGGAGTTTTGTACCTTTCTAAGTATTATTATATTTACACCCGGGCACTTTTGAATTGTTTTGTACATTGTTTAGAAAGGTGTTTTATGTATATACAAACAATAATTGACCATCCAAGACACGCTAGAATCGCCTGTGAACGAGCACACAATTAAAAGAATGACACATACCCCCATACAATTATAACGTGTAAGTAGTCAGTTGTGAATACAAAGGACAAAGGTCACATATCATAATAATAAATCTAATGTGTCAGTATGATGCATGCAATTAGAAGTGTAACATTCAACTAGCTAATTATTAACGTCATGCATGTAGTTAAATGAATAACACATAGGACAATACGAGGACAATACGAGTAGTCAATAGTCATTACAAAGGATACAATTATACACATGTCACATGGACCAGTAATTAAACGAATGCAATAGTAAGTACAAATGATACAACAGTACACATGCCACATGGAACAGTAATTGAACACATGTGATGTCAATTGTAAGTAAGCACAAGTGAGTACACAGGATTTAATTATTGCAGAAATATTGTTCCATAGGTTACAAGACAGTGATTTTGCCATTCATGATTTAGCAATGTCACAACCATTCTGAACAGTGACAAGTGACAACAGTGAATGAAGTATAGTTTCATCATAACTTCTATATTTCTTGAAGAATTACTTAACTATTTCAACACAGCATACGCACATCCATGCTGCCCTTAATGTGACATTGACCTGTTGACCTTCACAACTTTGATGAACTTTTTCACACATTAACAAATTCGCAGGAGTTTCTCAATTATGTCATAACTTATTTATCCTTTGATGGATCACTATAATATTTCAATACATCACACTTATTTGCAAATGCCACGCATCCATGCTGTCCTTAATATGACATTGACCTTCACAACTTTTTCACACATTAATTGTTTTTCACAAGACCTGTGCACAAATGTCACACATCTATGCTGCCCTGAATATGACCTTCATATTTAGGTCTTCCCACCTGTGTTTATGAATTCTCATCACATTTGGTAAAATAACTTTGCCACAGTTTCTGCCAATCTGCCACCGGGGTCATTCGTGAAGATTTTTCCTCAAATATATATAAATAAAAGATTAATCTGACATTATTGTTTAAGGGGCAGGTGGGGATGATATTCAGTAATTTAATTTCATGTGAGCCTTAGCCGGACGTAAATTTCAAAATAATGTTATACCAATTACCAACGGAATGAAACGGTTGAAATGTCCAGATCAAAATTTGCATGAGTTTTGTCTGATGAATTTAAAAGTCCAGGTGCATGTATATTCCTTATACATGCTGTTCCTGTCATGACATATTATTGTGACTGATTAAAAGATGCACCAAGTGTAACCCCATTGTTAGTGCTGACTTTAGAATGCTCCCAAATTATGGTGTGTTTCTCTATGTATATGACATGTTGAAGTCTCTGCAGCTATTCAGTATGTAGTTTGTCTCTTGATGTACTGAAAATACATTTCACTCAGTATAGCGAAACATGTCACTGCATATCTATGGAGTGCCGTTAAAGGTACATGCCCATGCAGTAGGCATAAAATGTTATTAATATCGGAGACATCATCTGAGACATTTTCCAGCAAAATAAACATTCATTCACCATTACCCACGTATTGATTGGCTTTATTATACATTTTATATTAGACGTAAAATTTCCACACTGATATCAGGAGCGATAACCGTGTTTCCTTAAAATGTTAACGGACATTACTGTTTATTCTCGGTATTTATTTTTTGATGTGCAATGATCATACTCTAAAACCTGTCAATAATATTATTTTTTCAGATGACGCATTTAATTATTATAAATAACTGAAAAATAGCATACCTCTTTTGCATATAAAAATAGCCTGATAACACCGCGCGTCACTATCAGTAAAATAAATATTACTAAATGATTATATCTGTATAGTGGGCACTCGTAATTTTTATAACTGGTCGAATAGTGACACAATTACACACTCATTGAATTCCTATAAAGAACAGTTTGTGCCTACTTAGTGGGCATGTACCTTTAACAGTTCAAAGTGAATATGGTTGGAGAAATGGAGCCTTGGACATTTGTGTTCAGTGTCGGTACAGACCAGCCTGCACATTCGTCTGATCAAGGTCTGCGCTATTCGCCATTTAGTCAGCAAAACACCCACCATGCTCCAAATAAACAGTATAAATCCTAAACAAGCTGCAGGAGTGTGCTAGCAGATCATGAGGTACTAGCCACAAATACCATAAGCCCCCAATTATCCGGTGAAAAATACAAACATTTTACAGGCTTTTTGACATCATTTTCATGAATATTTGTAGTTCAAAAATGTATTTAGTATGTTGCTCATGTGACTGGTGTAAACGTGGTGGTGCATGTTGCCACATAATTTTACATTTTAGCAGGGTTAAAACAGAAGAGTGGATTTAAGTGAATCTACGTTTTGATCTGGGTCGATTCAGTGGTGCATTAAGGTATCAGTTTTACTTAATGGAAAAGTAGTTTCTACAACACACATATGAGCCGCGTCGCGAGAAAACCTGTCTTCGGGAATCTGACGACGTCACAAGATATGACGTCGTGAACTTAGCTGACGTAATTTCCGCCGAGATTTCCAATTATCGACGTTTGTCAGACCGCCATGTTAGGTTTGTTCCGTGGTGTTAAAAGTTATCTAACGAACAGAACAACAAATGTTTATTCGAAACGGGCATATCTTATACAGTCAAACCTGTGAATAAAGGCCAGCCATGGGAAGTACAAAATCTGGCCTTTGTTCACAGGTGGTCTTTATTCGCAGGATAATTTGTATAGTATTTGTGCTATTGGAACAACACAAGTGTGGCCTTTACAGCCAGGTGATTGCTATTCGGAGGTGGTCTTTAGCACAGGTTCGACTGTATATGTTTTTATTAACAATAATGGCGTAAGGATAATTTTATTTTATTATTTTGCTATTGGTATCATATAAAATGTTTGTCTGTTGACGTGTGTTTTTTATATTCCTTTATTTTCACATAATATTTTCTTTGACATAGTTTACAGATAACTGTCCACGTTAACTGTTATCGACCACCATTTACAGGTGAAAACTCTGTGTAAGCTACATTTTTTATTTACATGTACAGACAAATACTAGGCATCATATTTGTAGACCTATGTAGCCTGTGCCAGGTTTCCCGCACTACTATATGTTTCAGATCTGGTTAAATCGTAGCGAATTTTCAGTCTATTGATCAATTCTTTCTTTCTAATACAATGTTTAAAATTAAACATTAGCTCAACCTTTACCGATTTTAAGAAATAAATATCTCCTGCAAAAAAAGCAGCAAAGCCATGGATGTTACGACTAGTATAGCCACAGATCAGTCTCATGTGTGCATATGCGCCGTCGGATCAGAACATACGATGTTCGCCATTCAGTCACTGGGGGATCCTTTCTCGATCACCGACAGGATATGGGTCGCCGATCGTACATTTATTGCAGATATTGTAACGTCCGGTTTTTTTCAGAATGTTGTCAAAGTACAGCTGCAAGCGGGAAAATGTCGCCAACATTCGACGTTTCTGTTGTCTGAATATGAAAAGCTTCAATCTGAATGCACGCTAACATGTGTGTCATGTTAATATAAGAAATACGGTGGGTTGATATTTCAAGGCAACGTGTGTGGGACATGTGACACGTACAACTACAATACTATCACATATCTCTCTTGAAATAAATACTGTTTAAACCAATTACAATAATGCAAAAAGTCAAGAACTAGATACAGTAACTGTGGGATGATATTTCAAGGATTGTCAAGTCGTGACGCAAATACAATAAGACTGTGCGCACTAGCAATTGATATGGTTCTTCTAGTATTGTTCGACGATTACCAAGGATCTCTTGACTTCGGGGTATTGTTATTATTGTATCTCTCCTCCCCCTCACCTCTCATTTCTTCGTACTTTGGGACCCCCATATTTTGAGTTGAGTCTTCAAAAGACAAACTGCTACCGTAACACTCCCAAAACAAACACAAGTGGGTGGTAGGACAAGCTGATCACAAGCTGAGGTAACAACTGTCTCAAATATGTTACCATAGCCAGTTTGGCAATGTGGCAGACTTCCACGCGCTACCCTTGAAGGTGGTCTCCTATTAGGCGAGTGAGAGACTGCGATGCAGTAGAAATAACACGTAAGCGATGCAGGCTTTTGCTCTCACGCTATTCCAGTGATTGTGTACATAGTGAGTAACACATGACAGTAAGGGTGCCTGTCATCAGACATGAACACTGCCTTTCAGAGCAAACAGTGTTTTATACCCACTTTTTTTTAAAAACTAAATGGGTATATTGTTTTCGTCACGGGTGCCTGTCTGTCTGTCTGTCCGTCCGTCACGTTTCGTGTAAGAAGTAAAACTGTTTAATCGTAATAGGTAGGGTATTGAAACTTGGTGTGTGTCCTCCTTATGGTGTGTAGATGCGCAGTGAATTTTGATTTTTGATTCGACCCCCGGTCATGAATTATCTCCCCCTTTTCAACTTCGCATTTGGGAAACGTGAGTATATTGCGATGACGCGCCATCGACTGTGCTCTAGTTGTAATGTAATTTAATGTTGATCGTATTGTTCTCCCCGTATGCGTGTGTATTTCCATTTGTATATGTTGAACTAAACGGTCTTATAGACCAAATCTAACAATTAGTTAATCAACATACTTCCATGGTTTTCTACAATTATAAATTGTTAAAACGCTCAATAAACACGACGTCAAAAAGAAGAAATCAGCACACCGAATCAGAGTACCCGCGCACGTTCATACTTGCTGGTACATGAATTCATTATTCAATGCCTAACATGCTTCTAGTTCGATTATGTCAACTTGCAAACTGTTGTAAATGTTGGCGTATGCTCTATCTGTAACGGTATGTACTGTAACGTCATTTACGTCGCATGACGTCGCTTTTACGTGACGTCTCATTTGCTCAAACAACCTGCATAGTTGTGTTGTATAAATTATAATATCTTAATGAATATTGCAGATACTATGATCAACTACAAAGCGTTAAATTCATCATACAACTACCATTGTGATAGTAACAAAATGTCATATTGACCAACAATTACCCGAAGACAGGTTTTCTCGCGACGCGGCTCATATATTATAATAAGCTTAGAATTGCAAATGTATTCGGTTAAGTGATGCATGTACGTGTACAGTCGAATCATTTTATATCATTTAGATGGAATGTCAAATAAGTGTGTAATTTGTCCACAGTATGAATGAATACATGAAATAAACTGATGTATGCCATTTTCATTGTTATTAGTTCATTATTATTTCAATTATGATTATAAAACTTGCTTAGCAAGTCAAAATAAACTCAGAATAAACATGAGGAAGCATGTTGATTGGTTGACTCAATTTGATTTTAGGTGTATGCAACAGTAAGATAACATGTGAGAAATGCATACGACATTTACACCAAACCATGGCGATATAACTTGGAAATGATTTATCGAAGGAAAACAAATATTTTGTAACTCGTTTACAAAATCTATATTAGCCCCCATTTTAAAATTCACAAAATTTAACGCAATCATTTCAAATAAAAACAAGAAACGAGGCAAAGCCACGAAGGCCAGGTTTTTTCGAAGCATGGACACTTGGATAACATAATTATACCCACTTTTTGTAGACTAGATGGCCGTGGCCTGCATGTCGCGCCTTGGGGCGAGGCATGAACACTAAAAAAATAGATATAGTAGATGGAAAAACTTTAACGAAAAAAATTTAACCGGACACACGGACGTACGGACGGACGGACGTATGCCAAAATGCCGACGATATCGCGCTTTCCGCAAGCGGGTGCGACAATGATGATAAACACCCATGTGAAGTATCAAGGTAATGGGTGAAGCTGTTACAGAGATATAGTACACGAAAAAACTTTAGCAAATAAATTCAAAGTAATTTGACCATGACATTGCGCACAGGGGCCGCACGGTTGGGGGTTAGAGTGAAAATATGGACGATGATAAACACCCATGTGAAGTTTCAAGGTAATGGGCGAAGCAGTTGCAGAGATATAGTATAACAAAAAAGTTTTAACCAAAAAATTTAACCTGACGTACGTTAAAAAGTTAACGTTGAAAATGACTAAGTCAATTACGTAGAAATAATAGGTGAAGGTAAAAAAATTGTCACATGTTGGATAGCTGTATGTGGTAGGCACCCCTTGGTTATGAAGCTGTGAAAGTTTGGTGGTCCTAGGTGGTACAGTACCAAAGAAATGGACTTAAACACGAAAACTTAACATTGTAAACGCGAAAAGTTAACATTGAAAATGGCTAAGTCGACTGCGCGGAAAAAATGGGTCAAGTTCAAAAAAAAGTAACATGTTGGATAGTGATATATGGTGGGTACCCCTTGATTATGAAGCTGTGAAAGTTTGGTGGTCCTAGGTGGTACAGTACCAAAGAAATGGACTTAAACACGAAAACTTAACATTGAAAACGCGAAAACTTAACATTGAAAATGGCTATGTCGATTGAGCGGAAAAAATGGGTCAAGTTAAAAAAAAAGTAACATGTTGGATAGTGATATGTGGTGGGCACCCCTTGATTATGAAGCTGTGAAAGTTTGGTGGTCCTAGGTGGTACAGTAACAAAGAAATGGACTCAAACACGAACACTTAACATTGATTGTGGACGCCGCCCGCTGCCCGCCGCCCGCCCGCCGCCCGCCCGCCCGCCCGGCTTTCGCCAATCCAATAGCCTGGATTCTTTTTCAAAAAACCTGGCTAATAATGAAGAGAATAACATGCATATTATTTTGAAACAAATGTAATTGAGTTTTAATTATATGATGAAATCTCTGTAAATGAGACGCCTGTTAGGTTGCCGTGGTGTCTCAGACAATTTACAATCTATGTTACAGTGAAACCCAAGATTAAAACACAGTTATGTTTAATGTGTGGAGAAATGGGACTTATGGGATATATGGCCAGTTTTGCTCTGGGTCTTCCAGGTCAGCATTGACAAATGATAAGAACATACTTTGTTAGAAACAGGACTGATGTTTCACTGACTGAATGGTGACCAGTGCTGACTCTGATCTGATCAGACTGCGCGAATGTATGGGATATATGGCCAGTCTCGCCCTGGGTCTTAAGGCTCAGTCTTGAGGAATGATAAGAACATACACTATTAGAAGCAGGACTGATGTTTCCCTGACCATTACCGTAACCATGATGAGGCAGACGAGGCGGCCATTTTGCCGATTATTTGTTTGATGCCAAGAATTAAACAAATCCCTGGGGTGGCGGCGGGGAGAATGCTCCCTGATCCCCATGTCGGGACTTGGTTCGTTTCGTCTGGTATTTACCTCTGGTTACGGCCTTGCTGAGTGAATGGCGACAAGTGCAGACGCTGATCAGACTGCGCAAATGCGCAGGCTAATCTGGATCTATGCGGGTCGCAGATACCATAAGCCACATTTCTCCAGTCACAAATTAGCAGTTTACATTTATTTATAAAACATTATTACTGGTAGTCCCTCCAAACTGAAACTAAATCGTTACGGACTGAACGCATCCTGTAATTGGTAGAGCTGGGGCAGAGTTACAGGTTCCCGGTTTATTGCTTAGTTTTCTGTATCCAGCACCCTGTCAGTTGGAACCAGTAAACTTAAACTTGACTGATGAACTAGAATGGTTTATGGAACGCGTACGAATAGGTAAATCTGTCACACAGACGCCTTCTGCTATTACCACAGACGCAATGTAAATAAAAACAATGGCGACCTACGATTGACGCCCGAGACATTATTCTCGATTTACGGAATGGTGCGAGGGTTTCCGAGTGTCTCCACCTACTGCGCCGAATCATGTGACAAATATGCACTCCATTTGACTCTATTTTTCGACTACTCCACATTTCAGTGGGTTTATTCCGCACACCGTTGTTTTTACATAGGGTATACCTATGTATTGGCATCGCCTCCGACAGGTAGCCACGCCCCATATGGAAGGTAATATCCGCCATAATTCTATGTGACTTGATGCTTGCGTGCTGATGACATTACAACTTATATTCATGTTATTCCATTCGTCATTTGTATTTATTACATTTGAAATCTGCTTGTTGCAATTGTATTTGTCTTTCTTACATGTCCATTCTGCTGACTGCTTTGTTAATTCGTCTTATTTACATTACAATTATTGATACGTCCTTATTCGTGTCCATGTTTTATTGCACTAAGCATTTGCAATAGAAAGTAAGAACAAAGCACTTAGCACTTTGAATAAGGCCGAAAGCAGTAAGGACAAAGCCGAAGGAAGTTAGCATCAAGCTACAGTCCGAAAGCGGAAGACCGCAAGCAGAAAGCAGCAAGCAGCATGATGCAAGTAATATATGGGTTAGTAGTGCGTCATTATGACGTCAGATGGCACTGCTGTCCGCTCAAGTAATTCTCCCTCTAATAAATTATAGTCCGACATCTGATTGGCTGTTCAATTCACACCTCCAATGCCGGTGTTGATGCAAGATTTCACCCACAAATTGTCACAGCAAATAGTTTTACTATATACTTTAACCGAATCCCATCCAATAAGGCCAGTCTCTCCTACGTTCACAATTCGTATGGATGTTGTGGGACCTACTTGTACATGACTTGCAGCCGGTCTGTACTAGTACTGGTTCTGCATGAATTAAATAGGTTCACTTATTCCTAAGAAAGAAAAAATCCTCAAGTGAAACTGGGTAGTAATGGGTCCAGATTTGCAAGCAAACTGTGTCAGTGACCTCAAAACACCCGCACGATTTTGTTCATACTGGACTACTATTACCCCCTTGACGATTTCGCACCAGTTATTATTCTCTAATCTATATTAACTAACGTATGTATGGTGTTTTACTTACTAATGTGTTTTATACATACACGTATCCTCATAAGTAAATTACATATGTAGTACGTAATTGAAAACAATCACATTTTTATAGTAGGTTACACATATGGTAACTTGCACAGGTTGACTGTCAAACTGGCCCGTTATCGATACAAACCAATAACCGTCACGGGATCAGACTAAGGTGGCACACCACCATTGATTTTCTCTAAAACACTAACCTGTTACCACACATTTTGCTATTCTCTGCTACTTTCATTTTTCTTATGGATGTTGTGGGACCTATTTTCCAATAACCTGCACTTATTCTGCTCTGGATCTTGACTAATTAAAATATAGATTTAATTATTGTTGAAGCTGGGGTCCAATTTAGTATGTACACAATTTTCACTATGGAAATTAAATAAGTGTATAATTGCAACTATCCCACCACTTTTAAAAATTACGAGTGGTGGTGTCAAGCTAGTTCCATATGCAAATGATGCAGTATTTTTAAATTATATATATCAACTAAACGCTGAATAAATATTTTTATCGACATATCATAAAGTATGATATTGCACATAAAAAATAAATAAATGGAATAAATAGTTGCTTCCATTATCATGTTAAGGAAACACGGTTATCGCCCCTGATATCAAACGCGAAATAAAAAAAGCATAATAAGTGTCAATTAGTACGTCTGGTAATGGTAAATCAACGTTCATTTTGCCAGAAAAATGTCAGATTGAAAGAATAAAGAAAAACATGTCTCCCTATAGTATAACCGGGCATGAAGCACTCTAGGTTTAAGGTTAGAGAAATTGACACCAGTTTCAGCATATTTGAAGCATTTAAAAGAAAACACTGAGCCTGTTGGTCACGAGATGTAAACAGAGTTTCCGTGGCCAAATAATGTAAACAATATTGGGGGACAGGCATGGGCGGATTCAGGGAGGGGGGGGGGGACGCGAGATTTTTTTTTCAAGTTACAAGGCACGTTTCTATGTTCGCGTTGTGAATTTATTGGGGGGAAAATCCCAAAATCAGAACGGAATATTTACATCGGGAACAAATATATTCAGCCCTGAAATTAGAATATGCTGACCTGGTGCCAGGTCCATACTACACCAAGTCACGTGGACCCTTCCCCTAAAATAGGATTACGAATATCGTAATACTCACATAAGGGGTATAACCAGATTCAACTGTCGCATACAAAATGCCAAAGACGTATGTGAGGGCCAAACCAGGTCTCCAGTCAGGATTCCGGTAAGGATGAACCCCGATCGTTAAATTACCCATCGCGTGCTCCCACCTGCCACCCACGAATTTATTGTTTATTGGGGGGTGCAGCCAACGCGCAATAACACGGGACAGCAGCAGCAGCAGCAGCAGCAGCATCTAACAGCATCCACAACAACAACAACCTGAACTACAATCCTACGCTCGTTCGATAATATAGTCAAGTATTGCAAAATAGTTATGCCTCCCCCCTCCCCTCCCCCCTAACCCGAAATCCTGGATCCGCGCCTGACATGACGAGGTTGGTCTCACAACATCCATACGAATAGTGAAAGTAGGAAAGACTGGCTGGGATTCGGTTAAATTATACAGTAAAACTAGTTGGTGTCTTTTAACCTAAACATGGCGCAACAGAAAAGGCGGCATCAATCTACATCAACACCATTAGGGACATGGAACCAATTTAGAGAACAACGCATTGTAGGACAGGTACCAGCATATTAAATACTTTTGGGGAGAACTATTTTAAATTTTAGCAGCGCACCTGGCGTCATAATGGTTGTTTCCAAATTACTGTTGCAATTGTTGTTGTCAAGGGGCGTGGCTTAGCGAGCATAGCAAAACAGCGATGCAATAATCAATAATGGAACTCGGGATGTCACTACCAGTGAAACATCAAGCTACTTAGAATGTAATCAACACACAACGCATTGAAACAGTACGAATGAATAAAGCATCACGCCACATACATGGAAATGTAATAAGACGGACAGAACTTAGAATGTCATCAGCCAGCAAACATCAAGCCACATATAATTGTAACAAGACGGATATAACTTAAAATGTCATCAGCCAGCAAGTATCAAGCCACATATAATTGTAATAAGACGGATATAACTTAAAATGTCATCAGCGAGCAAGCATCCAGACAAATATAATTATGGCGGATATGACCTTCCATAGCCCCACAATGCGATGCGATGGTAGGTAGTGATATCTTGGAGTAACTATAACAACAAAATGCATTGTGTTACTCAACGTTTAACTGTCATACGCAACCGCTAATTGAAAATAATATTATGAAAAAATACGTGCACTGCACAATATCAACAACGGATGTTCTACGTACAAAAATACATCGGATTATTTTGTTGCGCGTGATTTTCCCCCATTTGCGGCACAAATCGTGCGGCCATCGCCAAATTTAGTAACAGAGTTAACTCCCCTCCGAATACTCTCCGAAACAAGAGACGCGTTTAACACACAAACTACATCAAGTTTGACCTTCCGACAGCCTATTTTTAAACTCACCCGACACCTGTGCGAAACAAAACTCGCACGTGTAGGTCTAACTGATGTTTAATCCTCATTCTCTCTATCGATGGATTTACAGCAGAGTTTAGTGACATTCCCGAATTCGTCCTGATTGACATTTGTCTATGGTGGCCAATGCACGCCAACTGTCAATTCTACGTTCAGGGAAGAGGGTCAATAAGTCAGTATTTGAGGTGATAACTTACAGTCAGGGAACAAATTAATGACAGTATAACACATCCAGCGTATATTACTATCCATATTAATGCAAGTACTGAAATACGACAACAAAAAATCTAACAATGTTTGGGCTTCCATACATTGAAAATTTTGTCAGCGGTTTCCCCAATGACGCCATTTGCATGTTTTAATATACTCGCTCCGGGGCCAACTATTTCATTCACAAAACAGAAGTAAACTTGGCGATGTGCCGATAAGGCATTTTCAGGCGCGACACCGCTTCCGTGGCGGAATTATTGTAACTATTGCTCTTCAATCAGTTTTCAATATATCTATAATGATCATAGATATCTGGAATCTGCATACTTGAATTGATGATGTCTTGTATATGTGTTACCGTATCTTTCTGATGTTGCTATGCATAATCTGTAATGTTGTTGAATGTTTTGGTACATACTGTAGCAGTGCATACTGTACTTCAAGTTGTGCCATATCAGTAGTTTACCCCTTAACCATTAAAACGCTGAAATATAAAATTGCCGTCTGCTCATTTTGTATATTTTAATCTCTTTAAAAACCTGTTTTGGCAGCGCAGTAGAATCGTCTCAGTATGTTTTTATTTTTTGAGGAGAAAATATATTTAAAAACAGCAGACGACAATTGTCGTTTCCAGCGCTTTAAAGGTACATGCCCACTCAGTAAGCCCAAAATGTCATTTATAGGAATTAAATAAGTGTATAACTGTGTCACTATTCCACCAGTTATAAACGTTACAAGTGCCCGCTATACAGATATAATCATTTAGTAATATTTATTTTACTGATAGTGACGCGCGGTGGTATCAGGCTATTTTCATATGCAAATGAGGCATGATATTTTTAATTATTTATACTAAAGAAATGCGTCACCTGAAAAAATAAAATTTTCGACAGCCTTTAAAGTATGATCATTGCACATCATAAAATAAATACAGAGATTAAATAGTAATGTCCGTTAACATTTTAAGCAAACACGGTTATCGCCCCTGATATTAGTGTGTAAATTTACGTCTGATATAAAATGTATAATAATGCCAATCAGTACGTGGGATAATGGCGCATGAATGTTTATTTTGCCAGAAAATGTCTCTGATGATGTCTCTGATGTAAAGAACAGTTTGTACCTACTGAGTGGGCAGGCGCGGATACAGGGGGTGGGGGTCCGGATTGTAATTACAGACCCCCCACCCCCCTGAAATTATTTCTGTATCCGCGCCTGGTGGGCATGTACCTTTAAGGGTTAATGAAACTGCAACACCAACAATCAATCAATCAATCAATCTAGTTTAATCTTGTGGTACCCTATGTTCAGTACTTTCAGTACTTTGATTACTAAATATAGTGACGTACGCCTGCAGTGGCGTAGCCAGGCATACGCACGTACGCACGTGCGTACGAGAAAAAAAATAATTAAAAAAAAAAGGCTTATTTTTCGAAATATGCAATAAATTCTTGGCGGTGGCGTGGGGGGAGGGGTTGCTATTGAGTCTGGAACATAACGCATTTTGTATCAAACGTACATGTCGATTACAAACAAATGGTGCCGTAAATAATGCAGGAAAACTCGTTAGATAGGATCTCCGTTTCAAAAAAAATCCGGGGGGAGGGGCATGCCCCCGGATCCCCCTAGCACTCTCCCTCACTTCGCTAGGTCGACGAGTGAGCCGTGCTCACCCAGTGTTCTACCATTTGATATGTGTTCGTATCAGAAATTTGTCCCTGGCTACACCCCTGGCCTGTATGTGACAATTCCGTACACCCGGTGATTGTTCAGTTCGCCATTTAACCGCATTTTATTGTACTTTCTAGGTAAGCTTGTGATTTGAGATTTGACATCTGTCCGTTTCAGAACACA
Source organism: Conchocele bisecta (assembly GCA_029237695.1). Lineage (NCBI taxonomy): Eukaryota > Metazoa > Mollusca > Bivalvia > Lucinida > Thyasiridae > Conchocele > Conchocele bisecta. Next base: position 74,938,625 of record CM055271.1, on the reverse strand, counting down.
AACTGGTCAGAAATAGCAGGGGCGGATCCAGCATTTGGGGAACGGGAGGGGGGGGGGGGGGGGTGGGGGGGGTTGTCGCAACTAGGGGGTTGTCCTATTTTTGAGCTCTTCGAAATGCACTTTCCTGTGTTTTACGGCATTTGCATTTAAATTCAGACTCCAAAGGTGGTAAACTGTGACTGAACTCCGTGACTGAACATGGAGGGGGGGGGGGGGGGGGGGTGTTGCAACCCCGGAACCCCCCCCCTCCAGATCCGCCCCTGAAGCGTATCATAAACACAGAAATGTGGCCAAAAATGGACTGACAAGTTGAATCATCACACTGAGATTACTGACATATTTCTTTCGAAGGCGTCACACATTCGCAATGTTATTCCATTTACATTAATAGTTGGAGGGAAAGTTTGATTGTTGAGGCTTCCGACACCTATCCCTGGATAGATCATCAACAAAAGATGGACACACGTCCACTGGTGGGTGATTTATAATATAAAATATGAACCACATACCTTCGTCGTTCGTTGTTCGCCGCCGGTATATAATTGGGACTAATATGTTATCACAATGAGTATAGTACTCACGGGCACCTATGGAAGCGTCCTGGTGCCAATGCTAAAATATGTTGTTATCTCGAAGTCCTAATTAGGAGATAATAAGTCCTAATCAGGAGACACTAACTCCTAATTAGGAGACCCAATTAGGAGTTAGGAGATATTATCTCCTAATTAGGTGTTAATATCTCCTAATTATGACTTAGTCTCCTAATTAGGAGTTAATATCTCCTAATTAGTCAGTCTAATTAGGAGATACTAATTTGGAGATAGTAACTCCTAGGAGAATTTAAGTCCTAATTAGGAGATAGTGTCTCCTAATTATGACTAACTATCTCCTAATTAGGACTTAGTATCTCTTAATTAGGAATTACTATCTGTGTAAATGCTAAGCAATGTTTTATTAGGATTCCTAATTAGAAGATACTAATTAGGAGATAGTAACTCTTAATTAGGAGATTGTAAGTCCTAATAAGGAGATAGTAATTCCTAATTTGGAGATAATATCTCCTAATTAAGAGCTAGTGTCTCCTGATTAGTACTTAATATCTCCTAATTAGGACTCAGTATCCCCTAATTGGACTTAATATCTCCTAATTAGGACTTACTATCTGTGTCAATGTTAAAACTGTTTTATTAATTAGGAGATACTATCTCCTAATTAGGAGTTACTATATCCTAATTATGACTTAGTATCTCCTAATTGGAGATACTAAGTCCTAATTAGGAGATAGTATATATAGATAGATAAATATATTTTAGCATTGGCACCAGGACGCTTTCATAGGCACCTGCTATTTTGATGGGTCTGCAATTAATCAGGTAAGAAAAATTATCCACGCATACCATACTTTATTTAATATCTCAGTAACTACTGTAGCGATTATGACGATATTTTAAAGGTAGATGCCCACTCAGCAGGCACAAACNGTTCTCTATAGGAATAAAATAAGTGTATAAGTGTGCACTATTCCACCAGTTATAAAAATTGCAAGTGCCCGCTGTTCAGATATAATCATTTAGTAATATGTATTTTACTGATAGTGACTCGCGGTGGTATCAGGCTATTTTCATATGCAAATGAGGCATCAATATTTTTAATTATTTATACTAATTAAATGCGTCACCTGAACAAATTATATTTTCGACAGATTATAGAGCATGATTATTGCACACCAAAACATAAATACAGATAATAGATAGTAGTGTTAAGGAAACACGGTTATCGCCCCTGATATCAATGTGGAAATGTACGTCTAATATAAAATATACAACAACGCCAATCAATACGTGGGGCAATGGTGAATTAATGTTTTTTTTGCTAGAAAATGTCATATCTACAGAATAGACAAAACTCTATGTCTCCCTATATTACAACGTAAAACTTGAATAGCAGCAACTGCCGATGTCCCTGTTAGAGCCCGGATACGATACATACACTCGGTGTTTGTGGACTGCAATCGTAATTATGCCATTAATTTATAGTCAGATAGTAGCTTTGTAAACAGAATTCCTCACGGACTTCATATAACAGAATGACGAAGACATATATATATGGACGAGTTACGAAGGGAAATAAGTACAAGACTTTATGACAGAATTACGAAACCATATACATGTATCACATTTTTCTACAGTGTCTGAATTCAATTGGAGTTAGGATATTGAGCCAATGTATTTTTCCTGATGTACTTATGTACAATTATGTTATTTACAGCACGTATTACACAATACATAGTGGTGGCAGGTGAGAGCATGCGATGGGTAAATTACACTATTATCACAAGTAATGATCATTGCAATTGTTGTAATTAGCCTGAGTGGTGGGATATTATACACGACAGTCTGTAACAGTTGCCTGTGGTTCACAGGCAATACATGCTTATCGCTGTAAAAGTATACAGCAATAAATACTTACCTGGAGGGCTCAATGCACATGGCACAAAGGAGGTGGGGATTATATAAGTACCGGTCCGTTCGTGTCGATGTCTAGTGCATAAAAGAGACAGACAGAGCACATGGGCTTCTGATGTAAACAAGCCGCTCGTGCGTAACGAAATCCGGGAAAGCTGGTTCCGTGGTGTGTTATATAATTGTGTTATATCATTAGGCCAGAACCGGGACCCAGGTAATAAAATACGTAAAGGTTAAAAGCGCAAACTAGCATCACAACAAAATTGATATTTCCAGATGGTAACCCTAGCCTATATATCAAAATAATGTCATTTAATCACGCACAATACACAATTCCTTTGAATGTTTGAATACGTTAAAGTGTACCCAAAGTGCCACCCTTATTACTATCACAACCTATCGCCACCGGGAAATGTCCGACATAATGTACGTTCAAGACCAAGTCTGGAATAAATGTCTTACATACATGTACTTCCAAGACTGAAGTATAGGTATACGCCAGCAGTCACCACTATACCTCAGCAGTCACCAGTATACCCCAGCAGTCACCACTATTTAGTTCACTGCTGTCTATCTATTTCACCGCTGACGTCCCTATAATGCCGTTATTCGCGAGTCATAAAACCTCAATAAATGTGTGTCAAACTGTAGATGAGCGATGCATCTGCGTGTATCGTAAAACGCTATCTCTAATATCCGCCACCATCCCGACTATTCTATCGACTACATATATGGGCCCCGCTCTGACTACTCAAATTCGCTCTGGACGTCCGTTCGCTGAAATTAAAGAACGAGTTCGATATCCCATCTGCCACTCTTCTAAACTACATGTGACGCACAATAATACACGCGCATACAATACAGAGTACCTATTTACTAAATAATGAAACATACCTGATCATCTTCCATCAGCATGAAATAATCCAATAAGAGTGTATGCATTTCTCCCTCACTCTCTCTCTCTGACCAAGCTGCCAGATTGCCTATACACACAACCAGATCTCACAAACATCCAACACACACTGTCTTACAAGATGTAATCTCACTCGTGAACTACCCACAAGTACTGAAAGAGCTCACTGACCACACATTATTATGGCAATCCAAATGGACAATAATTCCCTAGACCATGGCGTGGAGCTTAAACCCTAGTTTAGGCTCCTCACACCATAATTTGGACTCGCCGAATGCACCATAATTCACTAATATAAACCCCAATTTGAGAGTCTAAACCATGGTTTAGGCGCCCAAACCCCAGTTTGGCCAGAAACTCCCGTTTGAGATCGTAACCCAATAAAAAGCCTAAACCCTAGTTTGTACCTAAACCACAGTTTAAGAAACGAAATCGCAATCGTGATACCACACGGTAGTTTTCTTAAACCATGATTTGGGCAATTATTGAGCACTTCGCGGCAGAAACCACAGTTTAGATTCTCAAACTAGGGTTTTTGATAGCTTAAACCACGGGATGAGCTTAAAACCACAGTTTATACTGCCCAAACCATAGTTTAGGCTCGCCAAATGCACAATAATTCACTAAACCCCAGTTTGAGCAAGTATTGTGCATTTGCCATTTGCGATCGCAATTCAATAAAAAGCCTGAACCCTAGTTTGGACCCAACTAATCGTGATCCCAAACGGTAGTTTTCTTATCCTTGACTAGTAACAAAAGAGTTCCCTTCAATCAAAATAGGGGTCATTTAACCCAGGCCCCTGTTGTACCGTGTAAGCTAATCATACATCACCTATATTCCATTCTCATTAAATACCCATGTAAATGTATACTATTGCTGAATTATGATTCTTACCTGCCTAGACCGCTATATACATTTGTATTTCTCTGTGACAGCCGTTTAGAAGTTATTTTAAGAAAACCTACATTTTGCTTGAAGTAAGGAAAGATGGGTTGCACTCGCGTTTACAATTCGGGTTTTCCTGACGGATTGGCGAATGTGCAGTATTATATTGCATGTCAACATTTCTCTATCAGGGCCTGCGAGTGTTCCTGTGTCTCTTTTGGTCACTATAAACTGTACTGTCTATCGATTTCGATGCATATTCTGGATCTGAGTGCATCCCGTCTCTCCTTATTTCCGGAAAAGTGTAGAATTTCTCGAAATAACTCTTAAACGGCTAAATCTAGGAGAACGTGGACATCGACAGGTGTCGCTATTCAATTTTCTGGGGTATCTGCCTACGCTTCACCGCGTCAAAATTGCTCCGGTAGTTGGTAAGATATTAAATAAAGTATGATCTGATGTGGAGGACTTTTCTTATATGATTCAATGCACCCCATCCAAATAGCAGATGCCCGTGACGTACTATACCCACCTTATTTATGCTATTGTCGGGATCATAGGTGTGGTTTGGTTTATTTACATTGTTAAAAAACAGGCACAAAACTCTCCAGAAAACTTACATATATTACAGTTGGATGTAATATAATTTATATGAGTCCGTGGCGTTGTCCTGACTTTTTCTATGTATGATTAGCTACATTATATCATATGTACTTCTTAATATTGTCAGTTCTTTGTAAACGCCAGAAACGGTGAAACTGGTTGATGGCTGGAACACACAAAGATGGCAGCGTTGGCCATTGCATATGTCGTATAATATATAGGTGTTATTCATATAGTCCATCACAGGTATAGAACGGATCCGTAAGTGAAAGGAACACTGCTGCACGTAAAGCATTAATAACACAAAAGCAGCATATGCCCCCACAGGACACAGCCCACAAACAAACACAACACACAAGAGGACCAGTGTGGCCCTATGTCGCCCATCTGGTCATTATATGTATATATATATATATGTGCAAGTAAATATGAGAGCGCTTTATTCATTCATTATTCCTACGAAGTTTTGTCGAAACCTATATGTTGATTATAATGGGAAGACATTGTTTAAATGTTTGTCCAACTTTATACGGCGGCCATCTTGGATTATGTGACGATCTCCAATTTAATAAATATGTAAATGTTCCACCCATTTTGACCCATGGGTCACCACTTTTACAAATCTGAAAGGGCATTGACTGTCGATCAATCCTGTCAAGTTTGGTTGAAATCAGTCTGGCGGTTCATGAGAAGAATATTTTTTTACGAATTTAACCTACTTTTCCATGGCGGCCATCTTGCATTAGGCTACGACCTCCAAATTTTCAAATCTGACATGCCCATCCTGTGAAATTCGTCTCCTGAATACCTTCGATTTGATATAATTATGACATGACCATATTCGGTCAAATGTGAAATTTGACACCTAATTGACCACGGCCCGCCCATTTTGTTTACCCCAGGGCCACCATTTTAACAAATCTGAAACGGCATTGACTCGATCATTTCTGCCAAGTTTCGTTGAAATTGTCCCGGGGGTTCGTGTGAAGAAGATTGTTAAAGAATGTTACCTACTTTTCCACGGCGTACATCTTGGATTATGCAACGACCTCCGATTTTGCAAATCTGATGTGCCCCCACCCATATATCATCCATGTGAAGTTTGACCAACATTGGCCCAGCGGTTTGTGAGAAGAAGACGTTTGAAAGTGTGGACGGACGACAGACGGACGATGGACGGACGAAAAGCGGCAACAATAGCTAACTTGCGCCTTCGACTCAGGTGAGCTAAAAACACGGTCCTAGCAGGCAATATTAAAAAAACACAAACTACACTACAGTGTACCGCATTGGAAAGATCAGCCAATCTTTTTAGCTATTTTCTCTACATTTTTGCATACATTTCTGTATAGGGTTTAGAGTTTGTGTAATCAACTTCTCTGACAGCTTTCGATCTGAAACTTCACACTTGTCTTCTGCAAATACCATGGTGTTTTTATGGCGAAAATGGTTTTCATGCGGTAGGGGTTCTGGAACAGTGACGATTAGACGTCCTGTTAGAGATAAGAGTCCACTCTAGTTATACGTACACACGTAATTACATTACCACAATGTTGAGAGCTACTAACGAGTGTAGTTGGTTACTGATAGGGAGTCTCGAGAGGTGTAATAGAATGGGAGACTTTGATCACTGCAAACGTCATCGAGCACGTTTGGGGAACGGATGTACTTTACCTCGTTCTTGCAGGGGTTGTGGAGTCGGAACCCGGACCGAGGTATGTATATGTCCTTCTTGTGACGCCAGTCGGGCGAGACAGAACATGATAAACGCTTCGTAAGGTGGCGCCGACGGAACTGTCGGGCAGTATGGTAGAGGGATCTGCCCCGTCGTCAGACACGCGAATAAGCATGTCACATCTCGAGGCGGTCGAGGAGAGTCTTTCTCTCGGCGGCCCACCTCTCCATGACGAGTTTGTTTACGTCTTCGTCTGCAAGAATTTGTGGTCGGGCATTGGACCGGATCGCGCCCTTTAACTACTGGTACCTGGCCATCTCTTTGACGACCAGTTTGAACTCACTATCTGATATATCGTTGTCGGCTATCGCTTTTGACACGATAACGTCGATACTGTTTTTCGTCGACTTCGCAAGAACTGCTATTCGGTCGTGCTTGCGACTCTCTTAGCCTCGAGCTTGTGGGCCACCAGTCTGCTCATCATGCAAAGCAGGCCTGCCTCTGCTGCGACCGCACTCAACGCCACCGCGATCCATGCGGCAACGACTGTTGACAATAAAGACACACTCCCCATCCCGCTCACAACGGAAGCTGAGGCTAGCGTGGTGTTCACCCCCTCGACGACATTGACTGCCCGCCTATATTTTTTTGCATGACCCGTCCGCTTCTCTCCCTCATGCTGGAGAATATGTTGTATCTTGACAATCCTGGTCATCCTAAAAGAGGTCGGGTCAGCCGCCCCGGACGGCAGTTCAGGATATCGTTTTTCCATCATAAATCAAGTTCGATTAACAATGTCACCACAGTGGAGGAACTCGATTGGTCGACGATTTTTGTAACAAAGTTAATAACACTACCGGTGGGAACTTTATTTGGAGTGTCATCGAATATCGTAAACCCTGACCTCTGCCCCACGTGCTTGGTGACGCCAGACTTCTCTAAACCGTTCAGGACGTGATTCACTCGGACTTCGGTAGCAGCATGTCCCTTAAAGTTGACCGAGCAGACCGAGCAGACCACATTCACAGAACCGTCCCGGATGCTGCCATGGTGTATCCCGTGTATATGTTACTCGCGTTGGAGCCAAAGGAATATTCGTGGTCCCTCTCGCACAGTGCTTCCCGCTCCTCGGTCCAAACTGTTATGACGGGCTTTCGAGCTGCATGTATGCAATCGCCGTAGCCGCATCTATACGGGCCTGCGCTACCCACCCCTCTATCCTTCTCATTGCCGCCTCATCGTTGCTGATTATAAACGTCCTGTTCAGCGCTTGCGCTGGAACTGCATGGGCCGTATATGCTCATGTTTTACGATGCGTTCAGCTGATCCATGTGCACCCTGAGCGTTTTCATGATGGCGAAGCCCACCGGGCCGTCGCCGGCGTGCTCGCCTGGCTCAAACCATCCCCTATTCTCCGAGTATGTTGTAAAACCGATCTGCCAACGCCGGGGTGATCCTTACCCGGATGGAGGGATCGACGGTCAAGGTCGCAAGTCCGGTGGCTTTCGAGATTGCGAGGCTGGCTCGACCATCAAGCTCCAACGCGACAAAAGCTTGGAGCGCTCTCAAAGACCGGGGGTCAGCTTGACGCCTACTGGGGGCCGTACTTCATGTAGCCGAACCCTTCGTTCTCCCCCACGTTTCGTCAGCCGACCGTGTAGGTGATTGATCCGAGGCCGGCGCGGCGTTCCCCGCAAGAGTTGTCGATCGGCTTCTGAAACATGCAAGCCTCCCTTTAAACATTGGTGAGCGTAGCAAACATGATATTAAATAAGTATATGTACGATTAAATTAAATAGATCTATGAGATCATGGACACCTAGACATTTGGCTTTAATTCTGAATCAAAGTACAAGCCCGGCGGGGTCTACACCGCTAAGGCGGGCGCTCCCCAGCTGGTGCACCCCACTATCCAAGTTCGCAGCTCCACTATTAGTACAGCTGGAACAGGCTTTCAAACGAACTTACCTAGCGTGTTTGAAAAAATATAGGCTACCCAAGATTACTACCATGGAGGCCGTGAACGGGTGGAAAGCAACGCCGATACGGTTTTTGGCAGGATCAGCTCAACTTCGCCGTATGGTGTGCAACAGCCGGATGTGGGGTTTCCTCTCAGGACCATATGGCCGCGGAGGACGCCTTCTTGAGGGCTGTTTAGAACTTTCAGGTGTACTACACTATTAGGCGGATTCTCAAATAACAGAAAATCTCTCTGCCGCAGGATGACGGCTGGAATCCCATTTCCAACGCCAACGACCGTAGGGCGTTTTAAATACTTTGTAACGAATTTTGGGTCTCAAATGATACGGTCTGGCGCCAGAAAGCATTTCCGAGCAGTACTGGCTTTGGAGACGTTCTCATTCGGGGCATCTTGGTCAGAGCCTCCACGAAATGTAGGACGTCCAGATTGTTGTAGTAGCGGAGCCAGTCCTCTAACTTGTTCATCTTCTCGGCTTCGAAGATCCGGTTGCAATCCTCCTACTGAGACCGGGTTAGCAGATAGCCGTTGCTGAGCCTTGACTACCACTCGACGTAATCCGGCAATCCCGGATAGTCCAGCTTTTCGACGCTGTCGAGCCAGTCGTACGGGAAGTAAGATTTTCTCATCTTGCAATCGTAGGCTCTGACCCATTTAACGTAGCTCGTCCCTGGTCCGAGATACTGTATGAGGTTGGGGAATCGGAACTCGGGAGTGAACAGCAACATCGTGGTGCTCGCACGCTTTCCTACCATCACCTTCGTGACGATCTCCGCCAGCTTCTCGACCAATTTGATGAGGTTCAAGTCGTATCGGCTGCAGTTGAAACCGACGAGCGGCACCTGGTCTATCCTCCCGTTAATCGTATTATGCCAAGTAGATCGGGAGGTATTCGTCTAGAACTATTTATCGGATGATCGACGCTCTCCTCTTCACCTTCGCCATGAACTTCTCCACGAGAACGTCCGGATCGCGCTCGCAAATGTGAGTTATCGCTTCTCCGACCGTGTCGCCTATCGACACAGAGATCGGAACCTACTCGACTCCGAACTCCAGGTCCTCGTTCGGATACGTCGCCTTGGACTTGTCCAAGTACGTCTCGAAATCGTACACGATCTGGTGAGGGTACAGAGTCGCTTGTCGATCCGAGAAAAATTGAACAAGATCATCGTCTCGTAGTTTTCGATATTCAGAAACACGTATGAGTTCGAGTACCTCAGATAGAAGGAGGTGAGTGAGTTCGGACCGATCTCGTTCATTATCCGATCCGTTATCGGACTTTCCACGTCCGTGTGAAAGGTCCAGATGAACGTCCTCCTATCCTTCTTCACGCTCTCGGTCGGCCGGCACAGCTCGTTCACGAGCGCTGTCACTTCGTCGTTGCGCAAAACACGATCATCGACCGTCTGCACGTAATCCGTAGCACCCAGACTAGTCGCTTCATTCATCATGGATCGAAAGATCCTCTCGGACTCTTTTTCACGACTCGTCATGTCTACTGGTATGCCTGAGTGAGTTTTATCTCTAACTGAAAACCTCGGACTAGTCATTCTGATACTGGTATGCCTATATGTGACTTATCTCTAACATGAAATCTCGTCACTGGTATGCCTAGTGGTCACTTATCTTTAACAGTAAATCTCGACGTGGTCACTTCACTGGTATGCCTAATGGTCACTTATCTCTAACACGAAATTTCACGACTATATGAGAAGTGTGTAAAATTTTGGATTTAACCGGATAGTCTAGAAAAGGTGATTACCCTAATGAAATCTCTACGTAGTCGCTTCACTGGTATGCCTAATGGTGACTTATCTCAAACACGAAATTTCGACTGGTCACTTTCGACTATACGAGACCTGTAAGTTTTTGGATTTTTAGTCAAAGGCGTTTACCCTCATGGAATCTCGATGTGGTCACTTCACTGGTATGCCTAATGATGACTTATCTCTAGCACGAAATTTCGACCTGTCACTTTCAACTATATGAGACATGTAAATATTTCGATTTTTTGGCTAGAAAAGGGGATTACCCTCGTGGAATATGACCGAGGTATGAACCGACGAGGGACGACGGCGCTATACATGTTCACTAAATACGAGGCCTAGTTGGCCATGGGAGTCAAAAATAATACCATCGAGGTCGTAATTCTCACCGCTCGTAGCGGGGTGAGAATTATGACCGAGGTGGTATAATTTTGACTCCCTTGTACTACTATTTGCATTATTATACATTTATATCAGACGTACATTTCCACACTGATATCATGGGCGACACCTGTGTTTCCTTAAAATGTTATTATTTATTCTCTGTATTTATTTTTTGATATGCAATGATCATATTTTATAATCTGTCGAAAATATTATATTTCAGGTGACGCATTTAATTGGTATGAATAATTTAAAAAAAAAATATTGCCTCATTTGCCTGTTACCACCGCGCGGCACTATCAGCAAAATAAATATTACTAAATGATTATATCTGTATAGCGGGCACACGTAATTTTTAGAACTGGTGGAATAGTGACACAATTATACACTTATTTAATTCTTATAAAGAAAAGTTTGTGCCTACTGAGTGGGCATGTACGTTTAACAAATGTACACTGTTTATTTACATTCTTACTGGAATTGAATGTTGATTTTTCGCGATCACCTTGGCTATTTTTCTTTTCCACGGTGGCCCTATTATCATGTATTTAAATACCCTTACCACGTTTATTTCATTAATTTCCCTGGCTTTTGTTACCTTTTCTTTGTTTATTTCTCTTTCTCGGATGGTCAGGTCATGGACAATGCTTATTTGTTTGTATTCGTCATCTCCTGATGCCATAATTTTCAAGTTTGTCAGAAATTGACTTTCCTCCGTCTCAACCACAAATACTACATTTTAAGAGGTCTTGGTTTATTTGAATCAAGAGTATCTGAATTTGTTTTACCCAGCTTGGTTGTTGTTACAATGCTGCTTGGATCAGATTCCATAGTTTCGCATAATATGCGAAACTATGGAAACTGATCCAAGCAGCATTATTATTATGTAAATTCGCTCCATCGTCTTTTCTCTTGGTGTCGGCCTCTAGTGCAGTTGATTCTTGCAGATTGTGAGTAATAGTCTGGCATCTTCTATAGTTGCTTTCTCTCAACTCATTAATTTATTTGTTCATTTACTTCTTCTGTACTGATAGTATTTCTCTTTTCCTGTCTGTCGTACTCAAGCTTCTTCCTCCATATATCAGGGATTTCACTTGATCCATGTCAGGTTTCTTTTTCACATCTGCTTCGATTTTGTCTGGGCCATAAGTGTTTTCACATGACCCAGGATTTTGTCCAGTCTAACTAGTATCGATTTTTTTTGCAAAATACTCATTGCATATAGCTTCCACTTCCTTCTCAATATTTAGATTTCTCATAGCTTTTTTCTTCACATGATGGACAATGGACAATACCAGTGTAAATCTGATCTCTTTGACAATAAATTTATATTGAATACAGGCGCGGATACAGGGGGGGGGGGGGGGGGGGGGGGGGGGGGGGGGGGGGGGGGGGGGGAGGGGGGGGGGGGGGGGGGGGGGGGGGGGGGGGGGGGGGGGGGGGGGGGGGGGGGGGGGATGGGGGCGCGGCTCCGGACCCCGGCAAAAAAAAAAAAAAAGAAAATCTACAATACTCGAATAGTTTTTCGTGGCCTATGTGTCAGGAAATCGCATCTGAGGCGATCTGGCATCTAAACATTTCATGGGGGAGGACCCCCAGACCCCCCTACTTTACTATTTCGCACACGCGGAGGTCGGCTATGCTGACTTATTTCTAAATGATCATCTGAAAACTTGGTTTTTCACATCTGGCAACTCCAATAACAATAATCCCCCATCCCATTTCTCGTTCTTGTTTTGGAAAGTAATGTTCGTATTTCTCCTTTATAGCTGTATTGATGCATACTGTACAGGATACAGGTAAAATAAAAATACGAACATTAATCCAGAAAAAAAATCTCGAATGTGCCGTTTGCGCCAACAAAAAAATCTTGTTTGCGCTATTAAGGCAAACCAAAAAACGTTTGGCCGAGTTGTAATCGGAGCGAGTTGCCTCAAATAAATATTTGGCCGTAAAAATAGAAGGCGCAAATTTTGCAGTATTATTTTCTTCTTTTATCTTGATCCATGTCATGTTTCTTTTTCACATCTGCTTCGATTTTTTCTGGGCCATAAGTGTTTTCACATGACCCAGGATTTTGTCCAGTCTAACTAGTATCGATTTTTTTGCAAAATACTCATTGCATATAGCTTCCACTTCCTTCTCAATATTTAGATTTCTCATAGCTTTTTTCTTCACATGATGGACAATGGACAATACCAGTGTAAATCTGATCTCTTTGACAATAAATTTATATTGAATACAGGCGTGGATATAGGGGGGGGGGGGGGGGGGGGGGGGGGGGGGGGGGGGGGGGGGGGGGGGGGGGGGGGGGGGGGGGGGGGGGGGGGGGGGGGTGGGGGGGGGGGGGGGGGGGGGGGGGGAGGGGGGGGGGGGGGGGGGGGGGGGGGGGGGGGGGGGGGGGGGGGGGGGGGGGGGGGGGGGGGGGGGGGGGGGGGGGGGGCGCGGGTCCGGACCCCGGCAAAAAAAACAAAAAAAAAAAAAACGAAAATCTACAATACTCGAATATTTTTTCGTGGCCTATGTGTCAGGAAATCGCATCTGAGGCCATCTGGCATCTAAACATTTCATGGGGGAGGACCCCCAGACCCCCCTACTTTACTATTTCGCACACGCGGAGGTCGGCTATGCTGACTTATTTCTAAATGATCATCTGAAAACTTGGTTTTTCACATCTGGCAACTCCAATAACAATAATCCCCAACCCATTTCTCGTTCTTGTTTTAGAAAGTAATGTTCGTATTTCTCCTTTATAGTTGTATTGATGCATACTGTACAGGATACAGGTAAAATAAAAATACGAACATTAATCCAGAAAAAAAATCTCGAATGTGCCTTTTGCGCCAACAAAAAAATCTTGTTTGCGCTATTAAGGCAAACCAAAAAACGTTTGGCCGAGTTGTAATCGGAGCGAGTTGCCTCAAATAAATATTTGGCCATAAAAATAGAAGGCGCAAATTTTGCAGTATTATTTTCTTCTTTTATCTTCATCACCATTGTTGAAGTTTTAACGGCTTGTCAAGCAGGTAATATGAACATCATGTATGCATCTAACGAAGCCAAGTCATGTGTGTGTAAAACATCTGCTTAATTGTCGAAACAAATTGCACTTTTCTTTCTCTGTTCCAAAACATTTATCCAGTAATCGACAGATACCGATAGTCGACGATCGTGGTGTAATACACCAAGCCACGGTCTGCCAAATATGGTCATGCGCCATCTTGTTTCCGGTTTCGCCAGAACGAGGGTGCGGGTAAACAAACCCATACGATAGCGAAACTAGAAGAAATTGTGCAGCGCTATTCGTTGTGTTTAATGTAAGTTTAGATACGATTTCACTCGCTACATTAGTGCACACATTAGAAAATAACCATAAGAACAGTTGTAATGGTCCAGGACTGCTGCATGAACCAGTTACAATACTGTACAATACAATACTGGACGTCCAAAAACATGTATCATGTGTATTATTTGTGGGTGGGGTACTGTAGTTCTTGCTGTCTAGACATAGTTGCGACACGTAACTGCTGCATACTGCCGAATGCAGAGTTACGGATCCTTCCATAGGCTTCCGCAGCAGAGTAGCGAATCATATTTGATTCGCACTTTGGCTTTTAATTACAGCATATTGTCTACACTTTTCAACATATTTTTTTTTGCATTATAACAGTAAAACAAACTGGATAATTCTGAAACAAACAAACCGGATCATTGTGGTATGTCTTGAAGATTAAATATTGCCTTTTCAGTAACTGGACCCCATATATTTGACATTTAGATTGTGCTTGCCGGTGACCGGGTCATTTTAAGATGCTACTTTAATTTTACACACCAGGCCATCTATTTTTTTTAAATTTATTACAAAACTGTTGTAATATGGTTCTAACATAATACTGACCTTAAATTTTGTGGAAACATATAGAAAATATGCTGTAATTAACAGCCAAAGTGCGAATCAGATTTGATTCGCTACTATGCTAGGAAAGCCTATGGAAGGATTTGTAACTCTGCTTACAATAGTATGCAGCAGTTATGTGTTCGCAACTAGTCTAGACCGGTGACACGAAATACCCAAATATACCCAAATATTGCCCAAATATACCCAAACCAAATATATATAATAGCATCCAAATGTGTTGTTTTATGGAAATAACCTACAATAATACATGCTAGTTGTATTTATCCAGGATATAGCCGTATATCTGTTTTGTGAAGATGTTATTAGTGCAAAATACCCCAAAATGGCCTATGTGAAAAGTGGCTAATGCAAACAGTGTAGTCCCATATGTGTATAGCATCACGGTATCAGATCAGAGCCTACACAATTCGCAATTCAGTCATTAGACCTTTGAGCTACGTCATGTGATTTTGTACCTTCAAACATCTGTGGAATTTCATGAAATACGTTTATAAAATTCACAATAGTTCTCATAAAAAACTCCAAAATTGACAAAAATGTCAGTATTATATGCGGAATTACATTGCGCATGTAATGTGAAATTTGTGTCAACTTTTGACATCATATACGGACGATATTGTCAAATTACGCAAATGTACGAAGGTAAAAAAAGTACATGGCGTGTCTCATTTTACAACTGGTGGTCATATAGAAAATGGTAAATATCATGACAGTGGTCAAATTTGTTTTATTATTTATTGATTCCTCATATAATAAACGTGAACATGTAATGTCATAAATAAAAGCAACATTGTGAAGTTTAAAAAAAGCAGTGTCACTAAAAAGGTATCATATTGAATGCTGGTCTATTTATCATTTGAGACAAGCCATGTGATTTAGTACCTTCCAGGATCTGCGCAATTTTATGAAATGTATTTACAGAAGATGTGATAATTTCCGTAGATAGCATCAGAAGTTGACACACATTTAGAGTACATGCGCAGTGGAATTATGATAGCCCAGTCCCAGAGCAGCCTACGCACCAGGTCAGGCTGTACATGGGTAAGCAAATGCGGAATTCCTACCCAATCTGGTATTATTATATTTCATTATTATAACACACATCAAACCCTGCTAAACACACTACATGGGTATATCTGAACATTAATTTTGACAATATTTTGGGTAATTATTGCGTGAGAAGTGACCCTGATCAAACGCCATATTTATTCTAATTTTTCGGTATACTCTCGTACACTATTCGGTGAGATTAAATGATAATAAGTAATAACAACAGTGCCTGATGTCACAATATACGCCCGTCGAGTATGTTTAGAATGCATATGTAAAGTTTCAGAATGAATGGTTTAAAAAACTGCGGGAGGAGTTGATTACACAAATTTGGGACTCCAATATGCAAAAACAGGGTGGATAAATGACTAAGTTAAAAACGTTACATTTTTGTCAAAAATATTTTTTTTGGTATAAGAAGGGGAGGTGCACATCTTCAACATGTTTAGGATGCATATGTATGCAAACTGTGGGAGGAGTTGATTACACAAAGATAGTGGTCCAAAAAAGTTAACGGACAGACAGACGGACGGACGGACAACTCCATACCATAATGCGTCCCGTTTCACGGGCGTATAAAACGTTTTATACCTGGGCCGAGTTGACACGGCCCCGATTTCACTTGCTTCAAAGAATAGTAACCTTGGCACATTTTCACATTGGCCATCTCAGGTGTTGTTTTTTGCACATAGCATATCTAATGGATATATGAATATATCATATAATAAATACGAGTAGCATGTATTATTTTATGTTATTGTCATAAAACAACCACATTGGATGCTATTATATACTATATTTTGGTATATTTGGGCAGTATTTGGGTATATTTGGGTATTTCGTGTCACCCAGTCTAGACATAGCTCTATATGGCTTTCACTACCGTTTCATACAGCGATATATAGACATGGAATTCTAGTGTACTTGCTGATGTACAGTAGATCTACTTCATGAGTATTGTGTGCTCATCTTCACTGTTAGATACGTTATAATTTCGACATAATTAATTAATTAATTGTCAACTTGTAATCACAATAATTGTATCCGCCGGACTCCGTCGGGGGATATTTGACAGCGCATGTCCGTATGTGCATATAATAATACTAATCGGCATATACTATGATAGTATCCAGTCGTATTAATGACGGTTACTGGTACTAATTGACAACTGATCACTCACCGAACTAGTTGTTCTTTCGTGATAACAGTGAAAATGTGATCACAAACAACTTACTAAATTAGAAGATCGCCAACATATGTTATCACATCGATAATTATCAATAAGTTGATTAGTTTAATAATCGAAAACGTTCCTTCGTTGCACTGCTGGAAAGTGACAGACGGTCTGTCAAACTATGTTTACGCCGGGTTTACGAGCCTTTGTTTACTCGCAGTTCGATCACGTGACAAGATGGCGCCCAAACCGTGACTTGGTGTATACACCAAGTTACAGTTCCGCTGCCATCTTTCATCCGGGTTACACAGTACAGGTAAACAAACCGCAATTTCCGATATTTCCACGCTGTCACAGCTGTCCGATAGTTTTTGCCTCGGTTCTCCATACACAACGTATAATCTGATGTGTTATGTGACATTTACTTTTTAAAATGATTATGTTATATTATCTAAATGGAAATACTCGTCCCAGATAAGTTAAACTTGTTCACAAAATGTTTGAAGTGAACACACTATTGACCGGTTCGCGTTTTGTACCAGTGGCCGACACCCACATATTCTGCAATTCCTATTGAATATGTAAACTATAATGTATGAAGCGGAGCTCAGTGGCTGTGATGGTTAGAGCGTCAAACTGCTGATCCAAAGGTCGTGGGTTCGAGCCTCACCCGAGGCGTTGCGTTGTGTCATTGAGCAAGACACTTTATCCACACTGCTTCAGTTCACCCAGCTGTAAATGGGTACCGGCTAATAACCGGGAACATCGATTGTATTTGAAATTGTATTTGACATTGTATGTACATGTATATATATAATAAAGGAATACAATCCTGCTCATAATACCTGCAAGGGGCGTGCAAGCAGTATCTATAGATAGATAGATGAAATTGATTGCTAAACGTAATATTTCGTTCAGCAAACAATTATTTGCCTCAAGTTATTCCGGGTTTTTTATGTTCAACTAGCTACCAAAAAACCATGGTAAACACTTGGCTTAGTCCTAAGACAGAATTTGACATACAGTGGAATTAAATTCCTCCGGTGGGGATTTCACATGTGCCAGTGTATACGATAGAATAGCGAATCAGATCTTATTCACACTTTATCTGTTGATTATGCTACATTTTCTGTATTAATTTCACATAAATGAATGTCAGTATTATGTAATGAACATATTTCAATAGCTCTGAACTCTGTTATCATGGTTCAGAGCTATTGAAATATCAGAGTTATAAATGTACAGATGTAGATTGCATTGGAAAGGCAATATTTATTTTTCAAGTCGTACTAAAATGTATTTCAGAACTACAAGTTTGTTTTACTTTTACAATGCTGTCATTTCTTTCACTTGAAAAATACAGAATATATGTCACAATTAACAGCTAAATTGTGAATCAGATGATTCCCTACTCGACCAGAGAGTATTCTGCAGAGTTTCTTCCTGCAACTAAATGTACACAAGTGTGGATATACTGTCATCTTTATGAAATAAATACATATGCTCCATCATTAGTGAATGAGACACAGAAGTTTAAAATTAGACAGTAACTTTATGAATGTGCCAAATTATCCTGTTGACTGTCAGCGCACATCCATGATGCACTGTAATACATTTATGCTATAACAGGTAAACCTCTCCCCCTTTTTCCGGGCTCGAGACGGGTATGGCATATATCAGCATATGTAGCAGATGGTGTAACACGTTTTGCATATATGTAAACACATCTGTTAATGAGCTGCACCAAGGCAGGGTTAGTTTCATTTTAGGCATCAGCGTTTAGTATTGCAAAACCAGGATAAATGTTATGAACATGTTATATACCACGCTTATATCAACACTAGAAACCTTAAAACTAGAGCAAGCTAGTGAGCTGCAGGGGCTCACAAATATCCCTAGTTACTGCTTGGTTTGACTAGAGACGTATACCGGTACTCTCTTAATCCTTGTTTGACCAACAAATAATTTCCAACTGGTTTGGCCTTGACCTTGGGCATGGAAAAACACGTTTTAGGAACGAAAACATCATTGATGATAAAAATCAAAAACTGTTCTACCCATCAACATGCTTTATATGCAGGGGGTATAGTGAGTGATGACTTATATTTAATATGATATTTATAATATCATTTACTGACTTCATAAAAAAAACTCGGCTTAGCCTCGTTTCTTATGATATTAGTAATTAAACTCTTAAAAATAGATACCCATGAACAAACATCACTTATGTTAGATCCTGTATAAAAAATACCCGCAAAAATATTTATCAAGTTGATATACAAAAATTACAAATAGTATTGTTACGTCGATACCCCACCCACATAATGAAGACTACGCATACATATGCGAACCGACCCGGTGCGAACGGGTAATCGGGGCGAAATGACCCGCGACCCGTACATATATAGTTATACCGATGAAAGCCGAAACACGTCGAATGCCTGTGCGCGTATACCCATCCTTATTCAGTTAGCTGAACAACTTGCGTGTACACTGTGATCTGTTTAATTATACTTATGAAAGCTAAATGAAGGTCAATTTCAAAAGATGAATGTAAGTTTGATTAAAACAATGCAATATTATAGATTAGAGAGCAAAATGAAAATAACACATTTTGGCTGGCAGTCAATGGGACAGCGGTTTGTTTACATGTAACGCTCGTGCGGCGCAAAATCTACAACAACAACAATGACCATATATGACAAACTGTAACTTGGTGTATTCAATGACGAATTGACGCCAGATTTGCTCCAAACTCACCAACGATCAAATGTATTTAGTTCACTACACATGTATACAATTCATTGTAATATTAGGTGGGTGGAGGGCCAACAATGGGTGATGGTTCAAACTAGTTGCGGGAAGTAACTGCAGAATACTTGTGTCTTATCGGTACTGGGTGTCAGAGGTTCAATTCACCTGTTCGTCAACACAGCTTTGCCATTTCACAGATTCGTCAATTATGCCTTAATAATGATAGGCACGATAAATTGTAAATTAATGAAGGTGATGGAGTCTGGAGAGATACAATGTGATTCAAGGCCCATTAATGAATATTATGGAGTGTTTTGAGTTAAATACAGTAGCGTAACCATTTGTCGGGATTACTGTCATTTCGGCCAATTCTGTTCATCGGCTAATGCGCAATTCACGTCAAATTTAGCCTTGCGTACGTCATAATAAAATATGTGGATTTCGGAATAAACAAGCTGATTAATTAATACACTCTGGCACAATTTTATCACATTCCGATAGTTTGGTAAAAAATTATTCCGTATATAGTCAAAATGTGTAAAATCCTCAGACCTTTAGCTGTCATATTTACTAAATTAACTGTTCCACTAAGAAACTAACCTGCCATGATGTCACTGGATATTTCTGCTTCAAGTTTAATACCAATTTTGCTATGCTGATCTAGTATGCTGTGCGCAATTTTGTTTAAACTACCAGATGCGCAGCATTTGCAGAAACAAATGTGACGTTGCAAACACGCATGTGATGTCGTACATCACACAATTTACGTCACTTACTAACGTCAGAACGTTATGACGTTTTACCTGCAGATGTCTTTGAACTGCATTAAATATTCAGGAAATTTTGACTGAATATAGGGATGGTAATGACATATAAATTTGTTTGGAAAGCCTTAGCTGCGCAGAATTAGCCGACACCATTGTACCCCAGCATCGGGAATTTTTGTAAACCGCATTCGTCACTAATCACAGTCAGTTTCCCGGACATTTATTGCAGAAAACACCCAACTGTCAAATGGAGAAAAATGTTCCACATCGCCCTTGGGCATGTACGTTTTTAATCAAAATTGTTAGAATACCTTCAAACTGTTGTATTTCAGCTATTCCCACTTTTGTCAAGTCATAAACATCATTATTGAAAAAGATTTACAAAGCATGGTTTTGTCTAGTCGTGACTTCATGACTGTCTTGATAAACAGTCATGATGGCTTATTCTTGTAAAGTGGCATTTTCCTGTGGAATTTTCAAAAATAGTGATAAAGTATCAAATTTACATATTTTTAAATTAAACAAGAAATGTGTCTGTCGAACGCGGATGCCACCTGCAGTCTGTCCGTCCGTCACACTTTTCGGTTAACCAATTTGTCACAGTTTCTCAAATATGCTGCAGGTGGCATCCGCGTTCGACGGACGCATTTCTTGTTTTTTATTGAAATCAACAATATAATACTGGTGTATGTTTGTAAATGTCAACTACGGTTCAATCCAAGTGTCTACAGTTAGATGCTGTATATGTTAAGTTTTATTGAATATAAAAAATGCCAATATTATACAAATAGCAGCTATCACGACCCGTATTGATTGGGTCGGTGATGTTCTCGACTAGGTTCTGTCAGTCCGAGTCACTGGATTCTTTAGCCATTTTGAGAAGTCAAACTCATGTAAACACAGACTGGTAGCTGTCAAATTACCAGAATAGAGCTTCTCCTTATACTCGCGGGGGGGGGGGGGGGGGGCTCTTACATGAAAAACAATAAAAACCTATCACAGAATTATATTTGATTACACAGATGTTGATATAAACTCTTGCATTTAGTAGAATTTATTGTTCTGTTGATTATAAAAAGTATGCTACAGTTTGTAGATTGTTATTAATCTTGTTGTTGGTATAAATGCCGCCTGTAGTGTGCACCATAATGCTTACGGTAAACTAGCATGTACCACAACTGAAAATTAAACGTGATCTGAAAGTATCTTGCATTATGATTATTAGCCTTGTGACAATATTATTGTCATTATACATGTACCCCTCGCAAAGAGTTGTGGGAGGGTATACTGGAGTCGGGCTGTCAGTCCATCTGTCACTAAACTTAACATCAGAGAAATATTGTTATAACTTCTATTTCCTTCATCTAAAATGCTTAATATTTCACACATGCATTCCTGTAAGGCTCTACTACCATGCTGTGCCAAATCCATGACTGTTCAACCCCCACTGATCACAAGGTCAAGGTCAAATACTTAGTCTCTTTACAAAACTTATCATCAGAGAAATATTGTTATAAATTCTGTTTCCTTCATCTAAAATGCTTCATATTTCACACATGCATTCCTGTAAGGCTCTACTAACCTGCTGTGCAAATCCATGACTGTTCAACCACTGATACAAGGTCAAGTACTTAGTCTCTTTACAAAACTTACCAAATCCAGAGAAATATTGTTATATTCTGTTTGTTCATCAAAAATGCTTCCTAATTTCACATGATTCTGTAAGGCTCTACTACCAATGCTGGCCAATCCATGACCGTTACCCCCCCCCGCTGATCAAGGTCAAATTTAGTTCTTTACAAAACTTAACATCAGAGAAATATGTTGTAACTTCTATTTCCTTCATCTAAAATGCTTAATATTTCACACATGCGTTCCTGTAAGGCTCTACTACCATGCTGTGCCAAATCCACGACTGTCCAACCCCCGCTGATCCCAAGGTCAAATACTTGGTCTCTTTACAAAACTTAACATCAGAGAAATAAGTTATAACTGCTATTTCCTTCATTGAAAATTCTTAATATTTCACACATGCATATCGAACCTGTTTGCCCGGCCATATACATGTATGACCTTAGCTGTTGATAGGCCGTTAAACACTAATAAACAAACAAACTTAGTCTCTGTAAATAACTTCATATTTCATGCATGCATTCCTCTAAGGATCTACTATCATGCTGTGACAAATCCCCGCTGATCTCGAGGTCAAGGTCACATATTTATTCTCTTTACAAAACTTAACATGAGAGAAATTGGTTATAACTTCTATTCCCTTGCTCGGATCTGCTTCACATTTCACACACGCATTGCTCCAATGGACCTCTACCACCGTGTGACAAATGCACGTTCATGCCCAGAGTCAAGGTCAGAAGCCCACACACTTGGATTTTTTTTTACATATTTAGGGGTACATGGGCGCACGCGGGGGGTATTCCGTAAGCCTCGCTTATTGACCAATCTAGTTTATGACTGGCAAAGGAAATGGTGGAAAATTGTTTACTGTACACTCCTCTGATAATGAACATAACCATTTTTACACTGACCCGATGGTGCGCTGCAATACAGGATGAGAAGAATAACCCAACAACAAAAATCCTGGTTCTAAGGTAGTCTATTTTCTACAAGCGCCTGAATGATACGTTAACAAAATGGACGACATGGAAACAAGCGTGATTTTTAGATAAATGGCTGCATAGCACTTTGGCGATAAGTTTATTGTTTTAAAAAGTTTTGAATAATTGTTTTGATATGCTTATAGCTCTAGTAACTGGCCAACGAAGGCTTATTATCCAGAACCTGGGTAAATCCACTGTACAAAAAACACAAAACAACCCAGAATTTTCTATTTATTTTTCCCTAAAATGTTCAAAGAAGTTGCAAGCGTTGATTAATCAAGTGCTACAGCGATATGGCTCGAGTTCAGCAGCGCATAATAATTAAGCTTTGCCAGTCATCACTTATTAACTCATTTGTCACTTGACAATATTAATTGAAAGTGGTCAAGCATGCGACTATAGATTCGGTTGATGTTACAATTATTAGTTTATTTGGGTCTGATTCATCCATGCTGCTATCAAATATTAGGGGCTCGGATGTTATTGTTGCTTTGTTTTCCCCCAGTTCCGAGGTAGAGGGCTTAATACTTTGTCCAGCGGTCGATTGTAGTCTTGCTTTCATGAATTTGTTTTGTGTTTCTATTACCTTCGCTGCATATTTCAGTGTACCTGTAACGTTTAGTAAAGTTTCCGATTGGGAGCTGCCAGTCTGGGACGTGTGCATTTTTTCAGTGGGTGGAGGTGTGTTAGGCATTGTTGTTGTTGTTACATTTTGTCCCAAGTATTTTTCTGCTACTTGTCCTATAATACCATTGGTGGTTACTCCTATTCTTTTTGTCGCGCCTGCTTTAGCATAGGCGCGACTATAGTCGGCGCTTTTTCCGTCGTCGTCCGTTTTTTTTGTAAGGCAAATGCGTTAAAGTTATTGTTTTTTCACAATATCTCTTTAACCCCTTGCCAGACATTGAAAATATTTCACATCAATCTTTGTCTAGGGATGATGCTTCATTACGCACACCCCCACATCCAAACTTGAAGGTCAAGGTCATTTATTTCCTTGTAATGATCACCGGTTTTGTAACAGAAATGCGTTAACGTTATTGTTTTTTCACAATATCTCTTTAACCCCTTGCCAGACTTTGATAATATTTCACATCAATGTTTGTCTAGGGATGATACTTCATTACGCACACCCCACATCCAAATTCTCAAGGTCAAGGTCATTTATTTACTTGTAATGTTCACCGGTTTTGTAACATAAATGCGTTAAAGTTATTGTTTTTTCACAATATCTCTTTAACCCCTTGCCAGACATTGATAATATTTCATATCAATGTTTGTCTATGGATGATGCTTCATTACGCACACCCCCACATCCAAAGTCTGAAGGTCAAGGTCATTTATTTACTTGTAATGTTCACCGGTTTTGTAACAGAAATGCGTTAAGTTATTGTTTTTTCACAATATCTCTTTAACCCCTTGCCAGAATTTGATAATATTTCACATCAATGTTTGTCTACGGATGATGCTTCATTATGCACACCCCCACATCCAAATTCTGAAGATCAAGGTAATTTATTTACTTGTAATGTTCACGGTCAAATGCCTCGGCAGGCGCGACACCGCTTCCGTGGCGGAATTCTTGTTTCGGTTGTAATTTCAAGAGCCGTAATTAGTTGTAAAAGCTGTTGTTTAGAAACGTATCCTTGCATGTTTTCTTCTTTTCGGTTTGTTTGTTTTAGGTTTTACTTTTGTGGAGCTGGAGTTTTTTTAGGCTGTTTTGTGGATTGTTGTTTTGCAGGTGTGCTGTTGGTGACTACTCGAATACGCAGTGTTTTTGTTGCAGGGTTCATTATTTGTTCTTTTAGTGTGTTGTTGCGTGCCAGTTGCCTAGTGTTGTTGTTTTTAGCTTGCCTGCACGAAGTGCATAAGAGCTTATGGCATACCACCGGCGGCGTCGTCCACAAACTTAACGTTGGGTAAATGTCTTATAACTTCTGTTTCCTTTCATGGAACACCTTGTTATTTCATACATGCATTCCTCAGATGACCCTCTATCATGTTGTAGCAAATCCATGACCCACCACCCAACCCTTCCCCCAAGGTCAAGGTCACAAACTTAGCACATTCATAAACTTAATGTTGGGTAAATGTCTTATAACTTCTGTTTCCTTTCATGGAACACCTTGTTATTTCATACATGCATTCCTCAGATGACCCTATATCATGCTGTAGCAAATCCATGACCCACCACTCAACCCTTACCCCAAGGTCAAGGTCACAAACTTAGCACATTCATAAACTTAACGTTGGGTAAATGTCTTATAACTTATGTTTCCTTTCATGGAACACCTTGTTATTTCATACATGCATTCCTCAGATGACCCTCTAGCATGCTGTAGCAAATCCATGACCCACCACCCAACCCAACATTATACCCCAACGGTCAATGTCTACAAACTTAGCATATTCATACACTTAACGTTGGGGTAAATTTCTTATAACATCTGTTTCCTTTCGTGGAACGCCTTGATATTTCATAAATGCATTCCTCAGATGACCCTCTATCATGCTGTAGCAAATCCATGACCCACCACCCAACCCTTACCCCAAGGTCAAGGTCACAAACTTAGCACAATTATAAACTTAACGTTGGGGTAAATGTCTTATAACATCTGTTTCCTTTCAAGGAACACCTTGATATTTCATACCTGCATTCCTCAGATGACCCTCTATCATGCTGTAGCACATCCACGAACCACCACCCAACCCTTACCCCAAGGTCAAAGTCACAAACTTAGCATGTTCATAAACTTAACGTTGGGGTACATGTTGTGTAACTTCTGTTTATTTACAGTGAACACCTTCATATTTCATACATGCATTCATCTGTTGACCCTCTATCTTGCTGTAGCAAATCCACGATCCACCACCCAACCCTTACCCCATGGTCAAGGTCACAAACTTAGCATGTTCATAAACTTAACGTTGGGCTCTATCGTGCTCTTGCAAATCCATGACCCACCGCCCATCCCTTACCGCACATTCATAAACTTAATGTTGGGGTAAATGTCTTATAACATGGTTTCTTTCATGGAACGCTTTGATATTTCATACATGCATTCCTCAGGTGACCCTCTATCATGCTGTAGCAAATCCACAACTCACCACCTAACCCTTACCCCAAGGTCAAGGTCACAAAACTAGCACATTCATAAACTTAACGTTGGGGTAAATGTTGTGTAACTTCTGTTAATTTACAGGGAATACCTTCATATTTCATACATGCTTTCATCTGATGAAACTCTATCGTACTATAGCAAATCCATGACCCACCTTCCACCCCTTTCCCCAAGGTCAAGGTCACAAACTTAGCACATTCATAAACTTAAAAATAACATTGGGGTAAATGTCTTATAACATCTGTTTCCTTTCATGGAACGCCTTGATATTTCATACATGCATTCATCTGATGATACTCTATTGTGCTATAGCAAATCCATGACCCACCCCTTACCCCAAGGTCAAGGTCACAAACTTGGCACATTCATAAACTTAACGTTGGGGTAAATGTCTTATAACATCTGTTTCCTTTCATGGAACGCCTTGATATTTCATACATGCATTCCTCAGATGAGCCTCTATCATGCTGTAGCAAATCCACGATCCACCACCCAACCCTTACCCCAAGGTCAAGGTCACAAACTTAACATGTTCATAAACTTAACATTGGGGTAAATGTTGTGTAACTTCTGTTTCTTTACAGGGAACGCTTTGATATTTCATACATGCATTCATCTGATGATCCTCTATTGTGCTACAGCAAATCCATGACCCACCCCCCCCCCCCCCCCCCCCACGCCCCTTTCCCCAAGATCAACATCATAAACTTAACATTGGAGTAAATGTCTTTGTATATCTTCTGTTTCTTTACAGTGAACACCTTGATATTTTATACGTGCATTTTCATCTGATGATACTCTATCATGCTATAGCAAATCCATGAACCACCCCCACCCCTTTCCCCAAGGTCACAAACTTAGCACATTCATACATGCATTCCTTATGTGAATAGCTATATATACACTATTACCAGATTACTCGATTGACTATTACCTAAACTTGCAGGAAGATCATCATTATGCTGTAACTTGTATTGTCCTTCCTTTATCAGTTATCTGAAATACTCAATAACCCCACTCCATCCCTCTGACCCACCAATCCCCACATCATGAAATATCTTATTAAGCTAACATAGCACCGGTACTATCATACATGTATATATTACATAACCACATATCTAACATATTTGGCTCCTCATTGGGGGCTACCTGCTATTTGGTGTTGTGCTTCATCAGACTCGCATGTGCCAGACCAGATTTCTCTGAGCAAGAGGTGAGACGTATGCAGTAGCTATTCTCTTGCACGACTATGGCGGAGTGAATGTGTAGAGCTAATAACTCGCGTGAAACGACTAGAGGGTGACGAGTTGAGTGAAATACTAGAAAGAGGTGAGTCGAGCATACGACTAGAAAGAGCTGAGTTGAGTTAACAACTATGATGTGCATCAAGTGGACGACTAGAAAGATCTGAGTTGAGTTAACAACTCGAATGCGAGTCAAGCGTACCGACTGGCGAGTCGAGCGTACCGACTATAAAGAGGTGAGTCGTCGAAATTAGTCGAGCGTACCGACTGGCGAGTCGAGCGTACCGACTATAATAAGGAATGTGGTGCAGGGTAGTCGAGCGTAACCGACTGGCGAGTCGAGCGTACTCTGAGTATAGAGAAGTGGGTCGTCCAGGGCAGTCGAGTGTACCGACTGGCGAGCCGATAATGAGGTGAGACGAGCGTACAGAATGTCGTGTCGAGCGTACGTACAGGGACGAGTCGCTTCAGGCGAGTGAATGATGTATCAACAAGTCTGGCAAATGTTTCAACTGATGCCGCACATAAATGTACATATGAATTAATTTATCGAAAAGGGGGCAAAATAGTCAAAACGAATTGATATTTTTTAACTAAAAATAGCAATGAGTGCCCCCAAGAGGAGAAATTAATCAGGTATGCGTGTACTCATAACAAACTTAATTAATAGTTTGTTGTACCCAACAAGAACATGTAGACAAATATGACATCTGTGTGTAACCTGCTGTTAAATAAAGTGCACGAACTATCACATCCACAGTATTGTTTACCTTGTACGAAGTCAATGACACATCCGGACCTGTGCAGCTTGTATAGCACTGCGTGCAACTGATGTACCTGGTATAGCATGATGAAGACCATCGACCGAGAGTTTGTATCATGTGATCTTCAATGTTAGCTTTTGCTGCACTGCTTGCAGCACCAATCCGAAATGAATGGCTACTATATTTATTCTCGTCATAACCGAGTCTGCATAAAACTTGCTTCACATAATAAAGAAACTTCGTCCTAGTGAACGGTTTGCCATCCACGTCTATGAATAGTGGCGAGATATCATAACAAAACGCAGTAGATGTAAGCTGCTCTCTGCGTAGGCACAAATAATGTTCCATCAAACACACTGGACAGCAATTAATGGAGTTATTTCTGTATATCGGTATATCAACGCCTACACTGAACGGATCAGTCTTGGAAGTAGGTAGACAAAACATAGAATGATCTGTCAAGAACGACACATCCTGTCATTTCAAATATGAATAAACATCATCATTCCGAGCTTTAACAGTGAACTCACCGCAGCGAAGAAAGCTGAAATAGGCTAATGAACACATACAGTTGTAACGTCAAATCTAAGTTTGGGGTAAAAACTCCCGCAATGTAATAAGTCAC